>JARVJO010000024.1:21744677-21761136 GCA_031762555.1 Cynodonichthys magdalenae | reverse complement strand
CCCCCCCCCCCCCCCCAAAATACATTAAAGTCAATCATGTATTGAGACTCCAAACAGCCTTAACCCACTTGTTTTGTGACCCGTATGGACAAAAAGCCTGAGAAACTCCACTAATTAACCTTTGGAGCTTTTATTCTGACTTCGTCACACAAGAAATAAGAATCCTTTTTGTTTCCCACATGAATAAATGTGCCATCAATAATATGGCAAGAAATAAATAAATAAATAAAAACCCAGAAGACTTGTCTCATAAGCTCACGCTAGAACATTAGCATTTTGTTAGACAAAGATGAATTCTAAAAACATTTCACTTTTGTGCCTTCCTCGTGCGATGATGGGGTCGGAGGAGACGGAGGTTTGACTCTGTTTTAGCGAGACCCCTGCATTCAGTGGGCCTACTTTGAAGAAACTCAGTGGCAGCAGGCAGCAGATGCAAGGCGGTATCCATCATCAATTATTTATGTTTTTTTACTCTGTATCTCTACTTTTCCCCGTTCACTCCTCCCCCAACTCTGTTTTGCACTGAGCTGCTCATAGACATAAACAGTACCTCTGACGCAAACAGTGGCTGCATCTGATACGATTCTTTATTTTCCTGTATGATTAAAAAGAAAAAAGGCAAACACAGCTGCTCCAGTCACGTCTCTATTTGTTTGCAGCCTACAGACTTCTTTAACTTGGAGACATTTAAAACACAGTGTTGATGACAAAAACACATAGAGGTAGGCGATGTTTCCACCCAAAGTCATTTATCTCTTTGAACGGTGTGTTTTATTCCCAGGCCCAAGCTGAGCTCAGAGGGGCGAGACTCCAACAGGAGGGGGGCTTTCAGGCTGCCTGTTGAGGGTTGAAAGTTCACCACCCCCTCATTAGGAACCCCGCCCACCCCGAAGTATCTCCGCCTTCTCACCTCTTTTCGTACTCGACACCCCAGACAGCTCACATCAACTCATATTGCACAACAAAACCTGATTGATGGACTCGCTGACAAGAAAACAAGGAAACAGCTGCTTTCTCATTTTCTCTCGTGTCTCTCATCTGTAGCTTGGTCTTTAGAACCAAGTGTTCTCAGTACAGATTTGAGGATGCATTAGGCAAAAAAGAGAAAAAAAAGAAAGAGAACGTTGAATAAATCATCAGAAAGTATGAAGAGAATACCGTTTTTTCCCAGCAGAGGGTGCTAAAGAGTCATCCCTGCTCTCTTCCCTTCTGCTCCGACCCAAATAAAATCTTCCATTGACATCAAAGCTCAGCTGCTTTGATCCATTTTTAATGCCACAAGTACAGCAGAAGGTTAACATCTCTCTCCAAACGCTTTGAAACAGCAATTTCCATTAAGGAGCCAAAGGAGCTGCTTTCTTGTTTTAATGGTCTGGCAGGAGTGATACGTGTGCGCCCCAGCTCATGTTTGTGCGAGTGTGTCGCTCTTTGTGTGCAGGGTGAGAAATTTGTCATGTTCAATAACTGATTGGTAGTTATGCTTCAATCAAGGATTGTGTGTGTGTGTGTGTGTGTGTGTGTGTGTTTAAGCAGCTGGCAGCACACATCCCAGTCTTCTGCCTGGCTGGCCAGCATTCGTCAGATTGATCTAAAAGAAAACAGTCACTGCCTCTGCGGGATGACAAATTCTCCCACAAAAGATTATCAGATGAAGGGAAAGAAGAAAAGAAACTGTTATCGCTGAGATTTACTTACTGGATTCAAAACGAGAAGGATTAAATTCCCTTTCTTTTTGCCTTATATTTTACACACACCTGACATTTCAGCTGCACTAGCACAGAACTGAAGGTCAAACCATATATAACGTTCACCAAGAATCTCTGTAGGATCTGATACAGAAAGCGTGAACAGGTAGGAATTCTTCCTATCTGACATGTTTAGGAGTTTAAACGGATGATTCAACACTGTCCTCTCCCAGTGGCCATCATCTGCAGAACTTTTCCTGCAGGCAGTAATAATGGAAGTGAAAAGCAAATTTGCATCAGCAGTTTTTTTTTTAGCTGTGACACTGATTCAGAGAAAGTAACTTGCAATAAAAAAGAAAAAGTAAAAGTGAGTAAGCACTCAGTGGATGAATTTGTAGCAAAAACAGCATTTTGTGGTTCAGAACCAACAAAATGAATAGTTTCTCTGAAACATGTTTTCATGACATTAAAGGTTTGTCTTTTTTTGTTGGTCTATTAGGGTAAAATGTCCCGTTTTTTGTTTTTTTTTCAAATCTGACTAACAACCAGAACTATTAGTGCTATTTTAGATCATGAAATACATAGTTCTTAAGAGGAATCTTTCATCAAATAATATGTAGGAGAAAAACAGCATATAAAGTTTTTATTGCTAAATGCATTAACAAAAGCTTTGTACATCAGGGTGTGTGACAAAAAAAAAGCCATTTCTGCCGATGAATACACCAACACCCCATTAGAGTGGGATTTAACACATTTTTCAAAGCCGGAGCTATCAAAAGTGAAGCGGTTGCCTTTACTAATGGCGCTAGAGATCATTCTTTCCTGCTGTCCATTGAAAACGAGCGTTTTAATGATGTTGATGAAAAGAACAAAGTCTGGTAAAATTTAGAACAGATTTGGTAATTGCTTGCACTAAAGCCTGTCCACTGGCCCACTCGACTATTCATGACTGCTTCATTTCCAAAATAGTTAACCGTATTGCCATTTTGCATTTTATTTTCGTGCATATGTATGAGTAGATGATAAAAATTTTAATTCTTTCCATCCTACAAAAACTATGAAGTTTTTTCCCGGTGTGTTTTTTATGGCTAGATGGTCCAAACTAACACCATTGGGGTGACACTTAATATAAGTGCATGTAGATCCTTTCATGAACTAAGTATTCAGGCCACAGATTTTGCTTTGGGGAACATTAGGGTGACATCAAAGGGCCATGTTGGATTCTTCATGTGCATCGAGGCGTGCAGACGGGCTAGTGGAAGCCCAGAGTCCTCACCCAGTGGGCCATGACGGGGAGACACTAACAGGTGGACCAATCTACTTTTTATGGCATTAACTCCAATCATCGAGTCAGACTTGACTGCACTGCCCAGCAGAACCCCAGACTTCCCCGTTTAGGCTGAGCAGCGAAGTGGAGGTCAGCAGGGTGTGACTAACAGCATTAACCTGACGGGGATTCTGGGAAAAGATCTGAAGGTGGCTAACAAGGACAAAAACAAGATGTTTTACTAATACGAAAGTGTTAATTAAAACATATATATTAATAATGGCAACTAGTGTTCCTTGGAAGTATTACCTGCCACTTTTCATACTGGAGTTTTGAACTAAGATCTTATTTTGAAAAAGGATAAAGTTGAATCAGTTTTGGTGAAATCGTCTAAATGACGTTATGTGCCGTTTTATGTGATATGTTCTTGTAACCTCACTCAACACCATCACCAAAACAATAATAATAATAACAATAATAATAATAAAATTACAGTTAAATCCCGCAAATTTGCATTTCACAGTTTGCGGACTCAGTCTTTTTCATATTTTTTCACAGAACCAAACCAACAGCAGTTTGCTGTAAACTCGTAATATCACGGAAACACAGCACAGTAAGGAACGTTAATACTCGTTTTTTTTTTTCCTTGTGCTGATTCATGAGCTTTCAAGCTGAAGTATTAATATAATTGACTAATTTTGCAACATAAATAATGAAAATTTAGTTCCATAAAAAAAAAACAGTACAGTAAGTGACGCATGCCCTGCACCCACGCTCCACCAGAAATGCATTCTTTCTGCCTTCTAACAGTACAATATGGAGTGTAGCTGCTAATTGCTTAGCTTTCATGTTTTTTGTTGGGTACTTACCACATTAAGATGCCCCCAAACACACTGTAGGCCTTTTATGGACAGCATTTGGGTCTTTTTACAATTCGCTGGTACTCTAAGAACATAACCCCCTGCGAAAACTTGGGCTTCACTATAATAATAATAATAATAATAATAATAAATAAAATTCTAAAGAATGAATAACTTTCATTTAATATTTAAATCTTAAAGTGTCAAGATTAGTACTTGGAAGGAAATAAATTCAGACGTCTTGATTGGAGTATCAGAATGTGAACCACCAACCCTGGACTGTTAAATCTGTTTTTTGTCTCCAAGTAACCAAGCTTGTTGAGGAACATATCTGTGTATTTAAACAAATTTGCACAGCAGTTTTGGTCCCAGGGGAGATAATTTTTAGACTCAAAACTATTCTGCAAGCCTTTGGACTGTTGGTGGGGTGTTGCATATTCTACTCGTCTATTTTGGCTTATTTTATGTAAATTACAATGAGCTCCTACAAGTATAAGAAGGTTGTTAGTTGACATAGCAAACAGGGGGACTAACACATCGATGTGCTCTGAATACAAAAGTTTCTTAAACAAAACTCGCCGTCTTGTGCAAACTAAAGTTAACAAGATAGAACTTGATGTCCCCCGTCACAACGAGAAAATTTCGGTTTCCCCTGCCTTGGTGATGAGGGACAATAACGAAGCAAACTAGGTTAACCATTTTACAAATTGTTTTTACCACCTTATTTTTATTTTTTACCTCTCTAAAGCAGAGTCACGCTTGATTGGCCGACCTCTGGTTCAACAGTTCATCTCCAATCAACCTGTGGTTCAAAGGTTTTAACTCCGCAACTGAGTTATCAAATTAATCCATCGGTTTTTAGTGTGCAGCCCACTGAACCTTGTTGACTTTTTCTTCTAATCATAAGTAAGTAGAAATAAATATCAGGCTTTTATGACAACACTAGTTCTGAATCAAAGGGTGATGGTACTATTGTCCACGACTGATGTGGGAGTGATGAGGAGCATTCGTACACCAGTGGGCTCCACTCACTGACTCACAACGTGACACACGGCTCAGTACTTGGAGTCAACCTGGGTCCAGCATGAGGCTGCAGCTGAAAATTCAACCCACAGCTAAAGAGGAACGCTTACAAACCCTTGCATCACAGCACTTTATCTTCTTGCAGTCTTGCTAATATTCCACATTTACGTACTGATTAATGAACAGCCTGATCTGTGCGTGCTGATTTAAAAAGTAAGAATTCGTCCTTCAGCTGGCACTGTTTATTTGTCTACAGAGGAGACAACATCTTCTTGCCATATCAGCATGTTCCACCCACTCCATCCCAGCTGCCATGACCTGCTTTTTGGTTTATGTTGAGCCAGCTCTTTGCCCGGGGCCTGAACCAGATTCTGTCCACTGCAGGAAACTCAGTTCCCTGTCTTACAGTAAGAAGAGTATTCCTGTTGTAGCAGAAAGTCTAATGCCCCCAAACTGTTGCCTGCTGAGCATCTTCCCACTGGTCTTTTAAAACAAACAGGAACTAATTCAGGGAAAAACAAGTTCAGCATCTCCTGCCCATCAAGAGCCGCAACAACAGTGATTACAGGATGTAATCTTCTGTCTGCACCGCTGCCTTCAAGTGTTTATTAAAGTCTTCAGGAGTGCCATTTTTACCTTTTATAGCCAAGTGAATTATTTCAATGGGCGAGTACAGGCAGAAACACGATGACACAAAAGGCATAAAAAAAGAGTGACAGAAGAAAAGGCAGCAAGCAACCTGGGAGCTGACACTTCTCCATGTGGTTGGCATATGGAGCCAATTGTGGTAGCGCCACAGGATGGCTGGGAGCAGAGAATCAGATGAGGAGTTGCTGGCTCTGACAGCCTTCACACTGGAAAGGCAAGACTGAGGCAGCTGAGGATGATACAGATGTCTGTCTCAAGCCAAGTCAGCCATCTGTGATGGGGAGCGAGCCAAGAAACACTGACCGGGCCGTGCAAAGGAAGCAGAGGATTCATGACGAGCAGCCATTACAAGCGAGGGGCTGCTCTTTAACCAATCACTAAATAATCTTACATAAGGTTTATCAAAGAAGCATGAAATGAATATAAACATTTACAAACAAGACTTTTTTTTCATCTGAAGGGTTTAAAACAAAGTCAAATAGTGTCAAACTGCATCCATGTCTTCTGGCTGTTTTTAGTAATGACTTTAAATTATCGGATTTGTGTAGAAATTACCAGTGATAAACTGTGTTAGCTAGGGGTGTAAGAAAATACTGATACACTGAAATATGGCCATATTTCATTCCCCAATACTGTATTGATTCTCTAAAGCACTGTATCAATATTTAATTAAGGTTTAAAATATGAACTAAATAAACTCTCATGCCAGTGGTTCATTCTTGTGTTGTATTTTAACCTCCGACCACTAGTTGGCAGCAGTCAGTCAGCTATTTGGCTCCTCCACTCCTGAGGATCATGAGTGTATAACGCTAACTCATACTTTAGCATTGTGAGTAAACATTAGCACTAAGTACAGATGGCTGAATATGAGCAGATTAGATTGGAACCTGTTGCCTTCATGGCTGAGGTATGGTTGCCAACAGGTAGGGATGACCCGTATTTTAAGCCAAAATGAAAAGTCCTGTACGGGAAACTCTTGCTCCTGACTGCAGCCTGCTGTCAGAGCCATCATGATACGGCAGGGAGGTAGGCAGGTGTCTAGCATCCTGAGTTGAAGGGGTCTCCGAGAGACGGTACTATATGCAACGACTAAATAAAACACGGAGAGCATCGAAAGGACTGTTGTACTGGTGCTAGACCCTTAAAAAAAGGGTTCCTGTGGCAGAAACACAGATTGTAGCAGCTTCATTTGATCCGTTAACCAAAACTTAGCACAAGATATAGGCTGTTATTGTGGTGGGTGACTATATCTTTACAATTAATTATTATAACTAAAATCTGCCACAAATATATCAAACTATTTAATGGCACAATTGGCCTAACCCAAAAAAAGGTGTAAAATAAAACACTTAGTTTTTTTTATTTTAATTTTTGGAGAAAACTAATGGCAATATACCGTGACATATGTCACAATATGTTTCATATAAACCAAATTCTTGCCAATACACAGTTCTGCTAATAGTGTCAACATGCAGAACCATGTCTTCTGATTGTTTTTAGTAAGGACATTGAAACATTTGATTTTGTGTAGAAATTTCCAGGGATAAACGGTGCTTTTCTTTGGTGTTTTTAATGTTAGTTTAGCATCTTGAACAGCCTGTGATTAATAAGGTTGTTACAGATGTTCACCCATCCATTTGCACATGTGAAACATTGTGAAATAATGCAAGAGGTGTGTGGGAGACCTAGTTATCCATGCTGAACGAGCCAACATTGGGGTTTAAAAGTCAAAGATATTTAGAGGTGAAGTTTCAGAAGCACACCCGTTACATTCAAGGCCTTAAACTACTTCTTCCCACAGGAGGCGAAAAATTATTCTCAAGAATAGAAGATTTTGGTTAATTGTCATCATTTCTGTGGCAGAATGTCATTAAGCGGAATGACAAAAACATTCAATTATTCTGTTTTAGGATTCCAGCTCCATCAAATGATCCACGGAGCTGCAAATCTCTTTTGTTCTACATCACATAATTAACGTTGCTTTAATCTATGAATAACTACAGTCGCTACATTACGGCATACGTCCTTGTGACATATACTGCAGCTGTAAAACAAGCAGATTTACTTGATTTGCTTTCTGACACACAAGCTATTATACAAGGAGACATTTATATTTGCACTTCTAGTAATCTTAATTCCAGGTTTTTTTCCTTTTCTCTCAGCTCATCACTGGCTACACATTGAGCAGAGTCTCCTCAGACGAAGGGCAAAGAGGGAATATTAATTGCAATACCTTCTTGTTGATAGCCCATAAATGAAAAAAAAACCACAAATTATTTGAATGCCTATACAGTGTTGTGCGTTTTCTCTGGAACAAGACAGCTTCTGTACAACCTGCCCCCCACCCCTCAAACATTTTTCTACTTTTTTTTTTTACATGAGTGCTGGCAGATGAGGCTCTGAGCCAGAAGTAAGAGTCTAATGAAAATAAGGCGGCAAAATGACGAAATAGCTGTTTTCTGTCTGCAACCAGAGTGAGGAAAATTAATAAACTGCTTAGCTTCAAGTAATAAAATGCATCGTGTTTGAAGAGTTTTTTTCTGTTAAACAAAAAAAAAAGTAAACCCAGGTGTAAATGCACACACCGAGTATAACAAACAATGCAAGAATTTGTGATGCAGAAGAAAACTCTAATGGTTAGCTCTATGCTGGTGCAGAAAATCTAATAATAATAAATAAAACGTGTTCGCTTCTGGATGTGGTGTGCTTTTGCATTCTAAGCTCAAGGGTTGATGGGTCAGCTGTGACATACATGGGCTGCAATTCACAGGAAACCAAAGTTAGAAGAGAGTCATTACTGAAAAGTAACTGACAAATAAACTTCAGACTCTCCAGCCGGCAGACAGAATGCAATATTTCCTTCTATAACCCTGAGAAAGTCTGTCTGTCAGCCAGAAGGCTTCAGCTGCATCTTTTCCAGCAACACAATGCTCTCAGCCTCTCAAACACACGTACGTGCACACACATTCTGACAAGATAAGCATGACGTCGCAGCATTCAGACACTTGACAGAGGGAAAAAAATGTGGAGACAGACGGACATATTTCTTCTTTAAAATGCCACAGGGTGCTGGAAGGTTCAAATGAACGGTCCTCTCAAATTTTCAATAAAGAACAAGTGAAAAGGTGTGTGGTTTGCTGGATGTTTTAGAACTTATTAAGATGTAGGAAAACCTCGAAAACGTCTCATAAAGATGCCAAGTTTAAATGACTTACTTGTGTTTCAGCAGCTCATCTTTAACCTTTGACCTGTAACGTGGCACTGGCCTCACTGATCTTGACAGCAACTTGCTGGAAAACCTGAACTTCCACGCTGACAAATATCGGGCCTGCTAAAGTGTCCTTGGGCAAGACTGTAAATTGCATCCAGCCTTTGAGTGCTGTCCTGTGGTTGAGGCTTGTTACTGACCTCTATCTATAAGGAGACGAGAGGAGAGAAATTCTCCACAGGGATCAATAAAAAAAGATTTCTTTTCTTTTTTTCGATGCAAGGTCACAGCAGAAACACCTCAATTGTGCTTTATGAGTAGCTTCAATAATTGCTGCAAACTAGAGGTGGAGGTTCAGTACAACCTCAAAGCAAAGCAGATTTTAAAAAACACCCGATCAAAGAGGGTTTTTTTTTTTTTTTAAGTATCTGACCATTCTTCATCATTTCAGTTTTGGTTTGCTTAGCAGCTTTAATGTTTTATTGGATATTCAAACGTCTACTGTGGTTCTAGATGCTAAGTTTGTCCCAGAATTTCACATAAAGGATGTTTGTGTTCTTCAGCAAGAAAGAGAAACAGCAACTGAAACAGTGGAAACAGTGGTAGATGAATGGATCTTGCATTGAACAACTGTTCCAAGTTTATGAAGCATTTAAAAACCTTACATATCTCATGAAATGCAGTTTCAATCTAAGTGCATCGAGAAGAGCCAGTTGAGGTGGCTCATTGTTGAGTCTGAAAAGCTGCTTAATGAGGAGTGGTATTGGCAAGTACTCAAATTAGTGTATTGATCTTTATCTATAACCCAACCCTAACAGACATACCTTTAGATAGTACCATGATGTATGGTGTTACTGGGGCAGGGCGTGTTGAGTTACTTTCTCCCGCTCTCACCATCACAAAACTTCATTCAACTTTTGCATCTTTTTATCTTCTTCTCCCTGTAGAATTTATGGCACTTGTCAAATAACTTTGGGCGTCAGTCAGAAAGGAGGTTGGGGGGGCTATGTTTAGTTGGCTCGAGAGAAGGATGAGACCGACAATGGATTGAGCTGTTTTTTCCTCGAGACTACCGTGCTTCCTTCTGCCTACAATGTGCATCAAATAGGATGGTCATGTTTAGGAAAAAAATGTGGCATATACGATTTATCATAACTCCGGTATTTTTTGGCCTATCAACACAATTTAAAATCTGATGTAAAGTTTGAAGTTACTACTTTTAGCATTGGCACTTTTGACACAAATTGAAACGGTCTCAGAGAAGGCATATCTTTCTGGATAAAACATTTTAAATAGCTCAGGTGACTAGGCTTCAGAGGGTTAATATACGTCTTAATTTTTTAATATCACCATATTTCAATACCGAGGTATACCACCGTCATGCCGCCCAAGCCCAACTCAAATGAAGTACTTGTACCTGGTATAAATACATGTGGTATTGGTGCATCCTTAACTTTAAATCCTGCAACAAGCTGGTCATGAGCTTGTCGCTTGGCAGTTCCAACCTCTTTATGCTGCCTCTGTTTTTTTCATTAATTTCATGAGATAAAAAAAAGTTTTTAGGTTTTTGTGAAGTATCACTTATTTAAGAATAGCTATTTTCTGTACTGTAGCTGATTTCAGGTGTTGGCAAATGTGACAAAGGTTCATCTTTCAAGCAATACGACTGAAGGCTAGAGTTACTAAACTAGTAATAAATGGTACATAATTTGCTAAGATTTAATAGTTTTCTGAATGATCAATTCTCTGATCTCAAAACTCTCAACTGAAGGGTGCACAGATCGCCTTCAGTAGAACAAATCAGTTACTTAGATGATAAACGTGTTCGTAGATGAACAGATCTTGCTTTAAATTTTTTTTCTACATTGTCTAATAAAATCCTTACGTGTCAGTTTGTATTTATATAAAAAGATAAGTGCTTCTATATTTCCCTTTTACATTAACATTAGGACTCAATTACAGAAGAAAAAGTGTGCACTGATGTAATAACTTGTCCATTAACTTGAAGTGGTTGAAATAGAGATGGGAGAGGCTGAAAAGGGCTGTAGACCTGATTTTTGGAAAAAGGAAAAGAAAACATGATGATGGGCTTGATGTGTCATAGAGGAAACAAGCAGCCTCATTCATTATTCATCTGGGTAACAAACTGGTAAACAAGGTAAATGAAGAGGAACAATCATGCCACTGGACCAAACAAGACTTTTAAAAGCCGCCGGCACCAGCAGCATTCTGAGGTGAATAGTAATCTGTGAGGTGCATCAGGCGAGGGTCAAAACTAAAAGCAGCTCTCATCCATGAGAGGAGCAATGTGCAGCAAAGTTTGGGCCGTCACAGAGCCAGAAATTCACATCTCTGCAGAATCCACACATGCAGCGCCAAGCTGCCACACTGTCAATCACCCACCTACCATGTGCACAAAGTGCCCTGAAGACCCCTCACCACTGCATCATCACAAAACAAACGGCTTCTCCGGCGCTAGTTAAAGCCTCAAACAGTTGCATCAGTCTGCCAGCACACGTTCAGAGGGAATAAATGATATCCCAGGTCTCACATGTCATGCCAAATTCATGCAACACGATCTGCACGAGACAGCAGGGGGATGAAGTATTGCCCTGTTGCTACGGTAACACCTCGCACACAGAAAACACCATGCCGAGGCCTGAAAAAGAGTGATTTGTGTGATTTTATTTCAAAAACCATTCCAGCAATGATAGGAAAGCAAAGGCGGCTGAAGGAGAAGAAGTGGGGGAAAAAGGTTAGCTGAGAATGAACAGAGTCGGCACACAGAGGAGGAAGAGGAAGAGTGGGGCAGTGCTTCACTTGCAGTCATTTGTAGCGGCGCTTTAGACAATCTGGGTCACTTCTGTCACCGTATTTCTATACAGTGAGCAGAAACACCTCATCTGCCATTCATTTCATTTCCATTCCAACACCAGGCGAGCAATTTGCATTCTGTCAGTTTTACCTCTTCTTTTCATTTCTCCTCATGCCACTACATTTCCTGAATGATAACATACTGCAAATTTCTACACTGGAAATGCACAGGCCCGAACACAACGCTGGCTGCATCCAAAACAGTGGGACAGTATTTTCCTGTATCGAGTTTCTTACAGTTTCTTTATCCCTTCACCCAGAGTCCCGGTCTACCTCTCAGATTTCCTGCAACAATCCCCCCAACCTCTTGATCGAATCCAGATCTTTGCTATCTGACCCTTACAAGCCCTTAGCAGGCCTAGGGACTCCCCAGGGAACGGAGGGCAGATCGTATGTCTCACCTCTCAACAGCAACAAATGAACCAGAGGCTCAATGGCTTCTCTGATTGGCTGTCATGAGATCTGTTCAATCATAGCTCCACAGTGCAACAACGCTTTGTTTTACAGATGTTATAGAACTGTTGGATCACAACATGTGGGCAGCCGTACAGATTCAAGCAAAGATCTGTCCATTTAAAAACAATTTTTTCCTTCCAAATAGAGTTAGAATGAAACACAGGATCAATTTTGCCACATGGTATGAGTGTGAAATTGAAAACAATGGCAGCCTATAGAACAGGCTAGCACTGCTTGTCTGGTCTTGTCCTCAACGTGAAACTTGCAAAGAAAAGTCCTGCCAAGAAAGGAATTTTAGCCAGGGGCGGAGCTAGACCTTTTTGCAAGGGGTTGCGAAGCTGTTATTTAGGGGAGCACATATAAAAAAAAAATTTTTTAAAAACCTTCCCTGGATTCCAAATGGATCTAATTCAGCTGTTTCAACATAAATCGAGTGGAAATTTTGTGTGATAGTAGCCAAGAACTGTCCAAAAAACATGCTGAATGGTATTCACGAGTTTAAGCTAACTGCTAATGCTAATTTGACCAAGAGCCATCATCCAACAGCCTGTTTTAGACAAACAAAACTGAAAATTAGTGTATTAGTACATGAAAACTTTTTATTTCTAAATGTTAATCAAAAATTCACCACTTGCCACCCCGGCCACGCCACCGTCTCCACCCCCGATTTTAAACCTAGATTCTCAAAAATGTTAAATGCTTCAAAACAAAGAAATTGAGATAATTCCATTTTCACAAGGTCTTTAAATACCTCTGAACAAGTATTAAATATTGGTAGCTCCAAAACATCAGACAGGTAAAACCAATTTTTTGTCTCCTGAAGATTAAAATCTATACAGTGCATTTCACTTTTCCCAATCAGACTAGTCTGTATGACTTTATACCAGAAGCTACGACGGGGATAAAAGAGAAAATAAGGCTCCAACACTGGTGAATTCTGCCTTTTGAAGGAGGACCACTCACACACTGTTGTTTGTGAGAAAATATTTCATTCTGGTAGTAATCTTGAAATTTTTTTCACTATTGAAGATTGCAGTCATTTCTTTGGCGCCAGCAGCGATGCCCTGTTTCTTGGATTGTCTGTTTCAATGATGTTCTTTTCTGTGTACAGGCTTGGTGGCTCTTGATGCTAAGCACACAGTAGGTTTTTTTTTTTCTTACCACACAAAGCAGTGGAATCAATCAAAGCTTTGTACTCTGAACACATAAAAAACTGGAATGAAATGGCAGCTTGCTAGAACTGTCTTAAAATAATATTTAAATTTAGATATTTCTAATGATTTGTGTATTTATTTTTGTCTAATTGTCGTTTTCTTTTTCTGAAAAATAAACAAACTGAATAAGTAAGAGATCTTAAATTAATAAAACACTTGGAATATGAGCTGAGGATGATGCTCAGCACCCAAAACACAAAATTTTATCTCAATATATTTTAAAGTGACTGAGATTTTGCCTTTTCTGTGCCAAAAAGCTGAGATGATCATCTTAGATCTGGCTTGAATAATTACTTTTCTGATAATTTAAATAAAATCATTCCAGAGCCTCGTGAGATATTTTGCTAACAGAAACAAATGTGCACACACAAACAAGAATACATGAATTTACTTTGCATTCTGGTAGGGTTTGAATTTCAAAAACACCACGCTCTCCCTTATTCTCCATTTACTATATAATACTACTATATACAGTATATGACTACAATATACTGAGTCAGGGAGTGAACATTTCAAACACAGCCATATAAATCTAGAGTGATGTCATCATTGTGAAGTTGCCAGGCAACCAATCTTTTTTTTTCCCCCCCAGTGGGTTTTGTTAAACTAAACTAATCAAGCTAAAAACTTATACTTAAAGAACAAACTTTAAAAGTATTGTTCAGAAAAATTGCAGCCCAATTATTTCATTATTGACTTTAAAGATTTAACAGTAACTTTGATCAAGCTTCTGACACCATTTTAGAGCTTTAAAATCAAATTAAGAGCTGTAATCTGCTAATGATATTCTTTTCTTTAATGTTTGAGTCAAAAATAGTAGTTTGGACCCCCCCAAAAAAATCATAGTTTTTAAGATAGACTCTTTGACTTATGAGCTAAATTATTATTTTTTTAATTGTTACAATTTTGATTGACATTTGGAGAAAAAGAAACACTGAGCAGTTTGGAGATGGGGAGGATGTGAAGAGACGTTCTGACTGTATCTTTCTGTGTGTGAGCAGCTCTGTGATTGAAAATCTAGGACAAACCCCTTAAGTGGAGAAATCGGGAAAGGGAGGGGGAGATCATCAGAGCCATTACTGTGTGATAAATGATTTGCTAGCTGCAGAGTTGCCCTGAGGGAAACATTGGGCAGAGTGTGTGTATGTGTGGCAGGCAGGGCTTTTAAACCTGAGGCTTATCAAGATCCCACAACGCTCACGTTTTCTTAATGCAATCTGCTTCATTACGAGAGGGGAAGGGGTGAAGCTACACACATAAATACACAAAACCAAAGTGTAATAAATTCACACGTTTTCTTAAACACACTCTTGTACCTGTGCACATCAGCTAGATTCAACTATGTGCACTTTTTTTCCACAGAAACACACACAAAATCAAACTTCTTCACCCACCCACCTCCACACACACAATATCTCACACTCACTCTGCAGGCAATCACATCTCAAGGGAAAAAGGAGCTAGAGCCAGGGCCAAGCTCAGAGGAGGAGGCAAATTAGTGCAGAGTTGAAAGAGCAGAAGTGGTAGACAAAGAGATGGAGAGAGGAAGGAAGAGGAGGTAGTGTGGGGTTGGTTAGAGCGGTCCAGACGTGTGGAATAAACCACCGCGTCCAAGCATGTAGACGACGTGATATATGTGATGATGGCAAAAGGCTGGGGAGGTGTGAGAATAAAAAAAGATAGAGATGCACTCCAACGATTCAGGAGTTAAAAAAAAAAACGAGGGAATGGATGTTAAGAGCTTGAAAAGGGGTAAATGAAAAGAAAGGGAGAAGAAAACACAGGGGAGCTGAAATGACAGCAAGCACAGAGACTGTGAGAGGGTAATGGCTAGTGGGAGAGGTGCAAGCAGCTTCTGCCAAGATAGAGGAAGAACCAGAGTGGGAAAAGAGGGAGAGAAATTGAGCAACATAACCCTCAAGACCCCTTCTGTCTGAAGAGGAGAGTGGTGTGTGTTGGCTGACGTGTGCATGTGCTTGTCTACAGCAGGACTACGGTGTACGCTGAGCTGGCAGGTCTGAGAGCTGGTGTCAAGCTCCTCGGCTTGTCCACGGTCGGGGCAGGGAGGGTGGGATTTCTGGAGCGATAGCCCCAAGGGGAGCTCTCTTCTTACTCTGGTAAGACAGCCTGCCTGCATGCCTGGCCTCCTGGCTCCACACTCTGGATGAATCCCAACAAGTGAGATGCAGCTGGATGAGCTCTGGCTCAAGGTCTAAGTACTGAATCTTTGGCCAGCATACATCCTGAGGTGATGACTGCACTGTGGACTGAATTATGAGGAAACTGAAAACATCCAGCAGAGAGGCTCCTTCATTATTTATTGATATTTTATTGGTAAATGGGTATTATTCTGACATGGAAAAAAGCTGCAACATTTTTTATCCTCAACATCAGTGTTAGAATCTACAGAAATTTGGACCTAAGTTTTGTCAAATTTGTGCCCATTTCAAAAAAGACACATATTTATGTGTGTACATGTTTTTGCTACCTGGTAGGGCCAATTTTTAACCATTTTCCCATTGTTCTCAGCCTTGTGAGGACCCACTGTTCCTTATGGGGACAAAAGCCCAGTCCCCATGGGAGGTAAGACAATTAAAGTGTCAGGGGTTAGGGTTAGGACTAAGGTATGAATAAAGTTTAGACTAGGTTTAGAGTTAGGTATGTACTGGGAGGTGTGGATTGAATGGAATGGAATATACTTTATTGTCCACTGCGGGAAGTTTGTCTTAGGCAATGCTACACAGTTGTAAATAAAAAACGCTAAAACACACAATGTTAGGTTTAGGGTATGGGGTCAGGGGTAGGCTATAGACATGACCATAAATGAACGGAAGTCAATATAAAGTCCCCATTAGGATCAAAGAACAAACATGTGTTTGTGGGTACATGTCTTCATATTGATGTGTGAATATAAATTGACATTATACTATGCGTATGGGTACAGCTTGTTGCTGTGTGGACATTAGCCTCGTCCAACACAATGGAAAAACTAATTTGTGGGTCAGAGGTTAGATCAAGGGCTAAGATATAAATTAAGTTTAGGTTAGGGTTAGATATAGGTACCTATAACCTGTGAGGTTAGGTTTAGGGTAAGGGGTCAGGGTTAGACAGTAGAAATTAATGGAAGTCAATGCAAAATCCACACAAGTACAGTGGGGCAAAAAAGTATTTAGTCAGCCACCGATTGTGCAAGTTCTCCCACTTAAAAAGATGAGAGAGGCCTG
>JARVJO010000024.1:21723654-21743282 GCA_031762555.1 Cynodonichthys magdalenae | reverse complement strand
CTCTCATAGTTGAGGTATATCTATGATGAAAATTACAGGCCTCTCTCATCTTTTTAAGTGGGAGAACTTGCACAATCAGTGGCTGACTAAATACTTTTTTGCCCCACTGTATAAAGAGACAAGTGTGTGTGTGTGTGTGTATCCAGCAATGCATCCCATTATCTTTCACATCTTTTATCAAGGATGGAGAATTATTAACACAGAAAAGTAAAAAGGACTCTATGTAAGATGTCTAAAAGATCACCTAAGTGAACCACAACACAGAGCTATAAAACTACAACACAAAAACTCTGGATATTTCTATCGCCCTTTTGGTCTTAGTTTCTAAGTTTAAAAATAGGGAGGTTTATCTTTCAAATATCAAAAAAAATATTGTGGAACTCTAATTCAGTACAGCATGAAAAGCCCAAATATCTGACCTTGGCTCAAAGCTGGATTTAGCTTTAGAGCCCAAATAGCTGATGATGCAAGACGTAACTTAGAGTGGGCTTGATCATCCATTCAGCAGAGTTTATCTTTGCTCAGTCCCATATCCCCAGTTCAATAATCTTGACTCATCGACCACCTCTTCCTCTATCACCAATAAACCACACTATAGCCTTTTAGCTTCTGCTTTGGCTTTGTAAAGCACAAACAAAGAAAATGACCTGCAAGGACTGATGGAGACCCAGGAAAACAGAGGGCGATGCCAGCGATAAAGTCTCTTCAGCGAGCGTTTTCTCACACCACTTTTTTCTTTAATACTGACAAAAGTCTGGTTGGCATTCATCAACCCGGATACTATTTGAAAGGGAATTAACAGGGGGGTGATTTGAAGATAGAAGGACCTGGATTGCTGCCGGGGTAAAGAAGCAGAAATGATTTGGTGAGTCACATTTTGAAATGCTTCTTTCATTCCCTCTGTGATTCTAGGTTTGCTCTTTCATCGCACTCCATTGTATTGATCAGCAAATCAGCTGCCTAATAGACAGGTAGTGTTGAGCTCAGAGAGGAAAAGCTTGAAGTGAAAGAGTCCCTGAAACTGTCAAGAATATTAAAATGGGCAATAAATGAGTCCGTCCTGGAGGATGAACAGGAAAGGACAGTCAGAGTCTTACAGGCCTATCTAAACTAGGAAGGAGGAAGAATTATTATCTCCCTTAAACTGAGAGGAACTCATAATAATTCACCTGGAAATCAATTTCCATCACATCTATTACAGAACGTTGATAGACCGAGAGAGAAAGAAAACGAGAGAGACAAACCAACGAGACTGTCATTTCCCCTTTTCATCCCCTCAGTATTTTTCTTCCCTCCATCCCTGACCAAACCATTTCCACAGCAGAGTGCACCGGCCACAGGAAGACATCTGCAGTCGATCATGATAAACAGTCTGCACCGCTCACATTTGTTCCCTTAAAAACCACTGAGCAGCGTGAGCAAAAGCTACAGTTGCTGCTTCTTTGTGAGCGGCACTCAGCGTTAAATCTTCGACAGAAGGAGTTGGAGCCTGCGAAGACAAACACTGGTGTTGACGCTTGGGAAGTGCTGCTGGTGATACATTTATGATACTGTCTTTAATGAAACACTGGGTTTTCAGCAAGAGAACATCTATTCTTCTGGACAAATGGAGAAAACAATTCCGCTTTTTATTTCCTAGAAACTGTCCTCAAGCATCCAAGTCGCTCAACTATAACTTTCTACAAAATTATGTTTCTCGCTTTGCCATTTGAAATTTACACAAGTTTAAAAAGCAATACTTGCTTATTTTCATGAAGGAGTGAGGCTTTTGGGGGGAAGCTGGGGCAGAGTGGTTAGGGGAGTTGCCCTGTAAGTCGGTTCGATCCCCTGTTCCATCCGTCTCAGTCGTTGCATCCTTGGACAAGACACTTCATCCACCTTCCCTACTGGTGGTGGTCATTTTACCACAAAATTCACCCATTAAAAAATATTTTAAGAAAGTGTAAGTAAAAGGCATCGAACTCTTTGAAGGAATGAAGCCTTTCATATCAGAGTTTTAGATCAAAACGGATGAAAAAGTTGTGGCTGTTTGGTCAAACATTTAAATTAATGCTATGCTCCATGTTGTGATACAGCAAGATGTCACCCTTATAAGCGTCGTGAATGACTCTCAGCTACTACCACACTAAATTTGAGCTCAGTATCTATAAAATTGAATTTGTTATAGTCATGTTTGTGTTGCTTGATGTTAGTTGTGGTGATCATCATGAATTAGATCCAAATCAGTCGTTGACGCACATCGAAGGATTACTTTGTAAAGTTTCATTAAAATTTTTCATTGTTCATGAGATTATTTGTCAAAAATCAGAGTAACTTCAAATATTTCATGGCAAAAGTATTAGTAACTTAAAATAAATGTTGGGAATCAGTCTCAGACACTACCACACCAAATTCAAGGTCAATATCTTGGAACTGGATCGAGTTATAGCCAATTTTGAGTATCTGAAGGTCAGTTGGCTATGGAAGCTATCTTGAAACACGAGTCAAAAGATAAATCAGTTGTAGATGTGCATCTAATGATTAGTTTTAGCAAGTTTCATTAAAATTTGGCCAGTGTTTCATGAGACATTTTGATAATACAGCAACACAACCCAAAGCATTATCCCTCCACCTTTGTCTTTTTCAAATTAGTGGACAATATTAAACACCAGAAATGTGTCTACAAATGCAGAGGAAAACTATTCTCCGTCAACTTTAATGACTTGATGCGAAAGCACTGAACACTTGAAGTCCTGTGAAATCCAAACTAATGAGCTAAAACTGAATGATCTCAGAACTGTGGTGTTTCGCAGAGAGAAAAGGGGGAATACCAGATGTGGTTGAAACGCTTTCTTTTTCTCAAATGTAAAGACAGCCATGAGAGCTTCGCACTCAATGAACAGAACTACTGACTGACGAGTGCGCAACGAGAATCACAATTGCCACTTGTCTAAAAGCAAAATAAATAAATAAATAAAAACAATGGTCTCCCTTAGTTTTAACAACATCATCACACAGCTCTGATTCTCCATCCAAACTCTGAATTCCTCTAGTTTTCCTCTGCCGGCTCCTCATTATCAAGCAAGGAAAACAGAGTTGATGTGCTGCAGTGTGTGCATGTGTGGAGATGGGGAGCAGATAATATAAAGCAGAGAGAAGGGAAGTGATGGATGCGACTGAGGGAGGGGCTGTGAGCATTTGTAGGTCAGTGTAAATGTTTAATGCTTCATGCTGATGAGCTGACACTCCGTCTCTCTGGTTTTGTCTGCTTCTCTGAAAGATCAACTCTGAAACCTCCAGCGCCCCCCCGCACACACACATACAAATCCTGCACATTTTCGGGCATAAGCCACTCTTTTCCTGGGCTGCTGCTCATAGTCTACCCGATCTCTCGGCACGCCAATTAAGCAGGTATGTGACAAGATGGCCAAAAGTGCCAATTAGACCAATCTACCTCTGCGAAGTGTCCCCTTATATCAGCCTGCCCATCGTTTTCCCCAGATGTAGTTTCCACCTTTTTCACCCCACAGTTCCTTAATAGATTTTTGTGCTTCTCTCCAGCACTTCAATTTACCTAAGTTACGTCATAAAATGCTGTGATGAGGCCAAATTATGTATTTGAGTCACTCAGAACAAAGGCAGAAGTAGATCAGTCTGTTTTCAGCATACATAATGACTTAGCCTTGAGTACACATCATAATTGGATGAGTCTGATAATGTTGTCTTGTTACATGTCTTATATTAAGAAATGAGAACATGGATTAGTGTTACATGACAGAAAAGATGAAAAAAACAAACAATTTTGTTGGCAAGGTTAACTTAAACCCCATAATGGTCTGTTTATTTAATCAATTAGAGAGCCATATTTCTTTTTTCAAATGAGAAATGAGTCTTGCCACAGGGTGCAATCACCTCATAAATAAGGTAAATTTGTTAAGTAAATCCCCATACCAATTTATTCAATTTCAGTGAATTATTATAGCTTAATTTCAGTGATAATGGGAGAAGACTTTTGAGGAAATTAAAAATGAAGACCTTTTCGTGAGTCATTCCCAAATGACCCCAGAGAACTGAGAAATTATTTAATCTGTCTGACAAAAACTAGAGTGAAGCCCAAAGAGCACAGTTTGTCCTTTTTACCATTTGATCCACGAACATTTCAACCAGTTTTAGACAATATTTCTCACATCTTAAGGGTTCATTTTTGAAAGGCTTGTTCTTAATTGGCTTTAAATTCTGCATCCCACCCCTTATTTTATGGGGCTTGCTTTGCAATAAAAAAAAGCATTTTTGGATACTTAGAATTTTGTTATAAAGCCCCATATGCCGCGCTGTTATTTTCCCGGTTCCGTCACAAACAAGCCTCCTTGCTGTTCCAGTGCGGGGCGACAAGACTGCATGAAAGCCAATGTGTCAAAATCAAAATCCATCACTGTCACGGATGGTAATTGGGACTGAAATAGAAAAGAAAAGCATGCTCTGTGGGCTGATTAAAGGCATCACGTATTTAGGCATACACACAATCTGTTCCTCTGAACAGCTTCTGTTTCTGGTGAGGTTCTGAACATGCATTGTAACTTATTGTTTGAATGTCAAAAAGCATTTCTTACATGGCTTTTTAACACTGTAGAGAGCACTGAAGCGCGTTCCGTTGCTGAATGGTATTTGTGGAAAGTTTAGTGGTTGGAGGAGAAAAAACTACAGAGAAAACTGGGTCTTTTACACCGGGTGTGGCCTGGATTATTACAAAAGCCCCCAGTGGGTCACTGCCTGAGGAGAAAGTCTGTGCATGAATGGATGGATGGATGTATTGAGGACAGAGGAGAGTCCATGGTGGGTCAGAGATAACAATGAGGAGCTTAATAGGTGGCTAAGGTACAACAGATGGATACATGTGTTAAGGAGGTGGGGGGTACTGTATAAATCTAGGTTAATGCTTAATGAAAAAAAAACAAATCTGAATGTGCTGGCAGGCATCCAAGGTCAAAATGAAAATATACTGTCTGTACCAGAGATGGGAAGCATTTTGATACCAGAGGCCAGTATTGACATATGTAAAGAAACCAGAAGGAAAAGTGGAAGAATCTGCTACACAGATTTTCTTCTTCCATAGAATCTAAGTGTCTAAATCCAAACTCATGGAGAAAGTGTCACGTCATGGTTAAAATACACAACATTTAGAGGCATTTTCTCCCTCTTTTTGAAACATTTATCTCAAAATTCATCTATAAACCTTCTCTTAGATGTTCCTAGATTGAGGCTACAATTTAGAGGTGATCGGGGTTTTTGCAGTTTTTGCCCCAAACCTTTGGAGTGCCTTACTTTTTTGCATTTGGACTGTTGAGACTTTTAAATCTATGCTTAAAACTCTTCTTTACTCCTTGGCTTTTTATTCTGGTAAAGATTGAGATTCTTTTCAAGCCAGTGTTTTAAATGTTTTATTTTTTGTTTCTAAAGTGATCTAACTTATATATTTTTTACATTTTTGTGTTGCTTTGTTGTTTTATTCATTTACTTGGCTGAATTGTGAAGCACTTTGGTCAACTCATGTTTTTATGTGCTATATAAATAAATTGACATTGATATAAAAAAATACTTGGTCCAAAAACTTTAGATTTTCAAAGTGGTAAATTATATTTTTAGTATCAATGTCTGTCTTAATTGACGGCATTAAGGTCCTGATGGAGATGATGCAAGGCCCATTTTTTCCACAAATTTTGCCTGAGTGGTCTCTATCTATACACATTTTAATTCCATATCCCTTTATCACAGTATGTATAATCTGATGTGCTGCACTTTATAGTGTCAGCCTTAAAAATCCAATATGAGCTGATATCAGAATAACATTTTCCTCTCAGACACTGATGATAATCTAGACCTTCTACAAAAAGGACCAAGAGTGATCATGTATACACTCCACCAAATCTCCTGCTTACAAATTTTATGCATCATAAAAAAAAACATTGCTTTTAACTCCTTGTTTGCTTTGCGTGTGTATTCCTGTGGGTAACACTCCAACCCTGAATCAGGACCCGGCCTGCTAATGGAGACCTCGCCTCGTGTCTCTCCCATGTGGCTCTCTGTCTTAAGGAGGAAACCGGGGGGGTCAGGCTGCAGGAGGTGAAGGGCGTTGTTGTGTGATGGGATGGGAATTGTGGGTCAGGACCACAGCTCTGCTCTCTTAATCTTCGGATGGACAGGGTGGGGTGTGGGGGAGACATTACATACTAAACCAGATGAGACTCCCCAATACCCCCCCCTCAAAATCTCTTCCACTTAACCACTTAGCATGCCCCTGGGCACGTGCACTCCCTCACCCTTATCCATTCTCTGCAGCCATCTGCATGCAGTAAGCGTGATCACGAGTGAAGGAGATTATATTAACATAACCTAGATACACCCCCTGTGCCCCCCCCCAATCCATGACTGACCGGGCAACAATAAACATGTTTCTCTTAGAATCAGAATAACCCGCGGAGCCACAGCAGACTTTGCTCTGGTTACTCGAGTCACCGGCAGCCGAGACGAGACAGGAGTGGGTGCAACAGCCTCTCAGCTGATAAATTAAAAATGAACACGCATGAACCACCGCCCTCCGTCCCCTCCTGGCGTTCTCCCGTTTTAACGATCAAGCTGCTGGTGATGCTCCGCTCCAGACCCCTCCTCATTCCTCATTCCCGTCACTCTCGGCTCTGTTTTCTTTTCTATAGAGCAGATGCTCAATAAAAAAAAAAAAAAATTGAAAGAAAGAAGCATCGTTAAATTAAAATGCCTCTGTGACAGCACATTTTGCCTGAGCTGTGGTTTTAATTCGTGGAAAAAGCAGAGGTTTGAATGATAATGTTCTCGGTGTGTCGATAATGTGAAGCGCTGATGAGTGCGACCCCGGGGGTGAAGGAGGAAGACCGCTCCAGGCCCGAGCTCAGGTTTGAACTCTCCTGACCCCTGGACTGAGGAGGTGATGAGCTGAAGAAGCTGCCTCCTCCAAGTCAGAGAGCACTTGTGCCCCCTAGTGTTCCCACTCATCATGGCAGATTAACAAATGAAAATAAAATGAAGCCACTGCTTTTGAAGTGAAACTAAAAGCTTTTTGTTTATTTCAGTCTCAGTGGATTAAAACTCCAGTTCCCTGGTTGATAAGAGTCGATATGTTAAAAACTGAAGTCAAGGTTTCATTTCTGAATGAACCGATGAGGCTGGTGGTCTGATTAATAAAGTTTCTCTTCAGAAGAGAGGCAGGATGTGTGGATGCTGTGAAACCAGGGACTAAAACTTTTCTTTTTAACAGGAGTGTCAAACTCAGTTAAACAAGGAGTAAAAAAAAAAAAAAAAAAATCACAACTTGGTCCAGTCAATATTTCTTAAAACAAATGATAAATCATAAATTAATCTTATAGAAGTTCAAATGACCTTCTCCAAATTATGCTTTACATATTATTTAGAACATACATAACCTCAAGAAAAATAAATTTAAAACCATTTCTTATGCCTTACATTCTATATCTTAGAGATGCATTTTATCACAATAAAAAAATAAAAACAAATAAAAAATCAAATAATTTCCCTTAAAATACGGAAAGAACACAGCAAAAGATAAATAATGTTTCTGTTGCTTTTTTCATGCCAAAATCAAAGATTCACAAAAAAGTCTAACTTAATTTTCTTGGTTTTAAAGTCTGCCAGCTGTCATGAGAAGAACGCACAAAATTCGGCGACAAAAAAGAGAAAGCATCAAACTGTTTCACATTTAAAGTATTACCTTTGGGGCCAAATTAAATGTTAACAGGGGCCAGATTTGTCCCGTGGGCCTCAACTTTGACACATATATAATAAACAATATAATATAATAAACAAAAATCAAAACAGACATTACATAGCCTTAAATTCCTAGGGTCTGCGCTACTTGTAAGTTGAGAAAAGTCAAAGTTTTATATATAAACCTTTAAAATAATATCTTATGCAATAACTTGACATATAATCATCTTGCATGATCAGTTAGGGTTCTGAGTATATGTTGAGGATGAGTCTCAGCTACTACCGCCCTATACTGCAGCATAATACCTGTAAAACCAGCTGAGTTGCAGCCAGTTCGCTGAGTTCACTTTGCTGTGGCAGCCATCTTGAATTTCACATTTTACTTAAAATATCAGCTGATATTTTTTAAAGCCATTTTGAGACATGATAATCAGTATGTGGATTAATGAAGGTACAGTTAACCTTGTCCAAAAGGACAAATTAGGAACTAACCTAATGTTTAACACCCCTAACAGCTCCTCTAAGCAAAACAGACAAACCCCCCAACACCCAAGTCCAGCCCCTTTCCATCGGCCCGGTTCTGTCCCCTCCAGATGTGAGCAGGTGAGGATGAAGGCTGAACAGATGTCTGCTTTGTCGTGTGAAGCTCACAGCCTTTAGATGGCAGCAGAAGCAAAGTGTCGGCCTCTCTCTTAAATCAGAACCAGAGTTTTCATCAGTGCACAAAGAAGGCAGCACTTCTGCAGCCGTATGATTTTTAAAGTAATAAAGTAAATTTCTGACACTTTAGTTTTGTATGTATGACAGTTTGATTAGCTGCCATCTTGATTAACCTTGTCAAAGGTGTTTATTTTATTTAATTTAGTAAAGGCTGCAGAGGAGTTAGAAATATATTTTGCTAACAGGTAGGCAGGCAAACAAGAACACGCAGGCAATTACATAATTACCTGCCCTTCATGGCGGCGTGTAATAATAAATCTGACTAACGAGCTCGTAAAGTTAGTAAACAGCCCTGAAAAGAGTCGTCTGCATCAGAAATCACTTCAGACTCTGAGACACAGCTTGATTCTAGTTGTGACTTTAGGTGGATGAAGTTTGGACCTGCAGGAAGAAGAAGTGTCTCGGATGGTTTCAGTCACCTTTGGGTGTGCGCCAACAAAGTCACTTAAAAGGCAGCAAGCTTTGAGTTTGTGTGTCTGTGTGAAAGATAGAAACTGGCTGCCAATAAAAAAGAAAAAAAGAAACAAGAACAAGAACCTAACCCTGTCTGGGAGTTAACAACCAGGCTGCCAAACTGTGCAACTCGATAAACGTGCCTCTGGGCTGTAATAATCTTACACACAAGTCAAAGCAAATCACTGTCAATCAGGAGGCAAACACCTCTAATGCTTCTTATACAATACACACACACACACACACACACACACACACACACACACACACCATCTCCCACTGATAAATATAACAAAGTGAAATTTGATAATATGAACCCGGAGCTAGCTGAGCCTGCCAAATACATAAAAATAAGTTTTATTCCTCGTTTCATTTTCTCTTTTCTAATAAAATCTTCTCATATATGTATTAGTGATACATAGCAAGTGATAATGATTTTTATTATAACACTAAATGTCACATATTACAGCAAATGCAATGATAACAACATGAACAGCAATAAACCCGTTGAGAAAACTTGATATTTAACCAAAGTCTCATTTAATTACTCTGATCCCACTTTACAACAAGGCTCCCCTTATAGATGGCTTATAAACAGGTTAATAATTCGTGTTTATTAAGGATGAGAAAGAAACAAAACTGTATAGTGTCTTGCCAGATATGTACAAATTACATCTAAAAAGGTGCTTATTAAACATTTCAGACTAGTTTCCTAACTTGTAGCACAATAATGTATTGGAAACACATATTTTATATAAAATATTGTACTGTTTTACTGAAATATACATATCCACAATTATCAAAGGGAGCCTCATTGTAAAGTATAAGACAGTAGATCCACTATTATTGACCAATAATGGTTAAAAGATGATTTTCAACCAACGTTTCATTTTATTATTCTGGTACCACTTTACAATAAGGTTCCTCTTATAGATGACTTATAGTTTATAGACAGGATTTTAAAGTGGCTGTGACATACATACTCTTCAAATATAAAAAGTAAAAAAAACATTTTTATATTTAAGTAGTGTCACATATATGGTATATTTTCCTTTGAATTTGGATCAGCCAACATGAAGCAGGAAGTGACATCAATGGGGAACTTTATAAGAAAAATAGCTCCATGGTCTTTATTTATTTAAACAATATTTGAACTTTGACTCTTCTTCATCTCTCTGGTAGTGATTCAAAATAATCTTAAGAAACATGAGATTCTTCTCTACAGTCTCGGTTGTTAGCTGTTGTAGCAGCGCTCTGTTCACATGCAGACATTCCCCTTTGAAATCACTTCCTGTTACTTTACATGAAAATATCTCAACAACTGTTCATCTCAGCAGGGTGAAATTTCTTTTGCAAGATTTTATTAATGCTATCTTTTCAAAAACGCATTCACATTTATTACAAAAAAAATGATGTCACAGACACTTTAATTCATTTGTAAACACCTGTAGAGAGACACCTATGTATTTATTAGAAATAGCTCAGTTTACCCACAGTTTAAAAAAATTGTTGAAAAGTGTTACCATTATTCCTCCATCTCATGTCTAAAAAAAAAAAAAAAAAAAAAAAAAGAGTTTAACAAATTTCTAATAGTCATGATTATTAGGGGTTATTATTAGAGTTAGCAGAGCTGTTAGTACATTTTTCCCTGTGTTGTTGCTCTATCTTTTAGTCACTGCTGAACCGCTGCAGTGACTTTTCTTTGCCTTTTCTTCACAACCCCAAACACTCGCCGCTGAGAGCATCTGCTCTATGTACGCAGCTCGCTCTCTTCTGTAAATAAACTCACACATGTAGCTGGAAGTATACACTCCTAAAGCTCTCAGCACCTGTGGAAATAAACAGTCGTGTGCTCTTTGGGAAATAAATGCTTGTGCATTCCAGCGAGCAAGAGGTGACACGTAAAGCTGCGAGATACTTTAAAATGAATACAGCAAATCGAAAAAAGATAAACTTCACATTCAGCTGCCAAGATAAAACCAAGAATTGGAATAAAAATTCTAACACAGGACTGCATGTCTTCAGAAACCCATAAAATTTCATGTAAATGAAAGTTGTTTAGATTTTTAATGAAAATAATCATATATAATTTTTCCACTGTTAACGACTGCCTAAAAAAATGAAAGCTTGCTTTATTTCAGTAAAACATGTGAACTGTAAAATCCTGAACGCCCTGCGAGTTTTGACATTTACCAACAAGGTTCTCAAAACAGTCTGTATTTTCTTTGATAACAAATGTTTAACAAGACAAATAGACTGGATGGGTGGGGGTGGGGGGGACTCTCTGACTGGTCACCAATGTGAAGTAAATCTCTGCAAACCTCCCCTTTAAGAGTTAATGCCAAACCACTCTAAAATATAATTAAAACTCTGACTTTTTGTAAAGATGTGCTTACAAACCAGGGGTGTAACAAGACAAGATGAGATTTTGCACGTACTTTAAAGAGAAAGGATTTTGCAACATACTCAACTGACTGGCCTTGCTCCTGAATGAACGGTTCTTCAACGTTACGTGATCGTTTATTAAGAAAATCTATATTTTCAAGTCATTCCATTTTTAAAAACATGCCCAGAGTTGCTTTGACTCATTCATCCTTGAATCTCCTGTAGCCATGTGGAGCTGTCTGAATGCTTGCTGATACAAAGCTCCGCCCATTTACACAAAGCTCCTCCCTGGAGCTCAGTCTGCAGCCGAGCTCCCGCCCTACAGAGCACCCCTCCCCCGAAGCCTTTTGGTGAAGACTTGCTGAAGTGGGAGTGTCAGAAACGGTAAGATGTTCTTAAAGAGACAGAGGCCAATTTCAAGGTGTTTAGATTATGATGCAAATTCTTATTTATTTTTTCATATATGCAGCATTTTCATAACAAGTGAAGATAACGGTTACTTGCAGTTCTCTTCTAATATAAAATTGACTTCTCTCAAAGTATATCAGGCTCAGAAAGTGATAAAATATAAAAGGTAAAGTTCGGAGCAGACCAATATTTAAAACTTTTGATCTCTGCAAAGAAAAGAAGAAAACGATTGTTCAGAAGGACAAACAGTCTCTGCTGCTCCACTGCTGACAAAGATTTTAAACAATTTTGGGAAATTCAAGGCTCAATACCAAAAAAAGCTCACTTCATCATCATTCAAACTGTCCATGTTGGGAGAGTTTCAGCATATTAGCTTTTTATCAGGAGAAAGTCTAACACTGAGGGTCAGGATGGCCCTGAGTGAAGGGAGTCTCAGGATGCTACAGATTTAAG
Organism: Cynodonichthys magdalenae; assembly: GCA_031762555.1. Lineage (NCBI taxonomy): Eukaryota > Metazoa > Chordata > Actinopteri > Cyprinodontiformes > Rivulidae > Cynodonichthys > Cynodonichthys magdalenae. The sequence goes on along the minus strand of JARVJO010000024.1, from coordinate 21,731,129 downwards.
GCTGAGCTCCCAGAGCTGTGCCGGGGGACACATCCTGACCTCATGGAAAAATGATAAATAGTCCATGATAACATGTTTGGCTTCTGCTTGTTTGGTCTAAAAAAGAAACACTCAGAATGAACAAAATAAAAAAATAGCATCAGATAAAAACTATCTACAGAATTATTAATTTAACTCTTTTCTAAACATAGAAGTCTTAATATTTACATGTATTGTTCAGTACAACTCATTAAAAATAAGATTTTTCCTTCCGTTCTCAGCACACATTCCTGTTAGCATACCAGCAAGTCTTATATATCCTGGGGTAACAGTTCAGCCTTACATAATACCAGAAATCTATCACATATTTAACACGAAGGTCACAGCTGGAAGCCTTTTACAGTCAGCTACTCAGAAAAACACTCAACTCTTTAAGGAACCAACTTTCTCCTTTAACTTTGCTACATTTGGTATTAAATGGACCAACACACCAAGCCCACTGCAGCACCATCAGAGCTACAAATATTAATCATCCTCAAATATTTCCTCACAAATTTTTACACTTTTGATAAGTCATGGCACTACAACTAACCGTCTGTTAAAAAGAGTATTTCCAGAAGAGATGAATGTAACAAAGGAGGATGAATGAATCCACCAGTGGTCCAAAATCATGATTATACAACTCGGTTTAAAATTATTGACACCTTGTTCTCTTGGGAATCCAACCCTTACAAACCTGGTTCCAGACTGACCTCCCAAACCAGACAGCAGATAATTGCAGCCTTTTGCATTTGAAAGTCACATTAAAAAGGAGCTGATAATGGAGTTATAAAAAAAAAAAAAAGAGCTTAGTGGAGCAGACAATCAAAACAACCCATCTATCTTTGACCAGAGGTGACCAGACACCAGATCTGCTCTCTGCTTTTACCATTTAAAAAATAAAATATCTCTTTCTTGTAGAATAATGAGAAATATGCCAAGGTGGAGATAATTGAAGTTTATTACCACTAATGCAGCTCCAAGCAGAATGGATGTCAGAGTTCATCTGCCATCGTAGATCAACCAACCAGAGGAAGGAGATGGTCAAATAATCCCCCAGCGTACAAGACTTATAATTATTTTTTCCCTCCGATTGATACATTTTACATCAATTAAAGTCTCAGTGTTTTAACTTAATTTGGCTGAAGAATAAAAATTTTATTTTTCACTTTGCTTGTAGCTGCTTTGTGAATAGCTTTAATGAGTTCCCTGAGGAAACCAGAGCTAAGCAGGTCACAGACTGTTGTGCTCACCGCAGCACCACCATGCATGACCTTCGACTTCCCCTCTGACCTCCTACTTCCCACAGACTCTTGTAAAAGTCAAAAAGCATCATCCGAGGGCTGATGGCACCCAGTCCAAAACAAACAGAAGCTCGTTCACATCTGCCTAATGGAAAATGTGGTTCTGTTTCATAACCATTTAACTCACCAGGTTAATATTTTTATTTTGGCCAATCAAAAGGGTTTCAAGCAGATTTGCACAGAAAACAAACACTGGTAACGGTTGGCTATTTTGTCCAGTGGATGCTACAGATGGATTTAAAAACAGACAGGAACATATTTTTTTTAAATTAAAGTGTCTGTAAAAATATGTCAGCACAATTTATTGTACATAATGGTTTGCCTTCAAGTGACCATAGATCAGGGCTATTCAACTAAAGCACTCTGTGGGGCCAGGGTTACTCGAAGCCCACAGCTTGGGGACCTGACAAGTAAAAGATAATTCAATTCCGAGGGGTTGTGGTTGTAGGTGAAATACTTCAACATTTAAATTTGTTTATTTATTAAATTTATTTTAATAATAATGTAAATTAAATCTTAAAAAAATTATTTTGGGTGGGAGGTGGGGAGTGGTTCATCGGCTGGATGGAAGTCACCTGCGGGCCACAACCGAAACACTGCAGCTGTCTTTTACTTTAATTTATTTTGTTGCATTGAAACATAAATTTTACAAATGATTTTAAATACATTTTATAATAAAATATAATAAATTGAAAAAAGAAAAAAGAAAATATAAATAATCTTAAAAAAAAACACTGTAAAATTATCTGTATCTGTAAAAAACTTTGTGGGTAGATTAACACATAAACAATAATTTACTGCTGTGGTGCACCACAACAAATTACCTGCATACAGGTTAGATTACATTTTAAAAAACTGTTTTGTTTTTTTTTGTTTTTTTTACTATTTCAGCAGAAGAATGAGAGAATCATGTTTTTTTATTTTCATGAACAACCCGAGTCTGTATCCTTGCACCGCTCACTTAAGTCACTATCAAAACAAATCCTGAGGAGGCAGAGTTTTCTTTCCCTTATTTTGCCTAAAATAAATTACCCTTAAACCAATTACTGACAGCTTCTTTTAGACATGGAGGTCCTAAATACACAAACCTCAGAGCAGCTAAGGTGGATTTGTGTCTGCCCTTATTTTCTCTCTGTGTGTGGCATGGACACAGTCTTTCAATCAAAAGGTTGAGGGTTTGATGCCCGGTTCCTTCAACACGTTTAAGAAGCTCTTTGCATTAAAGTGCTTTGTGAAGAAAAATCATGTTTAATAACAGAAATAAGAATAAATAAAAAATAAAAAAACAAATAAAAAAAAGGGGGTGATTTTTTTTTCCCTCATAAAATTAATTCTCACAGTTTAAACCATCATTTTACAAAGTAGTACATTCTTAATAAGTTTAAGACCTTTTGAATCTGGAGCACAGAATACATGAGTAAACAAGAAGGGAATATAGAAACACTAGAAACCCAATCAGTAAAAGTAAGTGCTTACCTGCAGCATAATATTTATGAGCTTCAGTAGGCAAAGAGAGGAAAAGAAGAAGAGATAGTCGTTAGTGGATACTATAATGCCAAAAAGCACATTAAGATCAAAAGGACTTGTTTTTGTTTTTTTTGGGAAATTTTATAATGCAGGAGTGAAAGGACCAGCATGATGTGTGGTGGGTCAGTGACATGAAGCAGATGGATGATAATTTATCCCAAAAATATGGGCTAGTCATGCTGTAGCCATTTAGAAAAGAAAAACCCAAAAACACTTTTATTCAACTCTCACTGGAACACTAACTTTAATCATCAGAACTTTACATCATCAGGCAGGATGACCCCACTTGGACAAAGGAACTTTTAAAGGATTTTCTCTAAACACCACAACTTGATGATTTCAAACCAAACATGAACATCAGACAGAAACTGGTTCACATTAAGGATAAAACCAAACAAACTCAAGGAACATTCAGACCTTCACATATCTCCACATACAGTATGCATGACTCAACACAGGAGAGCCAGACTCAGCTCCATCTACATTTTAGGAATAAATGGCATACTTTGAAGGAAAGGAATGTTCATATTTGGTGCAGAGAAGTCAGATGTTTTGAATGACGAGAGTTTATCGGTCAAACAATACCAGCAGTAAGAAGAAGAGTTTCAATTTTCCAGCACTTAAAATGTAGTTTTGAGTCCAAATCTTAGTTTCAATCCTTGTCGCACCTTTGTTCATGTGATCTGTGATCTGCCATGGGAACCAGGTCAACAAAGAACCCAATGACCTTGAGGAGGGAAGGGAGGCTGAAATGTGCTTTATGTCAGGGGATCCCAAACGTTTCCATACCATGGCCCCCCCCAACAGCATTAGCTTCTGGCTGGGGAGGTCCTTTGCAAATAAACAATGCTAAAAAATATGTAAAGATTATTACAGATTTTTTATTTTGGGAGATCAGAGATCAGCCGATACTTCGATAAGATCGGTGGAAAAGATCGGCTTCTCATCTACCTCCATAAAGGTCTGAAAATCAGCTACTGTCCCCTTTTACTCTACTGTAATCACTGCCTAATGTCCAGTATTGTTTCAAGGATATTATTTAGTGTTTCCAAGAAAAAAAAGATTGGAACATATTCCATATTGCGCCCGGATAACACCCGACAATGTCAGTTATTAAAAAAAATCATCTGCCAAAATCGGCAGGTCAGATTTTTAAAGATTGATGATCGGCCAGAAAACTGCAATCGGTGCACCCCTAATTACTATAAATTAAATTATAAAATAATAATTGAAAAACAGATTATATTTAATGATGACTTAAAACATTTATTAGATTACGTCTTTTCTCATCTTCCTTACCCAATCACAATTTTTCCATAATGTCTAAACAGCCCCCAACTAGACCACCATCTGTGCATGAGGCGGATTCATCAAGGATTGCGCAATCACCGTCCAAACAACAAAAAAATCTGCAACCGTTTTGCACAATAACCTCTCACCCTGACAAAACAGCTGTTTAGGTGGGTTTTGTCCTGAGGCGGTTATTAGCTTAGTGTCCGCTCTTCAGCTCTGTTCCACCCTCCTGCATTTCTTATATCCCACTTTCACAACTCTCATCTTGATCCTCATTATTCCAAACTGTGGTCTTTTGGGAAGTAAAGGGTCTATTATCCAAAGATGAAGCTTAAGACAACTAAATGCTCAGGAGGAGTGACTACTTCTATCGGCTGAAAGACAGAGAGAGGGAAGAGGGGAGTGTGTGTCTGGCCTGGCGTTCCCATATCACTTAGGCTAATGTGATTAAGGGTGAGCGAGAGGGGGGAGCTCATTTAGTCCAGAGTGTGTTGCTTCTAAAGGATTCGTGTCAGGGGAAAATGAGGGGGAAGGCAGGGGGATGTGGCTGCTCACAGGACTTCCTTAAATGCACACATGGATGCACAATCAAGAAAAGAACGGCACCGTGAGCATTTTTAATCCCTGGTACCGAAATGAGTTTACATGAATGTGCGCTCACACAAATGCTCTTTAGTAGTCAATAGTGGACGATAGCTCTATATACTGACCAAACTACAGCACATTGTTACAATACTGATGCATGAATAAACCAGAACATTACACTGCTTTTTTTTTTTTTTTTTTTCTTTAGGTGCAAATTCGAATTTTGTGCATCCAAGTAATTCTTAAAGCCACCACAAAAGGGAGAACTGCACCTCAAACTGTGCTTCTTTTATGATTACGGCACAGATCTAAACAAGGTACATTAATTTCATTCATTCATTTAGAGAAAAAAAACTCTTAAAGCCTAGCGGTGTTTGCGACACACATTTAATGCGAAATATTTATTCCTCGTCTCCTGAGAGCTGGTGGTGTTTATGCCTGAGATGAAGAAACAGAAACAAAGGAGCAACCTGCTGCAATGCTGCCTTCATACACAAAAAAGGGGCAGACATGTTAGGAAAGGTCCAACTCATCCTCACTTTCAGTGATGAAGGTCAAATGACTTGAATTTAAAGATTTGAATAACTAATTTTGACCAACTGGGTTCATCTTTAGACTCTCCAGAGCCCCAAAATGTGTGGCAAGCCCCTCGTGTCCCACCTGTCCGTAATACATGTGATTGATAGAATCAGCCAATCAGCTTCATTCTGACACCACAGCTGCGTTAGCCGATCAAGTCACCTTTTATTCGATATGCAGCTTTGGGAACAAAAAAATAATAATGGTTGAAGTGTATTTTAACTTTAATAAGTTACAGTTACAAAAATTATGACTATTGAAATAAAAAATTAAGATTGCTAGCTTTACATAGAGACGAGGCTTGTGAATTTACTCCAAAGTGTTCAGGAGCAGTACTTAATTTAATTTAGGTTAGGGTTTGACCCGCAGGTTAACAGGTAAACTTTGGTTTGTCAAGATGTTGGAAAGTGGATGAAGAAAAATGTGGTTTAATGATGACAGTAAAGTAGACTGGTCAGAATCCATGAGTTTCTAAAAAGGACATGAGGTCTCTGCCATTCTGTTGTGTGTTGACTGACCCCCCCAGTCAGAATACTGTCCTCAAAAGACAACCCCCTCCCAAAAAAAAGGAAGCATTTTACAGGCAGGAAGAAAAATGTGTCATCCTTCCCTCCTTTTATACCTCTATTGTACACTTCTAGTGCCTCTTTCTGTTTTTCACCAAAGAAGCTTTATTTTTTTCTGGCGAGTCATCCTGTTACTGCAACAATCAGTCTGCCTCCCATGCTGCGTCCAAACAGTTATGACCGGAGATTTCTGCCTGAACCGTGAGAATTCAAGAACATCGACTATTTCTCAACACTACAGAAGCAAATAACTAATCTGCCTCTCAGCTGATAGTGAACATCATATAACCTTTCCATATTTTGGATTGTAAACAGGTGTAAAAAATATTCAGCCAATGAATCTGGGAGGGTTTTGGTCATCTTCAAGTTAGGCCTAAAAATAGGAAAAGGTGGGGGGATGGGGGGGGTTCCTGAAGGACTTAGATCGACTCGTGTATTTTCTCACACGCAGGACATTGTGGGTTGTAAAAAAAAGTTCTATCGGTTTCCAGCTGTGAGGTATATACAACCCTTTCACCGTCCCTCCTTTTCTCAACAACTTGAATAAATAGAGGCTGAGAAATGGGCCAGAGGGGAAGAAATGGGAGGGGGAAAAAAAGAGAGGTTTCCTTTGGTACTTGTTTACCTCCTGCAACACATCATTCACGTCACCCTAATTTACGTGGCCTTAGTGGACTTGGCCAAACAACTGCTCTCCAGAAGAATAAGCACAGATTGCTTATTTTCACTGTGGTGATGGGAAACGAGCAGACCGGGTCATCCCGACAAAAGTTTTACCGTCTCTGCCTCTCCTCATATGAAGGAATGTATTAAATGATCACCTGTTGAAGAAATTCAGTCTAATGTCAGAGCCATAACGACTTAAACTTTATTAAGTCATTTACAGCACTGAGGCAATGTGTTTATATACAACCCCAATTCTAATGATGTTGTGTGAAACATAAATAAAAAAATACAATGATTTGCAAATCCTTTTCAACCTATATTCAACTGAATACACTTCAAATACAAGATAGTTACTGTTCAAACAAATACACTCGATTGTTTTGGGTTTTTTTTGCAAATACTCATTTTGAATTTGATGTCTGCAACACGTTCCAATAAAGCGGGGACAGCTGGGCAACCGTAGACTGAGAAAGATGAGGAATGCTCAGAAAACACCTGGTGAACAGGTTAATTGGAAACAGGCGAGTGTCATGATTAAAAGGGAGCATCCACGAAAGGCTGAGTTGTTCACAAGTAAGGATGGGGCAAGGTTCACCACTTTGTGAACAACTGCGTCAGCAAATCGTCCGACAGTTTGAGAACGTTTTTCAATGTACATTGAACATGTGTGATGCATTATAAAACGTAGAATAGAACAACAGCGACCACAGACTGTTGAGCAACTGAAGTTGTATCAAGTAAGAATGGAAAAGAATTCCACCTGCAAAGATTCAACAGTTTAGTGTCCTCAGTTTCTGAACACTTATTGAGTGTTGTTGTTTAAAGTAGGGGTGCACGATAACTATCGGGCCGATAATCACCGGGCCGATATCAGGGAATTATGACGTCATACTTATCGGGCCGATATCAAAACGAAAACCACCGATAATATATATAT
>JARVJO010000024.1:21664076-21677106 GCA_031762555.1 Cynodonichthys magdalenae | reverse complement strand
TGCTAAATTCAGCTATTTGAGCTATTAGCCTTTAGCTTTTTTCTGCTATTACAACCATTGAGTTGCTCCTTTTTTCCGTTTTTCTGCAAAGTTAAGCAATTTTTTGTCTTTTTTCATCTTTTCAAAATGAACTCACATTAACACTATTGCCAATAGTTTCAGCTTAAATTCAGCAGCTTTCAGCAAAAGTTTTCAGCAACAGGCATTCACACTTGCATTTTCGCAGGAAATGCAATTTTTCTAGTGTTCACTTGAGCTCATCCTCTATATCTTGCTCCTGCTTCCACTCCACTCTCACTTGTTCGATTGGTCTCAGCACATTCAGTGCGTCCGTCAGCGTTGGGCATTTCATTACCTAAGTGCCAATTCCTAAGCAACCAAGCAGGTACAAGGGCTCTTAGGCACAAGCTGGAATCTGAATGCTAATTAAATGCTCAAGCTACTGCCTTGACTTTACACACGATACATTTGGTGCACATTCGAAAAGAGAAAATCTAGATTTTGAATATGGGTTTGTACTAAAACAAGTTAACAGCTAGGATTTACATATGTTAGATAAGAGGTTAAAAGTTTGTACAAATGTTTTATTGCCATTGTGGTAGCTGTATTGCTTCTTTTTTACCTTTATTTCACCAAGCAAAACCTTAAGAACAAATTCTTATTTACAATGTTGGCCTGAAAGTGATAAAACATTTAAAAGGAGGAAGATGGGTAAAGGACAACAACATATACAGTGAGGAATGCATTCAGTCTTTAAAACAGTTACATGACTCCTTAAGAAAGTCTTTTAGCCTGTGTTTAAATGCAGGAAGAGTAACCGAAGTGTTAAAATGCAGTGCATTTTGATAAAAGTTCCAATCATTGGCAGCAGCGAAACAGAAAGACATAAAGCCAAAAGAAAACTTGGTTTTAGAAATTTTTTGTCTAATAAGTTGGGAGGAACAGGTATCTTGAGAGCTTCATCTCTATATTAGTTTGTAAAACAGCAATCTCTTAGGTGGATGCAAAGAACCAGTTGTCTTATAGAAGCCAAAGAAAGCTTGGAGCTTTTAAATAGAATGAAAGTTAGCCAGCTCCAGTAATTAAGTTATGCTTACAACAAATCTGACTGGCGTCTTCTGGACTGGACAAACTTTCTGCTGCTGGTTGTCCTGGTGAGGCAAAGTGAATAATGTAAAAAAGTATCTGCATGGGGCATTTTATTTAGGGTGAATCAATATGTCTAAGTACTTCACATAAACAATAATAGTATTCCTGGGCCTGTGCCAGTGGTCCTCTGCTGGGTTCCTTTGTCCTATAAATGTCCCTGTAACTTGATTTAGAATGACTGATGGGGACATATTCTTAGCTTGTGGCACAGTCGATTGATTAAGTGGATCTGTGGGGCCGATATGAACTACACTGATGTTGAACTTTGGGATCTGGAAGTTGTACCTTGACTATTGCGGCAGTCATGCCACATACCTCAGCTCTGAATCAGTGGATTTGGGCACAGGTATTTGTGACAGCAAACATCCACTTAGTTCAAGTGGTTTCAAACAAGACGGTGAATTTCTGCTTCTGGATATCTACACTGCAACTGAACCCTGACCTCTGACCTTGGTGTGAAATGGGGAGGAGGGGGCAACAAAAAAAAGTATTTAAAATGTTCAATAAAGTGGCACATTATCATATTAATTGAGCTGTTAAATTATCGACCACATGGCAGATAAAATAAGTGTTTCTTTTTTATTCTGTGACATAATGCGGTTAAGAAAAGGATTAGTGCTGCCCTTAAAAAGGAGCATTTTATTTCCCAGGTCAGAGTGACTACTGAGGCATCTCCCATCCCCCAGGCAAGAGATGGGAGAAAGGCCATCATCAGGTAAAATGATCTTTAATGCCCGCTGAATAGAGCAGCTAACTTTACATGACCAAGTCATTAGGGAGACAAAAGGGCTGACCAGGGCAGGAGTACACCCCCCAACAACCAGACACCACACCCCTTCCCCTAAATCACAGAAAGCCTCCAAAAGCAGTCTGTCCCTGCCGCATGAGCACTTGTCTCACCACGATTCTCATCACACTCGAGTCTTCTGTGAGCGACAGAGCAGAACAGGACTTTCAAAGATGGAAAGGAATGAAGCAATGTGACAAATCTGGAATGGAAAAATAAACTGAGACGTTTGGATTTGGCACTTGTCAGGATGAACTAATCTAAATAAACGGACGTGCACTCAACTTGATAATATTCCTGCACAAACAACTGCCACTGCTGTATGGGAGAGGCTGACAGTCAATCACATAGAGTATATTAATGATGTTTGCAGAAGATTTGGAGGCCAGGAGAGGCAGAGGCCTGAAGAGGAATCTGAAAAAAGTGGCTGCAGAGGCCGGGTTTGTGTGGATTTCCTGCAGATATGCTGTATATGAACACAAAACACTGCACAAAAACACACAATAAGAGTTCCACCTTACTTTACAGACTTTGTGTGTTTAATAAAGTCACAGTTCGGGCATCAAAGTGATGAGGTGTTTGTGCATGAGAGTATTTACAGCCCTTCTGAGTGAGAACAGAAACACTTCCACATAGTGACAGACCTGACCCAAAACAGAAAGACAGGCATGGAAAGAGTTTGGGGGCTTTCAGACCAAAAGTGGTATGTGTAAAGCGGTGGTGAGCTCTGGGAAATAGGTGCAGTTTGTGAAGCTTTAAGCATACAGTGCTCTCTTATAGAACGTTTCATCTGGATGGCTTCAAAGTAAATAAAATTAGACCTAAAAACCCTCTTGAAATTTGTGATAGAGCAGCGGTGTGTGTGTAGACATGAGATTGGATGATCTGAGAGGTGTAGTGTGGCGAATACAAGTCGTTTCCACAGTGACCTGCTACTTTCAAATAGGGCTGCACAATATATCGAAAATTTATCGTCATCGCGATAACAGCCTGTGTAATAAGAATATTGCAAAAAACTGCATAAACTGCTATAAATGGTTGGCTCAAAAGTTTCCATTTATGAGTTTTATCACTCAAACGGAAGCTTGAAGTATTTCACCAATCAAATGGAGTATTTGGTCAATTGGATGGATCTTTTCAGACTTCTTAAAAAATCATGCTGGAATGGAATCATTTTTTTTTGCTATGAACCCAAAGCAGAAAGACATCAAGACTACATACTTATGTATTTATTTATATCAAGACATATCGTCATCACAATAGAAAGCACTGGTATCGCAAATCTTAAGTTTTCTTAATATCGTGAAGCCATTAGAGTCCAGTTGGATGTTTATTGGCTTTACGAGTGTGAACAGTGTCACAGCGACCACAATCCAAGTTCAGCCAAACTGAACCATGTTCAAAGTTCAACTAAACTGAACTCTTCAATTTGGTTTACTTTGTTTTTGGTTGAACTTTTACTGCAACAAGCGCAACAGTTGAGACTTCGCAAAAGTGTTTGGTTTAGCAGCCAAAGACCAGGTTCACAACAGTTAAACCCAAGTTAAGTTTAAAGTTCAAGGCCACTAAATGTTTAGCTCAAACTGAAAAACTGTGCTTCTGCGTATGTCGAGACCAAAAACAGTCAAGTTTCTCCATAAATGTGATTTTTAGTTGATCAAAACTTTCGTCATGCTTTGAGAAGCAGCCTCCAATAATACCATAATTCTCCCCAAAACTTCTCCCAACAGTTATCCCTTCCTTCCATCACAACAAACATTTTCCTGTGTTTCTGCTCATTTCGAAGGTTGGAAAAAGTGAGAACAAAAAATATGAGGTTTAAAGTCTGGAGGAGCAATCTGCTCATCTTCAGAGCTTTGATGATCAGCTGATGTTGGAAGACAGGGGGGCTGGGGAGGATTTTAAAAGACAAAAAGTCAACAACAAAGACCCCCACCCCCTATGCCCCACCAGAGGCTGACCTCTGAGCTTTTGTTAACGCCGATCTAAAAAGAAGCAGCTCCTGCAGCGGTCTGAGGATGATCATTTGTAATCTGCTTCACCGCTAAGAGCACAGAACATACTGAGGACCCAGGAGCTGAACTCTGGCTCATTTTCTGCCCTTAATAAATAATCTGAATAACATAGCAGTTTTGTCTCCAAGTTTGGTTTTAATGGGAAACTTCTTCATTTCAATTATTCTTAATTTAACAGAGCAGTGGTAGAGGAGAGGAGGGAAATTAAAGAAGCTCAATCTCAGGAGGTTTTATACTTTGCCCCTGCGACTGAAAGGAAACGCCTGGCAGTCTCCTTCATCTCGGTGAAAATGCAAATACACCGAAAAATTTGAATCTACACAAAGCACAGAGACACACACAACAATCAGAGTGAGACATCGCACTCGTTTCAGCACCATCATCTACGAACATCATTAGGCCGGAATGGGAAAAGAGGGGTCTCTCTCGGGGAAGAACTTTTAAATAAAAATTCACGCTCCATTAGTTTTTCGCGGAGGGCGCGGTGCAGCATCATCCTTTATCAGGACTGTGACTTCCTCTCAAACAAACCGGGTGATTTGTATGGGCGAATCTAATTTCGGCTTCTTCTGAGGAGCGACGGCTGAGTTAAAGGGAGCAAAACCAAAACACATCAGCTGTGAACGACTGCAGATAACCTACCAAATGTAAATTTTTGAGAAGAACCTTGCACAACCAGCAGAGGGGGGCTTTGGTGTCCATTAATCCTATTTATCCTGTACGCTGATTATAGACATCATTTTTTAAGCTTCGCAGTAAAAAGTAAATTTGCTTACACTGGAAAGCCAACTATATTCCATTGTGTTGAAGTATTTCTCTCCTGATTAACTGAACTCACTGAAAGAGGATGATATAACTTCCTTGGCATTTCCTTATATGTGTTCATTTAGGCAAAAACAGTAACAGTTTGCCTGAAGCCAAACCAGACCCTGGTGAGTTCAAGAATAATTGATTTAAGTGTCCATAAATAAGAACAAGTCAGAAGTTTGTTGAGCAGCACCTGGAAGGCCGTTACTCAGTCTTTGGCTTGCAGGTCGAACATTTCAAACAAAGCAGCTAAAAAACTATCCTTCCCAAGCCAAATAAAGCAAACAACGAACCAAAGTTGTTATTACAGTGGTCTGAACGATCAAGTACTGCTTTCTGCTTCAGGGGATCATTTGTGGTCTGTTTGTTTATAGTTTATCCTGAAACATCAAACTGGCTCCAGGAGCCATGGTGAGCTCTGAGACCTGCATGATTATTGACGATCGCTCCAGTGAACAAGGTGCAGAAAGTGAAACATTGTTTAAATTTAAAAAAAAACAATGGAAGTTTTCATGGCTGGGTTAGCTTTATGCATTTTAGTAAAAAGCTGACCTGAAAATTCATCAACGAACAACAACAGCATACACAATATATATATATATTTATTTATTTATTTGTTTAAACTTAAAGTTTTGCTATTTTATAATAAAACCAAATAGTTGCAATTAATTAACTAAACACACTGCAAAAAATTGCCCGTCCAACAAAGTCTTACAATTTTAAACCAGCCAAAAAGTATTTTTGATCTTGTTTTGACACCAAAATAATAAGCAAGAACAGAATGTGTTGGATTACTAATCTTGTTAGATTGGAATTTTGTCTTATTTTAAAAAAAGTCTCATCACTGGCAGATTATTTCACTTCATTTGAGAAGATTCAGATTATAATCTAATATTTTTAAACCAACTTTTAGATGGCTAATTTTTTAAGTGTATTTTATTTTTGGTTTTTATATTATTTAGTCTTACGTTGTTTTTATGGTTTATAGTTCTAGATGTGGAAAACAAACTAGTTATGTTTTTACAGGCCTTAATAACAAATCTTAAACCTGATCAGACTTGAGTTTCATGACGGTATTGAATAGAGATATTAAATTTAGTAAATTCATTTAGTCTTTTTTTCTGTGCATCACTTTAATCCTTTGTGATTAAGTAAAGCTGGATTAGAAAATTGTTCTCTCTACCATATTAATGATGACAAGTCAAATAAATTAAGTTCCTTTAGAATAAACTTCATTCTAAGACCAACATATTCTTCTCAACTAAAGTTATTTATAGAACGAGCCTGAAAAGACGACATCATGCCAAAAAAAATTTGGTTTGAATAAATATTTAAATCTTTAAGCTTTTGTTTGTTTATATATCTGCGCACATTCTGTCAAATGTTTGAATTGCAATCTCTGAGCATGAGACCAGAACTGATGCCAAATGAAGCTTATGTTACAAGATGATACAGTGTGGTCATATGTGCACAATGCTGTTTAGATGTAATGAATAGGCTGTAAAGCATAATGTTGGCTGTGCCATCCACAGCTTGTTTAAGGGTATCAACCAGATTGTGTTTGTGCACAAAGACAAGTGTATGGAGTCCATTATTCTCATGAGCACAGATGAAGTCCAGAAGAATTCAGTTTAGTCTACTGTCAAAGTGGTTCCCTCTTCATCCTTTATTTCCCATCTTCAAAAATAAAGAGACAATAAAAGAAGGAGGGATGGGGCCTACTGGCAAAGGCACCCAAGCAGAGAGGACACAAAAAAAGAAAAACAGGAGGTTCAAGGAAAGGAAAACAGAGAAAAAAAACTAGAGAAAAAAGCTGAGAAATCGCCTCTTAACTCATACCATTGTTTCGATGTAAATTTGAACTGATCAAGATTCTACCAGCATCCTGAGCAGAAGTTCAATCTGAGCAGTCAGAGACAGCGAGCCAAAAACTGAGGAGCACAAAGACTGAGAGCAGCAAAGTGTTTAAGAGTGACTCAGACATGCGGACTCTCACAAATGTACACAGGAGTACTTTAAAGTACAAATCCTAGTTTTAATGTTTAAACTGCAACAGTTACAACTTACTGCTTGTTGGGTTGTAATCACATTTGCATCAATGATTTCAAACAAGGGTGTCCAACTGTGGTCCAAAATTAAATAACCATTTTTCTGAACGTCAGTGTACAGTTAAACATCCTCAGGGGTTGACATGTATGTGAATAGGTGAATAATAGGCTTCTGCAGAACTTGAAGAGGAGATTCAATCAGTGAATCAGGTGTGTTGAAGCAGAGAAACGAGTGAAACATGCAGTATAGCGGCCCTCGAGGACCAGGATTGGACTCTCCAACTTAAAAGAATGTGTCTTTTGGCGATGTGGACACTAATACCACCTCTCAGCTCTAAATCCACTACCCTTTGACCTCAGGTAAAAGGTAACCGGAGGCTGACCTGTCGATTTTCTCTCTTCCCCCTCCTTTAAGTAAAGCAGAATATCTGGAGGGTGAATCTTCGTGCTTTTTGCCTGAACCCTGGATGAGCTGGAACGAGGCTCTGGAAGTCAACAGGTGGAAAAAAATAGGCCCCAAGGGGAATTCCATTGGGAATTTTGTTCTGTTTCTAATCAAGCTCGACCGTTTGTGGATGATTTGTCTCTGGCTGTCAAAAGATATTTCAGATTTCCCCTGGAAGACGGCTGTTGTTTGACCAATACATTGTAAATCTAAAGAATACGTCCCGTCTTTACAGATGGGTTTGTTTGACTTTTGGAGCCAATTTACTCTTTTGATTTGATTGAAATTATACAAAAGGGGAGAAGCAAGTGTTTGCAGACATTCAGTAAAAGTCAGGACTTTACATTTTCTCAATGAGCTCACACGTTGAAACATTTCTTTTCCCTTCATGAGTACAGCAGCACTGATGACCTCAAGCTGAAGAATGACCATGAGTCACATTCATGAATGTTGGTTTTGTTGTGTGATCTCAAGTCTGTGCAGTGATACTATTTGTGTTAATTATTGGTCATTTTACATTGTTTTCACAGGTTTTACAATGTTTGGGTTTCTCTTATTTTTTATTACATATCTGGCTTGTTCGATTTTACAAACTTGTGACACACAGTGCAGAGTCTAGATCCCTGAAAGTCTTTGCTTATCAAACTTTCACACAAGTGAGATCATTTTTTGTTCTGTACGTTTTTCGGCATGTATCTTGTTCCGCATTTTTTTTTTTGCAATTTGAACAATTTATATATCAAAACATTCTGCTCCCTCAGGACATTCCAGCTATGACTTTTGGTACTTCAGTAATTTATACTTTGAGATATTAAGCTTTTTCAGCCTTTTTTTTCTCATTGAAAATTATTGCAAACTTCTTCAACACCCTTAAAACCCTTCAAAATGTTCCGAAATTTTACTGTACTTTTTACATTTTGTTATGGTTTGTATTTTCTAACTTTCTGTATCAATTTCAGCTCCCTTTGGCTTCTATTTTGATGATTTTTTTGCTGATCATTCAGACCTTTTATGCTATTCTTCTACTTTAAACTTTTCTTTTTTCCCCTTTCATTTCCTTATCCTCTTCAGCTTTTCTTGCCCCCTTCAGCTGTTTTCACTCCTTTTACTTTTCATATGCATATTTCTTCATATTTCAGCTGTCCTCTGCCGCTTGAAGCTTTTGTTTTCGGTGTGGGTCATTCATCTAATTTTGGGTTCCACCTCAACAGTTAAAATTCAACAAGTGTTAATAGTTCAGCTTTTAAAAATATTCAGCTTCTTCAGCAGCTTTCAGATAAATTATACAGCAATAAAAATTCACACTGCATTTTCACAGGAAATGCAATTTCCCTAGTTTGCAGTTATCTTGAACAAGCATTGCTGGAGAAACAGACACTGAACTGAACTGAAAGGCAGTCAAACACAGACAAAGTTACAAAACATTTTATCCAACAGCCAGTCCACGAACGTCAGACGAACTGTTGATATCTACAATAACACAAACCCTTCACACTAAACGTCTCCAGTCTTTCCAGTCCTAAAATATTTCTCTAAGAGCCCTCTCAAACATGTCTGCTTCAAGTGCTCTTCCAGACAAACTCTATACATTCTCAAAGAGCGGGAGGAGTCTCGTGTATCCAAAGGGAAAAAAAAGGGAGGAAACATTCTGTTGGTGTTGCATTTATGATCCAAAGGGGATTTGGGGACATTTCCTACAGAGATGTACAGTGATGCAATTCAAGAGGCTCCAGAGTAACAGTGAAGAATTCAGAGACGATCATCAAGGCTTATATGAGAACATCGTACAGTGAAGAGGTTTTACCTTCAGCCATGTCCCTCTGAGGAGCCATGCTGCTGGAAAAGGCCTGAAGCTTCTCCCGCAGCACTAAATTAAGTCTGGCCCTGTTTTTTTGTTTTTATTCTGTTGACATCATTTAATTAAATTGTAAATAAAACATTTCTGAATGCTGGAAAATGCCAACTCTCTCTCAAACTGGAGCGGAGCGGTCTGGAAGCCGGAGGGGGGGCGGGACTTGAAGCACCTTAAAAGGCACAGTCTCAAATCCAGCTGCTTTGAGCCACACCCCAGAAAAGTGGTGAAAGAGCTGGTAAAGTTAGAATAAGGAGGAATTCAAACCCAAGCGTTGTAGTTCCACTTTATAAAGGAAAGGATTTAAAAGCAGGATATGTTTACTTTAAGCAATATTAGTATCTTTGTTCCTGCTGGTTAAAGCTTGTCAGATGAAATGTGTATATGAAAAGTTCTGTTTTGATAAAATAAAAGTGTCTGTGATGTTCGGTTTTATGTTCTGTGAAACGTTTATTGTCTCAACTTCTTCCCAGGTTCTCATCTTTCCATTTCCTTTCCCAGTCATTTTAGCCAACAAGTCATTTCCACTTTTCCCTTCTACTTTATATTCTCATAAACGTTTTCTCTTTCCTTTTGTTTTAACTCTATCACTCCAACTTTTTAATCCCAGGCTTTGTTTTGTTCTCCCTGACTTAAATATCTCTGCATTATCTTTGCTGCACAGATGATCTTCCTCCTAACAGTTACAGTAAGATAATAAAACATGTTCTACTACACATGCCCTTAAGAAAACAATTATTTTTATCCACTGCACCAGCTCCTGTAATGTAAGGCCAGAGCAGAGTGTCATGCCTGACTTGGACTAAATGATAACCAGGTGCTCCACATGTTTCAGAACCAACAGCCTTTATCTTACAGCTGGCCAAAAAAAAAAAAAAAAATCACTGCATGCAGGATTTTATGAGCACAAATATGTTTCCTATTATCTGCTTCTGAGTGTTTGCTCTAGTAGCCAAAGATTTCTTTGAAGTTTTATGGTTTTTTTACCTGTAGGTCAATTACGTCGTTTCATATGATTAACCTTACAGATTATAGTAATTGGTCCCAGTCAAGTTCTCCTGTAATCCAATCAAAATCAAATCAGTTTCACTACAAAATTTTAATGAATACAAATGATAATTACCAACGTGTCACTTTATAAGCAGCAGCAGTCACAACGGCTCTTTGCTGCCATTACTTCTAACTGCTTCTTACATATTACAGCTGCACAACATATTAAATGTTATGGTTATTACAATATCAATATCTAAAAAGACTATAAAATACTATTATATTCAAAGTGTCCTGTTTTCGCTGAAAGCTAATAATACTATCTGTTTAGACCCAAAGGCTTGGGGCTCTTGATGCCCACAGTGTCAACAAATCTTATCTCTTTATTTTTATTTATTATAGGAGAGTAAACACAAAGCTATGGCTAGCCCAGAAACACACACACAGTAAGTGTGACACAGACACGAGCTGCAGCTCAAGCCAGTGGGATATCATTTCCCACATATCCATTTGTCTCTGAAAGCCGTTGTGTCCCTCCTTATTGTTGGTTAAACCAACAGGAGCAGGCCTGGAGGGCGAGGGCACAGCGGAGGGGTGGATCTCCAGTCGTTTTTTTCTTTTTTCAGAACACACGTTAGATTTGTTTCATAAATTCTACGACTCAGAAAAACAAGCATCTTTGAGGTACATTATATTTGAAAATGTTAGTTTTTGTCTATTAATCAGGTCGGAGTATAACATAGGTTAGTTTTAGCTTAAAGGGGATATCAGGCAAAATCCATTTTTTTACTCGTTACATACATTTTGTTGTGTACTTGGTTTCTCTAAGAGAAAAGTTGAATTTAGTCTCTCCCAGTGCTGCGTATATATCTTTATGTTCTGTTTGGGTCATATTTTTCAACCCTTCATACCCTGTTTTCTCTGACATTTTCTGATCTGTTTATTATCAGAAAGTTTTGTTTTTTTTGTCTAACCTCACAAAAGTCTTCATAAACTACATGTTAGTTTGGGGAGAAGCCAACAGAGAAAAACAGAGCGAGTCACGTGGAATTAGGTCAGAGGCTGAGCTAAGTGCACCTGGTAGTTAAGACTACGACAGTTTTACACAGCCTGGGATTCCAGCCTAATTACAAGTGGAAATAAAGTGAGGAAAAAAAGATGATGGATGTGAGAAGGCAGCAGAGGGAGGCCTGGAGAGGGGAGACAGGTGGGACCAAAACAACGCAACTTAAAAAAAAAAAAAGGTAAGAGTGAAGATTTAAAATAACAGGTCAGCAGGCTGACAGAACGGTGCGACAGAGATCCACCAGACTGATGCTCGACACATGTTTCAGTCATCAATAAGAATGTGAGAACATGATTGAAGATCACATCTGAAAGCAGGAAGCAAGAATGGCAAATGCAGAAGGAAATGTGGTGGAAACAGCACCGGGGGGGGGGGACACACACAGGTCTGCACCTTCACGACGCTTCGACGGAGAACTAAATGAAGGAGAAAAAAAGGAAGTAACAGAGACAGAGCTGGTGTCCTAGGAGCAACATAACAGGAAAAACCCGAAAACCCCATGATTTGTTGGGGAACCTGAGACCCAAAGCTGCCAAGTTTTTCCTACTTCCTGCAGGTGCAGCAATAAAACAAGGAGTTCAATCAGGTAGAGAATGGAGTTACATCTACTAATCCAAAGTTCTGCCAAAACATATTAAAAATAACAGTATGATAAAAAAATACATACAGATGAAGGTTATACCTCAGACAAGAAACATCAGAATCGTTTCGACCCTTTGAGTCGGCGGAAATGAAGTTAAAAATCAGCCTATACCTAGAGTTAAGCCAAGTTCCATCAAAACAATTAAAGAGCTACACCTTAAAGTAGACATATCATACTTTTAAATCCTTCTTTTTCACATTTAAATCCTTCAGTTAGGGTCTGCAACACTTTGGTCTGAATTCCTCCTTATTGTAACTCCACAAGCCCCCCTTTCACCCCTTTTCTGAGGTATGTTTCAGATCAACTCATTTTGAGGCGGTCTCTTTAAATCCAAGCGAGGCGCTTCACACCCCCTCCAGCTTCCTGACCGGTCTATTCCAGATCGATAGAGGGGCCAACAACTATATAGCAGCGCAGAAACTTTTTAATTTACAATTTAATTAAAAGATGTGAACAGAAGACTTGTCCATCCAAACTAGTTGGTAAGTCCAGACCTTATTTGGCAATTCGCTTGCAAATACTGTGACAAATTACTTGAGAAAATATCATAGAAAAATGGAGAAAATATATATTTATTTACGCAGCAACTGGAAAGACAAAATAAAAATTTTCTGCACTTCTAGAGACTCCAAGCACACAACAAAATGTATTTAAGGGCTAAAAAAAATGGATTTTGTATGACACGTCACTTTCAAACTGCAGGAAATGCCACTTTGAACATAGAAAAGCTCTTCAGGCGGTGTTAAGTATAACACTTAAAAACAAGCGCAAACTCACGGTTCAGAATGCATCACGTAACGCTGATTTTTTTTAAAATTGTATTTATTATTATTCATCTTCACAAAAACACAGAGCTTTCATACTGAGAGTTTCTCAAACATTCTGTGCTGTGATTCCCTTTGGAGGAAGAACATGTTCACCTCTGACTAACAACTGGCGTATGAAGCATCTGATACGATGAGCCGGGAGTCCCAGAGGTGAGAACTGCATTTCCCACCTCCACCTTTATCACTCTGACAGTTTGTCCCCGATTTAAAGTGACACCTCCACAAACAATACGGCCTCCTAGTCCTTAGATAAACTTTGTCAAACTAATTTCAGGGAGAACATTTATGAAAGAAATAAGTAACGGGACAAGAACAAAAACTGTTTCTTCTCTTGTTTCTTGATCTGAGAAGCTCCGGAGTTACAGCTGAGCTGACCTAAATACAAATCACATTTGGGCCCA
>JARVJO010000024.1:21651190-21661704 GCA_031762555.1 Cynodonichthys magdalenae | reverse complement strand
ATGTTTTTGGCGTCACGACAGTAAGTAGCTGCACTTGCCACGGCAGCTGCCCTGCTCCAGAAATGTGGCCTCGGTATCAGGATTTTTGTCACGGATCCAGTTCCCCCGGAGGGAGCCCAGTTCTCATGCAGGGCCCGCTCCGAGTGCTTTATGTCGAGGATAGAAAAGGGAAGTTTCCGGGTCATCGTGCATCAAAGTGCTCCGCTTAGAGCCCCCCAAAGTCAGTTTCAATTCCCCGACCTCAACTAAAGAAGAGCTTAACTGCGACTTAGACGCCAGTGAACTTTACATCTTCCTTGCAGTTTCATTAGCTTTAAAACCACACTGTTTGTTCAACTACAGTTGTTTTATGTTTATAAACATATTTTATAATTTATTTCATTTTATGAACGACATACAATAATTGCAAAGGGTTACTCAGGAACTGCACGAAAAACCAGGCAGTTTTTTGTTGTCGCTTTAAAACAAGTGTCCTTTTTCAGCTAATATAAATGATACAGAGACAAGTTTAATGTTACACTGTAACATGCCACAGTCTATAAATGACAGGCATGTTGCTACATGTGAGATGTGACATGCTTGGAGTGTACCATCGATACCATCTGCGATTCTTATCAGCAGCAGCAGATACACTCTTGGTTCTGCTGGGAAAACAGCCAAGGCGAGCAGACTGCGGTTAGGAGGTCCATTCCTCCTTTGCTCTCTTCCATCTTTCATGGCTTTTTCATTTTCAGAGTCTTTTATGGCCATGCCAAGCAGACTCTCCGCTCCCACAGTTTTAATTAAAATCTCAAATCTGCAATAACTCCTGACGACTACGGGTTTGCTTTCAAATGGGTCCAACGATCTTGTTTCTCCCTCTTAAAGTCTTTGTTGCTTATTTTATCAAAGCCTTCTATCAAGCTTTTCCATTTGCCCACTTCTATTAACTTCACAGCATAACTGCTCTGACATAAGCCAAACAGGATGCTGATTTACAGAGGGTGCACCTTCAGAAAGAAAAAGAAAAAGCAGTACGCCAGGCAAATGAGCTCTCACTCCTAGTCAATACTCTAATCCATTCAAAGAGCCTGAGAAAAATCCAATCCTTAAAGTCACTCTTCTTGACTTCCCATGACTCCCTGAAGACAAAAGGCTGCCTGTGTAGACACGGACTGGATAAAGACCCCAGTGCCTTAAATTCAGTCATATGGGTGCGGCCGCATCATGTTCTCACACAGTTTCCACGGGCGCAGTACAATAAATTCCATCTCCCCTTTTGGAATTACCCAAAAGCTTTACGTTCCTCTACCTGGACCGTTGAGGTTCACCCTGCAACACAAGTGATCCCAATCTATCAGGAGACTTTCTTGGGGAGATTAAAATATGAGCAGGTGGTGGAGAAGCTTAATATTTTAATTATAAGGCGGGAAACACGCAGCAGGTTTTCCCAGAGCGCTTAAAAGCGGAGGCGGACCACCAACACACATGGAATCAAAAGATCTTCCACGAAACTCGGAGGAAATGAAATTATTCAGACAACATCAACCGCAACTGAGGCTGAAATTTTTTCAAGACTGATGTCAAAGGAAATGCAACAACTGAACGTTTAACACAGAGGTCCACGTTAGAAGAGTTCAAAACAAGAAATAAGAATCAATGTTAGGTTTCAGCTAGACTTTAAGTTCAGTTTTGCTACTTTTAGCTGGTGTTTTACTGCTTATGGCTAGCCCTCTACTACTGTTAGATTTGAGGTATGTGAAGTACTTTATAAAACATCTGGAATGCATTAATAAATATAAATGATTTGCAGGCAATTTTTTCAGAACTTTAAAGGAGGCCTATCGTTAGCCTCATAGCATATATGCCTAAGTCATTTGTGACCAAACACGTCTTGGGCATTTACACTATGAGGCTAACAATATGCTGCTTATGACATAGACATATGATGCTTTTAAATCCTTTTTTTTTTTTTTAATCCTTTAGTTGGGGTCTATATAAAGTGGAACTGCAATGCTTTGGCCTGAATTCCTCCTTATTGTAACTCCACAACCCCCTCTTTCACCCCTTGTCTAAGGTGTGTCTCAGATCAACTCATTTTGAGGCTGTCTCTTTAAATCCAAATGAAGTGCTTCACACCCTGCCCCCCTCCAGCATCCAGAGTGGTCTATTCTCGTTCAATAGAGGGGTTTACGACTATATAGCTGCGCAGATACTTTTTTATTTACAAACTAATTAAAATATGTCAGCGTACATGATTATTTCATAAAACATGGTATTCCGAAAACTAAAAACTTTGGGAAAAAAAAAAAAAACAAAACACCTTTCTTGAGCCTTATTATTTTAAAAACCTTTAAATTCACCTATAAGTACTCAAATGTACCAGTTGAAATATTCAGTCCGACCCACTTCGTTATCTTCCTGTTATCTCTTCACATATCAAGAAGGTAAGGGGGGGGGCAGCCAGGTTAGGAATTCCTAGCCTCCTCCTTGCACAAACAGTGGGGGAAAGAAAAAAAAAGCTCAAAGTGTTCTGCAAGGCCATGGCTCATTCATTGAAAAAAAAAAGCAGTGGAGGAGAAGTAGGAAGAGGGGGTCACTCAAACAGTCATCCCACATCCCACCCACCCCGTGAAGCATTCCACAGGTCTGTCTGCACACCCATCATTAAGCAAGACCACCTGCTGACAAATCAGAACCCCCATCATGTTCTCGAGAAGCCCGGTTAACCTCATTACCAGTGAGCCTCTGGACTGCAGTTCACGCGCACACACATCGTATCAAGTCAGTGAAGTCAGTAAAACTCTGCTCAGTAACATTCCACACAGACAGCGTGCACACTAGCCGCTCTCAGCTTTGTGGATTTAAATAGACACAACACAAAGAGGACAAAGAAATGATTTCTGATGCAGCTGTTGCATGAGCACGCACAGACTTCTGACCGACTCGCCTCTCTCCTTGTAAAAAGTTGGGAGATAAAAAAAAGAGAAGGGGAGGAAAAGATCAAGACTGAAGAAAGAAACAGTCCCTTTGTTGTTGTTTTTTTTTTGTCAGGGCCCTCGGGGAAAGACTTTGACATCGCTGAAACAAAAGCAGCTGATAAACAGAGTGAGGCAGATACCATCTCCCTGCCTGCTCAACACTTCTCCATCAAGAGTGTTTCCTCTCTGAGAAACAAAACTCCTCTTTTTTTGTCTTTTTACTGTTGCAAAAACTAAATGGGAATGATAAATACAGCCCAAGTTTTTCTGTCGAGTCTTCGTTCGCTCATACAAAAGCTCGCGTTTAGTTATGTTTCCAAAGAGACAGTGAGGGACTGTGCAGGATTCTGTTTGACAAACTATCCGTCAGCTCTGAATGGCAAAAACACCATTCTGCTGAAAGGACGGAGGAGAAACGTTTCATGCTTGAACAACCCTGAGCAGGTGCACGGGAAGGCAATTTTCTAGGGGAGGGGCCAACAAGTGTTACGACCCCCAGGCCCTATTCCCTGGCTTCTTGTGTGCGTGTTTATCTTTCAGGTCACCATGTGACTGGGAGTTAATTGTGGTTCTGGGTAGGGGTGTACGATATGGGACAAAAAGAACATTGCGATTGTTTTTAACCGTGCGATATATACTGAGACATGAAAAAAATTAGGGGTGCACTGATTGCAGTTTTCTGGCTGATCAACAAATTTTAATAAAAAGTCTGACCTGTTGATTCTGATTTTGGCCAATACCGTTTTTTAAATAACTGACACTGTTAAGTGTTATAAAGGTCACAATACACCTTCAACATTCTAATCTTATTAAAACCCTTGTAAACTTGTTTTAACTGGACATTAGGCAGAGCTCACAGCAGAGCAAAAACAGTGGCTGATTTTCAGATCTTTGCTGAGGTAGAGCTGAGCTCTTTTCCGATGATCTTATCTAAGTATCGGCCGATCTACGATCTCCCAAAGTTAAAAAAAATCTGTGCCGATAAATTGGTGCACCTCCAGAAAAAAATACAGTAAACTTTCAACAGATGACTTGAATAGTACTCAATGTTATGCTGCAATCTTGTTGACGATGAACCTGCACCGTTTTTACCTCTTTTTTGTGAACGTTATAAATGTTTTTTGTCAGTTTTTGAGTTATTCCGGTTATCTTTTATTGCTTGCTTTTATTGTGCTGTTTTGATTGTGTCTAAAAGTTATTTAATGTTTCCAAGAAACAAACCTAACGTGTTGCCTCTGTCTCCGTATCTTTCATATAACCGTATTTTACCTCTTTACCAGCCCCTTGTCCAACACTTTGCTTTGAACAGAGGGTCTGGACTCTCGGCTATTGAGAAACGATTGCTTGCCGGAGGCGTGAACTCCGTTGAAGTTTAAAATGATTGAATCTCATTTTACCCAATCGCTAACGTTTGGCTGTGACGTATGTAGTGCGCTAGCTCAAATGTGAAGTAAGCTAAGCTAAGAAGCTAACTGGAAATTGTGTGCACTGTAAACAACCATCCAGCTGGTGCAATGACTTATGGTTACACGCCGATTTAGTTTGCCTCCTATGTCACAGGACCGTATATTGACGATGCTCTAACGACATATCGTGCAGCTCTAGTTCTGGGTAATTCCAATGTGGAAAACTTAAGAACAAACTCTCAAAAACAGTTATCTGCCTGACCAGGTGCCACAAAGCCAAAACAGATTATAAACACTCTGATTTACCTTCAACAATAACCTCTTATTTAACCTCAACAGAAAATACATCTTGTACATTTCAACCAAAAACTGTTTTTCTACCACTTTATATCCCTCATCTTACTTCTCCTTACACCCATGTTCCTTTCAAGGCTTTCAGTTGCAAAGGCACTCACACAAAGCCTTTTTTCTTCCACTTCAGACAATGCACCTCCCCACCTAGCCCTCTGCCAGGCATTCCTAAGTCTATCCTAGCTATCGAAAATGTCAAGAATGAGGAGAGAGCAGAGGAGGGTGCAATGAGTGCTGCGGCAGGTAGAGTCTTGTCCCGCTGCGCACACATCCCACAGTCTCCGGGGTTAGGGTTTGTGTGGAGCAGATAGGATCTGACTCAACTGTCTTAATTAAAACTCTTCACTTGAACAAGCCTCAAAGCTCATTTTCCTCTGGGTGAAGGCTTTCAAGCTAATTATCAAGGCCAGTTCCATTCACCAAAAACAGGAGGAAGAGATCATGAGCAGTCTGGACTTGAGGTGTTCTCAAATATGACTTGTTGGATCATCAAAGGATAAGAATCTTCTGATCTTTGTAAGGCAGTGGCTAAAGTTTTACAAAGCATGAACCTTTGTGTTTAGATTCCGTCTAAAAGTTCTTTAATGCATTTTGTTTTTCATCACTGTTCCTTTAAATGCAAGGCGATATGAGAAAATCAGGTTATGCAAAG
The DNA here is from genome assembly GCA_031762555.1 of Cynodonichthys magdalenae. Classification (NCBI taxonomy): domain Eukaryota; kingdom Metazoa; phylum Chordata; class Actinopteri; order Cyprinodontiformes; family Rivulidae; genus Cynodonichthys; species Cynodonichthys magdalenae. The sequence goes on along the minus strand of JARVJO010000024.1, from coordinate 21,656,335 downwards.
TAAACCCTCTTCAAACATAAAGCATGAAAAACAAAAAAGAGGCACATTCTCAACAGGTTTTCAGAGCCAAGAAACTCTCCTTTCCCTTGCAGGAGTCCAAGAAGAAGAAAAAGGGGCTGAATAAAAAGGTTAGCGGAGCAGTGTTTCGTGTCTGGACAGACAAACAGAAGAGGTTTTATGTGCATGCCAAATGCAACTTAACACTGCAAACAAGCTCCATCCACTGGAACATCCCACTACCCTGAAATGCTCATAGAAAAGTGCAGAGAAACCCCGACCACAGGACTCCGAAACAGTGACTGCCTCAGAAAACCCCTTAGCGAGGTGATTCACGATCTGGTTTACCTTGTTTCCGGCGCTCTCGGCTGCTTAAATTCAGAGTTAAATTCAAACTTTGAACAGCTGCCAACTTTGTCAAGCGCCAGTAAAAAGAAAAAAAAGTTAAACAGCAGCAAGCTTACTGCTCACTGGCACAGCCTGCTACACACTCACAGTCACGGTCAGAGGTAAGATTTATTAGTTACGGCTGCATGATTCTTCTTATAAGCATCTGACAAATTACTCTTAAACCAAAGGAAGGATTTCAAAGAACAATAGTTAATTTTTCATGCTAACGCTGTGAAGGAAAACAAACCACCTTCAAAGATTAATAATTCCTCTTTTCTTTCCATGTGGCCAAAGTTGATCAACTAAATCAGGGCATCAGCTTATTCTATTCTTTTTGTACTTTAATGTTTTTGTCTTACATTAAAGTTAAAAAAAGCAGAAGCCCAGTAAAGCTCCCATGTTCGTGTTTATAAGTGAGAGAGTTCAAATTCTGGCCTAATAAAAAGGCCCAGCTACACGGTGCAAAGGTTGAGAGTCATCCCATCGCCGTGTCTCCGAGCTGGTTATTAGTCACGCCCACCTAAAGGCTTTACTGAAAGTCTAAAGAACACCATAGCAACAAAGCCTCTGAAATGACTCAGGTGTTCTTGTTTCATGAAGTTGGGGGGAAGACTTTTAACACTCTGACCCCGAGGCTATGTCATTTTAGCAGCCAGTGTGAAACCTCGGCTCCTGTAAGCGACTTACAATTACTGCGAGTTCTCAAAAACGGCGTATTCTTCAGGGTTGTAAGACATGCTGCGGAAATACATCACATGTAATTGACTCGTAAAATATTCAGCTCTCCTGGTTCCCTTACCTTCCACGCAGTGCTCCACGTCCTCCAGGTTGCGGAGAGTAATCCTCATCAGACTCGAGTTCAGCTGGAGTTCGTTCTTGTGCTCCGGCCCCACGGACTCCGGAGCAAGGTTGAGGAAGAATATGCGAGTGTCGCCCGTGGCTACTTGGTTGTCACAGATCCGGGGGTTGCCAAACCCGCCGATCATCACTTTGTTGCCTCCGTCCAGAAGGATTTCACGGTTGACGTTGGACTTCCCTTTCAAGTAGCGCCAGACCCTGACCTTTAGAAAACGATCACACAGGAATGCACATATTAGAGCTTTTTACGCACCAGAAACATACAATATACCTTTAAACAGGAAGTTTCATTACAATCCATCCACTGGTTTCTGAAACATTTTGCTAACAGACAGAGAGAATTGACTCCAAACTGTTAATTACAACATTTTAAAAGGTGTACTTATGAGTTATCCAAGTTTTTTTTTAGGGTTTGTAGATAATACGTAGGTTGTAGTCTGAGAATTCTGACTCATAACTTTCTACACAAACAGGTCTCATCCAGAAGCTTCAGATTCAGACCGATAAGAGCACTGCTGAAGCCTCCTGCAAGGCTGCATGAACCTGAGGAACTTTATGCACAGTCATGGTAGTCTTGGAAAAGCTCCCGCCTTGTGTTTCGTTTTAGCTGTCTTGTGTCATTTCAGCGTATTGTTGGTTTCTGTTTACAGACCGTGAGCCGTGCGCCTCTAATCCCCCCCCACCATTCATTCAGCGGGACATAGGAAGCATGTGGGCGCAAAGGAAAAGAGGAGTGAGGAAGCTGACCAAACATAACTTGTTTATTTTTCACAGATTATAGAGTGGCCTACCACAAGTCTGCCCTGGTGCAAAAGTTTAGTTTTCCAATGCAAGGAGCAGGGAGGGAGGATGCAGGAAGGGGTGCTTCCTGATTTGGGAGGGTAGTGGGGTTAGGTGATGGTGTGATAATAAGACTTAAAAAAAACATTTTATTCACAACATTGAAAATATATGAAGTGTTGAAACAAAGAAATTGTACCATTCTTAAATTAAGAAGGTAATTTTCAACTTTATGTGAGCAACACATCCCAAAAAAGTTGAGGCTACAAAAGGCTGTAAAAGTAAATGATACAATAAGAAACAGCTGGAGAAGCATTTTGTAACTAATTGGGTTATTTGGCAACAGGTCAGCAAAAATATTGAGTATAAAAAGAGTATTTTAGAGAGGTTGACTCTTACAGAAGTAGAAAATGGGCAGAGATTCACTAGTTCTAAAGAAAAACATTGAAACAGTTATACAGAATATTGTCCCTTAATGGAAATTTGGAAATACTTTGAATATCTCATCGTCTAAAGTTCATAATATCATCAAAAGCTTTCAAGAATCTGAAGAAAATAAGACAAAAAATCCAAACATGTCTTTAAAAACTGCATTAAAACAAAACTGGTTCTCTTCTGGACATCACTGCATAGGTTCAGGAAGACTTCCACATATCACGGTTTGAAAACGCAGCTCACAGTTTTCTCAAATGCAGATTAAAGCTCTATCATGCAAAAAAGACAGCATGAAAAACTCAGATCAATCAAAAATTGACTTTTTTCATAAACTTTATGTCCACCATACTAAAGAGGACAGAGAACTTCCAGCCTGTTCTGAGCACGTGTTTCAGAAGCCTGCCTCTCTGATTGTATGGGGGTGCATTAGTGCCTCTGGCGTGGACAGAGCTACATCTGGGAAGGAGTCATCCAGGCAAAAAAGTATAACATATATAGTCCCATCCAGCAAAAACGATCCAGGACTTTTGAACATCTAATCATTTTTTGTCTTGTATTTTTATTCTAAATTACCTTTTTTTTCACAAAAACTAGAACATTTTCTTAGTTGCAACGTTTATTTTTTATGTTCCATTGTGTGTTTGACACTTAAAGATTTGTTTTTTTAGATAAAAAGTGCTAACGTAACTGAATTGGTGTCCTATTTATTTTCTCAGCCACACCTTGCAGCACTTCTGCTCAGCCAGCACACATTCTTCCAAACAAAAGTGACTTAAATTAATGTTATTTTTATTTTTTGGTGCGGTAACTTTGTGATGTTTTCCTTCTAATTATGTACTTTGTTATCCCCAAGGACACCACTGTTCACTTCCAGCCACTAGTAACATACCTCCTGTCAAACTACACAATGGATTAAATCTAGATTCAACATTCTGTCCCTGCGGCTACAGAGAAATGACAAGTTGCATATTTTCAATTTGTATGACTATAAGTGAGGGGGGGCTCTGAGGGACCAGCTTCCTGCTGCAGTGTGTTTGGGATGATTACGTGGTCGGTTAGGCCTGTGTAATTGGTCAGTAGAAATAAAAACTAACTAAATAAATAAATAACATATTTTATGAGGATTCTCTGTCAGTGTCCATGTAGCTGCTGCCGACTGATGAGTTTTAACAACAAAATTAAAGTGTATTCTGCTTAAATGTGATTTTTTTGTATTTTTTAAGGCAGGCAGCAGGTGTGTGCTGCTAAACTTCACCTGAGCGCACGTTCACTCACCTTGCAGGAGTAGGTGTTGTGCACCGGGTCCATGTTAATGATTTCGTCCACGGTTCCGGTCAGGACCACGTTAGCTTCCTCCTCTCTGACCTCCAAGTTTTTCTCCGGGCAGCTGGCGGCGCAGAGCGGCCACAGAGCCACGAGGAGCCCGGCGAGCAGCAGCAGCGCTGTCCGGCCCGACTGGAGAGTCCGCTGGGAACCCATGATGGCCACCGCACGGGGCAGATGAAACCCACAAAGTTAACTTTTTTTTTTAATTATTTACTTATATTTAAATAAATCTGCAATCCCGCCGCGTCCACGAACAAGCTGAAATGGGAAATGAAAAGTAGTTGGAGCGGGTTTAAGATGCTTGAAACCGAGCCTGGACTTCCCAGCAGCGTGTGGTTCAGCCTCCTGCAGCCCCGCTGCTCGCCTCTGCAGCCCGGGTTCAAAATCCCTCTCTGCCGCCGCCGGCAGGGAGGAGGAGGAAGAAGGAGGAAGGGGCAGGAATCTCTCTCCAGGAATGCAACTACACTTCTCTCTGCTCCCCCTCTCCACCCCCTCTCTCTCTCTCACTCACTCACTCTCACACGCACGCGCGCGCGCACACACTTCCACAGCAACGCTCCAGGATTTGCATGCAATCTGAATTGCTGATCCCACAAGTGAGGATGAGGTGGGTGTTGGTGGTGGGGGGTGTAGGCAGGGATGTGACTGTCCAACGCCGCCCCCAGTCGGACAGACAGTGTCTTTACCCCTGGTCCCTGTCAATTACATCCCCCCCACCCAACTCTACACAGACACGCACACACACCATATGGGAGCAGGTGAGTTAATTACAAATAGCTGACAGGTGAGTAACAACGCAAGGCAAAGTTGAAAACCACAACCTGCCAGACTGGACAGGTTACAGATGAAAAAAAACAAAACATTTGCACAAATAAATAGAGAAACAATGAAAACATGGAGACATAAACTAAAATACCAGGATTTACAAAAGTAAAAAGAAGGAAAACAATGCATCCAAAAAACACAAAACATGTTTTAAATTTGGCCCATTATTCTTCTCTCTGTTGTAAATTGAATAGAATCAAATTAAACTTGAGTTTTAATTTAAAGCAATATTATTAGAGAACTGGTTTGATGCCTTGTTCAGGTAAAACAAGGCTTTCATCCAACTTTTTTTGTTTAACGACCTTGAAATTCACTGTTTCGGGTCTGTTCCGTTAGCATGGTAAAAAAACCAGCCCCTTGTCCAACACTTTGCTTTGTACAGAGGGTCTGGGCTCTCGGCTATTGAGAAGCGATTTCTTGCTGGAGGCGTGGCCTCTGTTGAAGTTTAAAACGACTGGGGCTGTGTCTCAATTCAGGGGTTGGGTCCTCATGAGCACATAGCCCAGCTGGACCGGGTGGGCCACGTCCTCGCTG
>JARVJO010000024.1:21634903-21645338 GCA_031762555.1 Cynodonichthys magdalenae | reverse complement strand
CGGCGCGGGGCAGTGACGTATGCGGCCGACAAATGCGCACTCATGAGGACCCAGCCCCTGAATTGAGACACAGCCTGGATCTAATTTACCCAATCACTAACGTTTGGCCATGACGTATGTGGTGCGCCAGCTCGACCGTGAAGGAAGCTAAGAAGCTAACCGGAAATTGCGTGCACTGTAAACGACCACCCCCTACTGGGAAGAGAAAAGTACCGAGCAGAACGAGATGGCTGTAAATGAGTGCTGCAGGCTTTGTGAGACAAATTTAATTTGGAAGCCTTGTTAACATCGACTGGCTTCATTCACTTCCTCTGCCACCATTGCTAAACTACAAGCAGACTAAAACGCTGCAGAAAATCGACATCTTTCACAACTTTTTCTCCTGTTCACTTATTGGCCCGGTTGGAATTCTACCGGAGAAATCTCAGACGGAGCAAAGAAGGGAAACTAGAATTGAGAGGAAATGCATAGGAAGGCAAGGGCCAGGCTACTGTTTCGTTGGTTTCACATACTTTCTAAGGATGATGCTTTTAGCAAGTCTCAAACACCAATGGGGTCGTCAAGGTCCTAAAGCAGCATTTACTTCCTGCGGAAGCAGAGTGCTCTCAAGAGCAGATAGGTGGACAACACAGGAAATAAGTCAGAATCAACTAAAATGTTTCCATGTCTGATAAAAGTTCCTTAAACATATTACAAATTGGCCGTAATGACATAATTTCAATTCTTCCATCAATGCTTCATATTCTCTATGGTCTCCAGTTCACAGTCATGTTTATCACCAGGCCCTTCCAGGGATTGAATATGTTGCTGTATGTTGTGTATTATTAAAGATTCCTCTTTCATCGGCCTATAAATGCAACCATATGGGGTTTTTTTTTCAAGGTCTCTTATAAGAGCAGACAGAACGTAAATTTCCTCCTCTCAACAGCTGTAATTTTAACTGCAGATCTATTCTTGGGGAAAATGACAGGTTTGGTTATGCACAGTTGCTTGCAAGGATATTTGCAGAAATTTGTTCAAGTTGGTTTCAGCTGAGTTGACCTGAGTGAACCCAACGTTGGTCTTGAATAGTAAAAAAAAAAGATAGATTTTTCACTGGTTTTTGTGCACATTTGTGCAAAGTCCTTTTATTACGGGCGAACGCTCTCTTTAGCGTGCTATCTCTCTGGTCATGCGAAGTGAGGTTTTCAAACACAAATCATTTTCCTAAATCATCCGATGACATAATGTGTAGTTAAAAAGTGGAGCTGCTTCGCTGAGAGCAAAAAGGCAGACTCTGTGGTCTCCAAGCGCATTTTCATTGGCTTTCCCATTGGAATAAACTTTATTTTATAACAGTTATGACTACTTTAAACCATGCGTGTACCAAAATACATAAACATCTCAACTGCTGGCTGTTATGTGTTATAAATTATTCTTCAAGTGAGCTGGTGTTGGACTGGGATCATGGCTGCAGTTTGCTCACCAAACCACTTTTCATTTGTTTCTCTAAGTCGTTTTAAAGTGAGTTCGGTTTGGGGACAGAGTTCTGTTTAATTCAGTCCAATCTGATTGTCTTTGGACCAATCAAACAGATCTGAATCTGGATACACATCAAAAGGTAAAACCAACAAACATCCATGTTGCATAAGGGTCCATTCTAGCTAACCTGGCCTACCTGCAGTCCTGGAACGCATTAACATTTAGGACTTTATGAAACAAAATAAAAGCCTAAAGGCCCCGTCACACTGATGTTTTAGACAACTTATGCCAACTTGTGAAAAGTTTGGAGACCTCTATGTTGAAGACTGGAAATCTATTTTAGGCATGTGCATATTGTAATGCTAACAAATTGACTAAATGTCTAACTTTTATTAGTAATTTAGTGGAATTTTTTATCATAACTTGGCATAAAATTATAAACAAAAATCTTGTTCGATCTGTTGTTGGTTAGAATAAGTTAGAGCTCAGTAACGGCTAATAGTGCACCAAGTTTTAGGTCAGCGTCTGCAGAATGGACTGAGTTGCAGTCATGTTTTGTGTTGTGTGTATTCAGGCGTGTGTCACTGGGAAACAGAGCTGCAACCTGAGCCACAACATTTAGAAACCAATTTGAATTCTGACGTTTCACAAAGAACGAGCTGCTCTGCTGCACCTCCGCTGGTCTTTGTGAAGCAGAGAATCACGGAGCAGCACACTGGAAACCAAACCGGCCTTCTGGCCTCCGTTCTCCTCGTGTAAGTGATATCTAACACTGTGTGCTGCATAAATAATGCAGCATCCTTTCCAGACGTATTCTGCTTCTTTGCATTTATGTTCCCTCTGTTTTTAATGCCCTTCATCCTGATTGTTCCTTTTCTCCTGTCATGTTTTACCCAGGAGAACAAATAAATGTGCGATAGACTCATACTCTGACACAGACAGACATTCCTGCGTTATCAGACAAGGCTGCAGAAGCTCCTTTGTTGTTTTTTTTTCTGGAGGACAGGCCCACACCTCTTTATCAGGTATCAGCATGAGAACAGCCTGGGCACCTATCTGCTTCAGATTACAAACATGGTGTTTGGTTTCCCTCTCGCTCTGCAGCCCCGTTAGACCTGGATGGACGGTTGGTAAAGATGAACTCAGAGAGGGATGCTCTGAAATGCAAAGCTTAAAAAATGCGTTTATGTAAATGTTTAGCACAAATGTGTACAGTATATAAAAATTAATTTAAGGTGTGTGGCACCAGAGCGAGGGGGTCAAAATGATCAGATTATGTGAAACGTTAGAAGTGAACACATGCAAATAAAATGTTTTAATGATTTTCATTCTTCAGAATAAAAAAAATGGAGCTTTTGCATTAATTTGGAGATGTGTCTAAATGTGATTGAAAACCTAATAATTATTTTCTTTTAGACAGTTTGTTGGACCTTTACAGTGCAGCTGAGTTGGTAAATATCAGGATCAGGTGAAATTACTGCAAAGATAAATTTGTTGATGTCTGACATTTATGGTAATAGAACATCTGTGTTCATTTTTTTATCTCTTTATGGATGAGTTGAGTGGGAAGTTGGGGAGTGAATTACACGTTTTTCCTCTGCAGTATCTCCCCTGACAGCAGAGGCAGAGGAGCTGCAGCAAACAGTTGGCCGCCTGACAGAAAGCCAGATGGTCCTCTGCTCTTCTGGTGTCACGTCTGAGCAGCAGAGTGTGGTTTTACACCTGATTTTACTCCTCTGCAATTAACCAGAATGTCATATAGTTCAAATTCATGTGGAGGCCTGCACATTTTCAAAAAATTGTCCAAAACGTCCGCAGCTTCTGAAGCTGTTCTGTGCTTGATTACAGAGAAACCGCAGACATTTTACACCTTTATTATCACCCGTCTAAAAAGCAGTTAGCATTTTTGCTCATGTGATTGTTTGCCTGTATGAAACTTGCAGAAATCTACAACTGTAAGACAGCTCAATTCAAGATGGCTGCCAGAGGCAATCGGCCTTACAAAAAACAGAAATGGTGATAATGCAACTAATTTTATAGATACTGAGCTAAAAGTTGGTGTGATTGTGGCTGATCGTCGACCCCAACACAGAATTTAAGGGGAGAATTTTGTGCAACAAACTTTAGCAACAGCTGTTGGGGTCAACCCTGTTTGTCTGTTAGCAAAATATCTTATAGACCACTAGATAGAGTTCAATGAAGCTCTCAGAAAACAGTCCTTGCATGTCTGCATCTATAACTGATTAACCTTTGAAGCCCACATTATTAAAAATGGCTGCCACAGCTAATCAACCTTAGCCTACACAAAGAGGCTATAACAGGGATGGGCAGTTGGTGGCCCGCGGGCCACATCCGGCCTGAGGGTGACTTCCCTGTGGTCTGGCACTGATTACAACTATGTCCACAGAATCTCAAGGCAAACCTCTGTGTTTAGTCTGCTTAGAGACGCTGTCTGCTATGAAGGATTTTAATATAAATCGCCACTACAACACGTTGCACAAAGCTAAATATGGGAAGTTTACTGAAGTCACAAGTACATAAACAACAACAACTTTTTACCACAACCACGCAGGAGTCTGCACTCAGGGCATCTTATGTCATTGCACTTCTGAAGTAAGTGAGTGTTAATTTTTTGTTTGCTTCAAATGCATTTATTAAACAAGAGTACAACTGTTACACGTGTTTGAGCATAAATACGTTGTTACTTACTGCACTGTATGTTGGTTTAATGGCAGTTTTATTACATCTGGGCAAGTGTGCAGCGCTATGTGGCCCTTTGGTGTGGCCCCTTCTATCAATTATGTTGCCCATCCCTGGGCTGTACTTTAGTGAGATTTACAGCTATGGAGCTATAATTGGTGTGGTAGTAGCTGAGAGTCACAACATATTCCAAGTTCTAATAAATGAAAAGATTGTGCATCAATTTATGTTTTAGTTTGACCAAAACATCTACAACCCATGATTTTTTTTTTCAATCATATGATGATCTAAATATAAAACTTTGGCATTTTAAAATCTTGAGCAACATAAATTCCTTTAAATAATGCAAGGCCTTTAATAATATTCTCTTATCGGGGAGAACTGCCACAGATAAGGTAGAACGGAGACGAGATAATAGAGTGTCTATGAGCAACACCATGTAGACTGAGTCAGCTAATTATAGATAGGGATCCAGATAAAGATCTACCGTTTCCTCTTGTCAAACATGGTGACTGTACTGCCTCCAGTAATGGATTAGGTTTGGAATGGTTTCACAAGAATATACAGTCCTAAAATGTTCTCCTGTTGTTGGTCTGCTAGACAATTTGCAGTAATAACAGGAATCTATTAGGTGAAAAAACATCCAAATTGGAGTTACTAAAAGCTCGTCTCAAATGCAGCGCGTGCTTGAACTGATCATTATATTTAAAAAACAGCTGTGACTCGTTTGCTGACCATATTGGCAGGCAGTGAGTGATACCAGGCCTGCCTTCATCAGTTTGTTACAAACCCCCCACATGCGTCTGCTGCTGCTCATTTATGCAGAGTGGTCACAATTTATAGATGGCCATTTTGTCTAATGGAGGCCATTCATTCATTCCCAGTGTAGTGTTTGGCAGCCGCTGACCAGGGTCCATTAGGAAATGAGTCCATCATGAATGCTCGAAAATCGTGACTTTGGAGATGAATGACTGAGTCAACACTGTTGAACCTTACACTGCTTCTACATCTGTGATTAAGTTATGTTGACATAAAATTCACCACTTCAATCCAATATTGTTTTTATTTTTCCAAATCTAAATTGATCGCATGATGACACGTTTAGATGACAAAGCTGCTCGTAAAAACTAAGACATTAAAGACTGATGCTATTTAAAGACAGATGACTCAGGATTCACTGACATTCTGATTCATTACTTGTTCAAAAAGTCTAATTTCTATAAACTGGGTTTAAATGTCTATCTGCTGTGTAATTCATGGATTAGCAGGAGTTTATTTGGTAAATATGTCCAACTACATAAAAAAAGATAGATCAATGCAGTCTCTGTGTGTGTGTGTGTGTGTGTGTGTGTGTGTACTTGGTTAGGCATGACCAAGTGGGCATAAATACAGTTACAAAAAGATTTTCGGTATATTTATAGAAACAAGTTAAAATGTATTATTGACCAGATTAAACTGTTTTATTTTGAAGTTTATAAGTGTAAATGGGCAAATGACATTCTACGCAAACCAAAATTACAAACCTATATTCTAATAAAGGATGTTTATAGTCCTGAGCCTTATGCTATGGAACTTATAAACAACAAAAGTCTGTCTGTGCACAATTTAGATCTGGCACTTTGCTTTTGACACTGGATGTTTTCATTCAGGATCGTATATGTTTTATGTGATTTGGGTGAAACTGAAACACTTTCTGTTTTATTGTCCTTTGTATATGTTTATGAGAAATTAATTATTTGGTAAAGTTCTATTGCATTTAGTTGATGAAGATAAAATGCAGTATTTCAGTGTTTTGTATTTCAGTTAGTGCAATTTCTGTTATAAGCCTGGCACCTCAGGAAGAGGACACTTTTTGTTTAAAGAATTTTTATGTCTGTCCGCTTGTATGAATGTGTTTTATTATGTATTGTGAGCCCGTGTTTTGCTGCATGATGCAAATAGCAAATACAATTTACTTTTCTTACTTTACTTACAAAAATGAATAGAAGTCAGTAAAAAGTCCTCAGTTTGATGGAAGTACGAGGATGTGTGTGCATGTGTGTGTGTCTGCAACTGTCCTTCCTGAAGTCCTGCAGCCCAGCAGAGTTCCAGAAGACAAACTAAGCACTCCGGTAAGAAAGTGCAGCATCATCACGGATTTCTCCTCTGCAGACCGTTTGATCTACAGCGCTTGTCAGGTTGCATTAGCTAAATGCCCACTCTATTGTCTCCGAGCCACGTTGCACTTTTTCATCCAACCAGCCCTGCTAATTCAATTCAGCCTGACAGCTTCATCATTTAAGTCCACTGCCATGACTGGATTTGAAACTACCTGCACTCATAAAGAGGATTACTAAAATAACCGATCAGGTAATTAGAAAATGCAGACATTTACAGATTATTGAGTCTGTGGAACTGACTTATAAATGATCTCGATCATAGATCAGTAGCTCAGCTGTTAGAGTGGTAATCTTTAACTAAAATATTTTGAATGATTAGAAATCCCTTCACATGTTAAATGGTCCTTGACCAAGATACAGATCTTTAAACAACTGAACGGCTACAGAAAAAAACAACTATTCCTGCAAAGTTAAAAGGCATCATTGTTTTTTTTACTTTCATTTTAACTCCTAAATGTCATAAGAATATTATGTTTTGTTTGGTTTAGTATGTTTGTTTTACAAGTGCGTTGCTTCCCATATGCATTTTTTAAAAATAAAAAACAAATTAACAATTTATTGCAATTTTTTGAGGACCCCCAAGTTATGGCTTGCAGACCCCTGGGGGTCCTGGGACCCTAGTTTAAGAACCTCTGACTTAGATAAAAGTAATAAACCTCCAAGTGATGTCTTCCAAGGTATTTATGTGAAGATGGGCCTGCTGCTCAGGCAGGTGGGCAGACCCATTCAGACCTGGATATAGTCCTGGTCTGCAGCCAGGTTAGGGATAAAAGCTGTCTCCAGCATCCAGAACCAGATGTTACCTCGTGAATCCTTGCTCAGGAATCTGTGACTCATCCGAAATCCCTCCTTGTGATCACAAAAAAAAAAAATCCCTGAAGAATCTGCAGAGGATTGAAAACTTGAAGAAGAGAGAAAACGTAGAGTCACAGGAGGATAAATCATGAAGTGCATGACAGGGGGCGGGATGTGTAAAAGCAGGAATTAGCAGACGGACAGATGTAGATGAGTGAAGTGGGTGGAGAAGCTAAGCGCTGATGTGAGTTCACCTCTTCGTCTTTGGATCGGACTGAATGACAAGCTCCGTCAGAGGGAAAAAATGTTAAAAGCAGAGCTGAGTGAGAAGGCACAGCAGAACAAAAACAGGAGTAATGCCAGAGGAATCAAAGCCTCAGATAAACGTGTTCCCAGCATCCTGTCTGTCACTTCACAGAGGAGGCTGCTTGTTGGGACAGGAGCCTTTATGGCTGTGTGTACATTCATGCACATGTGGTGTGTTGAAACTGATAGACTGCATGTGGGCTTCACCTCCCCGAAGCACCCCCTCCCTGCATTTCTCTTTTTCTCACACACACTCTTCAGTGAAAGCACAAGAAGAAAAAAAAGGTAAGTGTTGCTGACTGAACATCTCATCAGCAAAATATGTTCAGTTTTGGCCGAGCCTGGGAGAAAAAGAAAGGCTCTTGGGTCCAAAAGCAAAAACCTGCTCCCCTTCTAGAGTTGTTTTATTTCTTTGCACTCACCTCATTGCCTCATCGTTTCATTTTCTCCAAGTAACTCACTATATTTTTTGCTCCCTTTCACTTTTTTATCACATGCACATCATCCCAAATATAAGGTCCACAGGCCTCAAATATTGTACTTTAAGTCTATACTGTATAATGTGCTAGATTTATATTTTTAAAAATGGTTGTTAGCACAGTATAATATACATATAATTCATAAACGTGTTTGTAAAGTGGAATTATTTAGCCAATTAGGCATTTCTTTGATTAATGAAAGTTTGCAGATAAGAAGAAGAAAAAGAGGTTATATGTTTGTGTTGATGTTCCCTTCCTCTACTGATGCTGGGAGTGCAGGAGTGTATAATTTTAATAGAAAATTTATTTTTACGTGATAAACAGCTTCAGGAAAAATGGATGTTGGAAGGTTAGAACTTCAGTTTGGTCCAGTGGATTTACCTGAACAATGTCTCCCTCTAGTGGCTGGCTGAGAACTAATCCTACCACTGAATGTGGGAAATAAAATAAAAAAAATTACTAAAATAACCTTATTATGAATATTAAAGGAGAACTTCAGAGAGGCTAATAGAAAACAACTAATTTATGTATTCAAAAGTTATTTCCTAATTTAAAATTTAAAGATTTTATAAATTTGTCATCATATAATAAATGACAAAACACTATTGTATTGTATTCCAATGTTTTTTACTTTTTACTCCACTATCAAACTGACATTTCATCATCTTTACAAGTTTGTATTTGTAGTTATTGCTGTCCTTAGCCTGTACTCTTTTCTTTCCCCAACAGAAATTTCACGTGGACCTGTAATTTTGTGCAGATGGTCACTCATTCTGGTTCTGATTCTGGTCTGATGATGCATCTGATGGAGGTTTCTTCCTGTTAAAAGCGAGTTGTTCCTTTCCACTGTCACCACTATGTAATGTACAATCTACTACTATTCTATAACACAGATTCGTCTCCTCAAATACCATCCTTCTTAAATGGAATAATTCTGAATAGCTAAAGTAAATAAAACAAATAAAAATAAATAGTGCAAGGAACAAAAAACGACAACAGAAAAAAACGAGACCATTGTTCGTTTTGCAGAGGAGTCTTCAAGAACTTCCGAGTTGCGCTGAGTTCTGCGCAGACAGTCTGCGCAGTTGAACCCTGTGCGGTTCCTCCTGACTGCTCTGCTCTCCTCTCTGTACTCGATCCGACAAGAATACCACAGCTAGCTGCCTTGTGCTATCCAAGCCAGGCTGTCGTGCAATGACAGAAATTCAGTACAATACTAGTTAGGATTCTGGCATGTTAATATAAAACACGTAAGTATACAGTGTTGTTACTTTGCAAACTGTATGCTAAAATAACCTTAGCATTAGCTAACATTAGCTAAAAACAGGCAAGGTTCATGATTAACAGCAGTACCTGAACGGGTCAGAATTACTAGTAATGCAAGGACTTACAGTGTTTTTGCTTAGTGTAACTTGTTTTGTTTGGCATGTTTTAATTTGCGGTTTATTTTACTCATCAACCAGATGCAGATACGTTAGCCGGCAGCTAGCTTAGTTGTAAACATCATTGACTTTCAGCGCTATCACGCAACTTTTTCCCGTTTAAGGTGCTTTTCAGTTAACTGCAGTTGTTTTTAAATGTTACCTATCAGACCATGGTGATCATGTCAGGCACAGCAACTGTGCTGCAGCAGTTTGTCAGTGGGCTAAAGAGTCGGAATGAAGACACCAGAGCCAAATCTGCCAAAGATCTCCAGCACTATGTGACCACAGAACTCAGAGAGGTAAGAGAAAACAATAACACCTAATGTGAACCTATCACAGGATATTTCTTGACATACCTCACGTTTAAAGTTGGGGACAGATCAGATATTGATGCTGACATTCAATCAACACAACAGTTCTAAATCTTACACAGGTTCAGCAGTGGCATGCAGTTTATTAAATGTGTATTTTTTTTTTTTCATGTACGACTCTGTTTCTGTGTCACAGCTAAGCCAAGATGAAGCCACTACATTCTATGATGAATTAAACCACCACATATTTGAGCTGGTATCCAGCTCTGATGTGAACGAGAAGAAAGGTGGCATTCTCGCTATAGGTAAGCGTCAACGATAAGCAATAAGTTTATTGCATCGCAGCATTTGTTCCAAGATATAGGATTATTGTTTCTTCATTCCAGTGAGTCTGATTGGAGTCGAGGGAGGAAATGCCACCAGGATCAGCCGATTTGCCAACTACCTCCGAAACCTGCTCCCTTCCAGTGACCCCGTGGTGATGGAGATGGCGTCTAAAGCCATGGGTCACTTATCCATGGCTGGAGACACTTTCACTGCTGAGTACGTGGAGTTTGAGGTGAAGAGGGCTCTGGAGTGGCTGGGAGCAGACCGAAATGAAGGCAGACGCCATGCAGCAGTAAGTTATTAGCAACCAACACCGACTGATGTTTGTTGTGCAAATACTACCGTTCCTACACTTTGCTGTAGATATTAGGGCAGATTATAATCTCTCTGTAATGACCATATACACTCACCGGCCACTTTATTAGGTACACCATGCTAGTAACGGGTTGGACCCCCTTTTGCCTTCAGAACTG
>JARVJO010000024.1:21576945-21617661 GCA_031762555.1 Cynodonichthys magdalenae | reverse complement strand
GTCCCACTGGGAGGAGGCCCAGGGGAAGGCCCAGGACACGCTGGAGGGACTATGTCTCTCAGCTGGCCTGGGAGCACCTTGGGATTCCCCATATGAGCTGGCCCAAGTGGCTGGGGAGAGGGAAGTCTGGGTCTCTCTGGTTAGGCTGCTGCCCCTGCGACCCGACCTCGGATAAGCGGAAGAAAACGGACGGACGAAACGGACGGCTGGACCTGGGAAGCTGTGACACAAGACAGAAATACCTGGCAGCACCACAGCAATGATGCATTCGCCCTTGTGGAACGTAGACTGGAAGAAGAGTTGAGGGAAAGAAGCCAGCGTCGAACCAGCAAAGCAACCAATCCAGCCTTTCAAGTCAATGCATGTTTCTATCGTATTGGACTCTATTCCCACACCGAAAGTTGCCGTCCCACCCAGCCATGAGTGACAGCCGACAATGAGAAAAATACAAACTTAACCCCCTTGTTTTATCTCTTTCTCCCAGCGGACTACAGCACCAGTGAAATGCTGGTGAACATGGGCAACCTGCCCCTGGATGAGTTTTATCCCGCTGTGGCGATCGTCACTTTGATGCGTATCCTGAGAGACACCTCTCTCTCCAACCACCACACCATGGTAGTCCAGGCGGTCACATTCATCTTCAAGTCTCTGGGCCTCAAGTGTGTCCAGTTCCTGCCGCAGGTCATGCCCACGTTTCTTAATGTCATCCGTGTTTGTGATGCCAGTATCCGAGAGGTAGGTTCAGATAAATCTGAGAGCGGCTGGTCTGTTTTCCTTTGGTTAGCAGGTTTTGTATTTTACTGTCTTTGTCCTCGTCTTTCAGTTCCTTTTCCAGCAGATGGGAATGGTGGTGAGCTTTGTGAAGATTCACATCCGTCCATACATGGATGACATTTTCACCCTCATCAGAGTGAGTAACTGTCTCAACACTTTCCTTTCTTTTCCAGCGTCTAAACACCCATCCTGTAGCTTTTTGATTTTCCTGTGAGTCAGTCAAACAGCTGCAAACCATTAATTGCACTCATTCATACACTGACAGCAATTATTAGAAGTATTGTGTTCAGGGCCTCTGGATAAATTCCACAACACGTGTGCTGTAGAATTTAACAAAATGTAGTTCTTTGAAAATGAAAAAATCTTATGTCAATAAATAGTTTTTCCTCTTGGTCATAGTTTAGATTTTCCTTTTTTAATTGAAATGCTTTGCCTAAAATTGTTTCCTCAATTTAATAAGTGGAAACTGATGATGCATTTTAACAGTCATGTTCACCATGTGATGTAAAGTAACTGCTGAAGCCATTGTCCTTGAAATTGAAAAATTCCTAGGACAGAAATATGTAGGAAATCAACAATATCATTTAGCTGTTCTTGTAACGGAATTTCTGTAGCACTTTTACTTAAACTTCTTCAGCAGCAGTAACTCTTTCTGATGGGAAGTAATTGAGAAAAGTCGACCACTTTGCCTCAAGTCCCTCTGATTTAATAAATGGAAATTGAAACAAAGAATCTATTCATTATTGCTCCAGTCCTGCCTCTGCATCCAGATGAAGGGGCTGGTTTAGCCATTCAGGGTGGACTGCCACAGGCATGGAAGGCAGGAAGTCAGGGGGTGGAAGCTAAAAACCTCTGGTAACCAAGAAAACACAACTGCCAGATCTCACAGCTGAAGTTCATTGACTGATTGACATATTTCGTGACTTCAGGTCTTCCTTCTTAATGACCATCTCTATTATTTCCAACGTGCACAGTCTCTGTTCTCAGATTTTCTTTTGCAATATTATATTAAACTCAAAAGCAAAGAAATCACTTCCAGTTGGTAGAAAATTGTCTGTTTTTTTTTTTTTCCCAGTAAGTCTGATGCTTCCTCTCTGCTTCTGGCAACAGAAATTTCTTTTTGTTTCCAGACAAATGTCTGTGCAGGTGTTTCTTTCACATTCAGTTTGTTGATGAAAACACATTTTGATTCACTTCTGCAGACTTACCCTATTATCTTTTTTTCCCACTTCCACAAAAAATAAAAGAGGTACATTTCAAAGTAATATATGACATTTATCCTTGTAACGACTTTTTACAAAAAAAATTCAATATAAATTCCAATACTTGCGTGTTCTGTGAATCAGATGTTTTCTTTGATTGTAATCTTATAAACGTTTTCTGGAAACAATTTCAAGATTGGATCCTAACTAAGAAATCTATTCCACCTCTAAATTTTACTAAAATCAAAATGGGTCTTCTAACAGAAGATAAAAATGCAAACTTTGGTAATAATAATCTAATCTTGTTAGCTAAATTTTTTATTCACAAATGCCGTTTTTTAAAAATCACTCCTTGATTTAACATTTTTCTGAATGAAGTAATTCTGTTTAAGAAAGTTCTATTTCGCTGCAACAATGATGAAGCCCAATTATTACACCAATACATTGATGATATAACCAAATAACTGAAAGTATTTTTGTGATAATTTTCTTTTTTATTTTATCTGTTTAAATGTATCTTTTTTTTTTTCTCTCTTAGCATGCTCTATTATTTATTTTTCATTTACTTTGTTGTTTTCAAAATCAATCTAATTTCTCCTTCAATTTTCTGCTCAGTTGTCATGTTAAAATGTAATTTTCTTTGTCTGTGATTTATGCCTTGTTGTATTGTATTTTGAATTCTAAATTAAAAAAAAAAAAAAAAAAAATCTTACCTCAAATCCATGTTTGGTATTTGAGCGAGGCAGATGATGTATATCTTTTTGCAAGTACCTTTGATGTATCGACCTAATACTGTTCTACTTTTTCACATTTATCATTAGTGTTGATTTAGGTCAACCCCACTATGGATCATGCTGCATCAAGTTATACGTCTTGAGATGATCTATGGAGACAAAATGAAATTTAAAATGACAGCAAATTTTGGCCTCATCTATTCCAAGATATAAAAAGTGTGACTTATGGATAGAAATGGTCTTATGATTATTGAGGCTGATTATTTTGTGTTGTTATTAGGCCCTTGTGTAATTGGACTGTTAGCTATTTTTGTTTGCTTTAACCATAGTTGGGGTCACAAGTCTTGACCTTTGTCATTTTGTGGCTCAGAGGCTGAAATTGTTGGAAACCACTGATTTTGGTGACAGTTCTTGAATGTAAACATAAAGTTCAAACTTCATGGTTGTACAAAGACTTTAAGTGTTTGTCACCATTAGGGATTTTTCACTTTGTGTCAACTTATAGATGTTAATATATATTTTAGAAAGAGATGTTTCCAAGTAAACGTTATTAAACTGGTATAAAAGTGTTTAACAGCTCAGAAAGATTATTACATGCTGCCAGAAAATAGATTTCCATCATCAAACCAGGGAGAATATGAAATCACAATCTAAAACTCTGCAGGGTGCATGTTATTAACTGCAACTGTCAGTACAGCTGTTCTGTAATGAAATTTAATTAGTTTTTTTGTGAGGAATTCATAAGTATGAAAACTGAGAATGTTAATAAAGTAATAACAGCATAATTTAATCTGCCCTGTAGGAGTACTGGACACCAAATAACCCCATGCAGAACACCATCATCCTTCTCATCGAGCAGATTGTGGTAGCTTTGGGAGGAGAATTCAAGCTCTACCTGCCTCAGCTCATCCCACACATGCTGCGTGTCTTCATGCACGATAACAGCACCGGGCGCAGTGTTACCATCAAGGTGAGTACGCTACCTCTGCAGCTGAATGGACAAAAGCATCTTGCCCTGCTCTTTAATTACCCCCACATCAGACTGAAGCAGTGGCTCTATAATCCTCTTGTTCTTTTACTTTGTTGTTTGTACGCCATAAAACTTAGTTACCTGTCTCAGTGTACTTGCTTTTTTTATTGCTTAGAGGTTGAGACGTCGTCTGTAACACATGGAGATTTAATTTAAATTAAAGGTTATCTTTTGGAAAATTTAACTTCAGCGTTTGTAGAATAAAAACTTCATTTAAAGCAATTAAAAAGAACTATGAATAGAGAATAATAAACTGCAAAAAAAAGAGATATTCAATAAATTGAGAGGTTGCAGAAATGGATTAAGTCTGAAGCTGAAGTCATGGTTACAGTTTAGTCTGAAATACCCCATCACCTCCACAGCAGGGGATTAACAAAAAGCACATTTTGTGAATTAATGTCCCGTGAATTCTTGCCTACCAGCGTGCGCAACAGTCTCTGAAACTATTAAAAAATAACTAAGTAATTCTGAAGAAAACACTTGCTGCAATCTGTTTCAAAGGCAGTAATATTAAAAAGGGGACTTTGTTTTGTGTAGTCGCTAATTTAAACTGTAGGTGGTCTTTGTTTTCCTGTAATACATTTTAACTGGAGGTCTTTGTTTAAATTGTCTTTATAAACTTGTTCCAAATTTATTCAAAATTATTTGTTTTGGTCCCTTGCTGTTTTCTAACATGGTTGTCTTATATTTTGTTCATTAT
Source organism: Cynodonichthys magdalenae (assembly GCA_031762555.1). NCBI lineage: Eukaryota > Metazoa > Chordata > Actinopteri > Cyprinodontiformes > Rivulidae > Cynodonichthys > Cynodonichthys magdalenae. The sequence continues at coordinate 21,613,221 of JARVJO010000024.1, read as the reverse complement.
AGAGGTATTGTTTTGCAGTTCTTGATGTTGATGAAGTAACACAGGCATTATGGAACTGCTAAAGCTGTGTTTAGTATTTTGAATGGAAAGCATTTTATATATTCTGTCCATAAAAATCAAAAAGTAAAGAATTTATTCAAGCGTATTTAAACAAAATTTTGACCACGTTTAGCTACAGAGCTCAGTTTTTCTTTGTGATCCCTGTAAAAACTGCATTAAAACTCGTGCTGCATTTATACCTGTTATGACCCCAAGCCTAGGAAATCAGGGTGGCAGCATAAAATACATCCAGAGAAAAAGGTGTAGTTTTAAAAGGGGTTTATTATAAAGAAAATGGGTTCATAAACCAGACAGAAACACTTTAACCCAATTAAAGGTTGAACAAACTAGAATTATAAAAGAAAACAAAACTAGAATGGGTCAAGTGCATAAAAAACCAAAGAAATACCAAACAAGTAAATCTGAACCAGACTCAAAACAACCCAAAAAAAAAACTACATCAATGGAGCATCAAACTTCTCCAAATACAAGCTTCTAGATTGAACAACTACAGTCAATCAGATTCAACACCAAACTTCAGAACAGACCACAATGGATTAACAGTACAGAGTATTTTAAAACTGCCCAAAACAGGAGCTGCAACAATACCAGTGAGACAAATTTTAGGGAATAGAATTAAATTAAAGAGGAAAAAGATAAAAAAAAAAGTTAAGATTTACATTGTGACAAATACAAAATACTTTCTAAAGTATTTTTTAAACGTATTTGAGACTTTATTCATTTAAAAAGCAAAACAAGTTCTATATACAATAAAAAAAAATACAAATAAAAATGAAAGGCAGCAGAACTTTAGAAGAAGAAATATGTGGTTTAAAAAAAAAAAAAAAGAAAAGAAATGCCTGTCGGTTGGAGATTCGTCTGTTTTTACACGTGTTCTCTACCAACATAACAAAACGTGTGCAGTGTCATAGATATGTTGGGTAATGCACTGCATCAAAATGATATTTAAGATTTTATTTTTATTGTTCGTACTGCCAAAATCAGCTGATGTTTAAAATCACTCCACTCGCTTTTAGAACTCAAATGTAACTATTTGGGGCTGCTGTTTTCTGTTTGCGGTTTCCATCAGTATCCATCAGGATCATGCAGGTTTAAGCTTTTCACTTGTAATATGTCAGTTGAGAGACACCAGAAACCCCTGAGTAACACACTTTCTGGTTTCAGCAGCTCACACCGACGCAGTCGTGGTTTTTCTTTTTAACCTCAAATCAGACTTTGTGTAGAAAACACAAAGACAGAATCATAAGCAGCTCGGTCATCTAGCGGTCTTTTTTTGTGTGTTTCTTCTTTCTCAACGTTTACAGTGTCACATAATTTAGGAGCCCACGGTCTGGATAATCTATAAGTCTGGTCTGGGTCTGCAGTCTAATCCCACGCACGGGATGGGGGTCATAAAACGAAGGAATTGGGGGGTCGGGTTACTTTCTGGTTCAATCGAGAAGAAAAGAAAAACATACTTCCATCATTTCATGACACGGTTCAGCTGAGCACCCCCCACTAAACCTCACACATACACCCATTAATGCCCAACACCTTCCCCTCAGCTTCCTGCTGTCTCGCCATGTGAACTTTAGACTATGTTTGATTGTGGAGAAGTTGTCATGTGTTGAAGAAAGTCTGCAGACATCTTCTCAAAGTCCAATAAGTGTGTTTGTAATATGATTCATGACTTCATGCATTGCAGATTGTTTACATACTACTTAACAGTGTTTGTAGGGACTCACTCAAACAAAATTTTTGTGTGTGTGTGTTTATAAACCTTTGTGCTAATAACTTCAGGCTATGATAGTAATCTCAACTTTTATCAATATTTTGCAAGTTTAATTTTAATTTTAGAATGTTTGCAACGACTTGATAACAAAGGCTCTCATTGGTTGAGACATGCGACGAAGGCCATCTAAAGCCAATAATGATCAAGATCCCCTCTCCCCGCCGTATCCACTGTGTTTGTGTGTGTCTGTGTTAACTGCACAGTGAACAGAAATCTGATGGAGAAATATAAACAAATAAATAAATGCGTTGATGCGCATTTAAAAAATCATCGCCTTTAAGCGTCAGCTGCGTTAACGTGACGAGTACTAAAATTTATAAAATAAATAACTCATTTATGAGCTGTTTCTGAAGGTCTTTTTTGTGCTTCTTATTAAACTACACAAACCTTTTATTTACTGTATTTGAAGTAAACCAAACTTAATGAAAGGTTGTGAGATTAAGCATAAGCTTTTTTTTTTTTTTTTAGTTACTCAATGCCATCCAGCAGTTCGGTGCTAACCTGGACGACTACCTGCACTTGTTGCTGCCGCCCATCGTCAAGCTGTTTGACGCCCCTGATGTGCCCCTGCCTGCCCGAAAGTCAGTACTGCACATCACTTCACTTATTTAGTCTTTGTGTGAGATCTGGAGTTGAGCTTAAAATTATTTTCACTCCATCTTACAGTGGAATCTGTTAATGAAACTTCACCTGTACACTAACATCACAAGAACAAAAACTATGATTAGATTAACTTGTTTATTTCTGACAGCAAAAAATGTATATAAATGTAAATGTTTTCAAATACTTTTGAAATTCTTATTAAGTAGAATGTGTTGTTTGACTCTGCCTCCTACAATACTTAATTGACACTGATCACTTTGTGTTTTCCTTTGTGGCTCAGAGTTGCCTTAGAGACCCTCGACCGGCTCACGGAGTCCCTGGACTTCACCGACTACGCATCACGAATCATACACCCAATCGTGAGGACACTTGACAGCACGCCCGAGCTGCGTTCCACCGCGATGGACACCCTGTCCTCGCTAGTTTTCCAGTTAGGAAAAAAGGTAGTCACATCTGTCCCCTGAGCTCCCTTTTTATATGTAGCTGTAATTGAGCCGACCGGCCTCCCTGCTGTTGGCTTCACATGAACAGCATTTCTGTAGCACTTTCCCCCCAGTCTCTATTACTTCCTACCAGACTGCTTATGTCACTAACTGTGTGCTGGCGGGTGGTGATGTTTATGAGTGGATGAGGTCACGTTTATCCCTCCCTCTCCTTCTGTACCTTCTACTTTGTACCCCTTAGACTCTTGTATTGTTTTGAGGTCTAACCTCAGAACCGCTAGAATTCCTTCTAGTTATGTTTGGCAACAAACATGCAGAGAAGGCTTTTGATGTGTGACTTGCAGAGGTTGAACGCTCATGCTTCATACCCATTTATTTATTTCACGGGGGAAGGAAATCAAACCACATGAATCGCACGTTTAGTTTTTATTTACGGTCTGTCCTTTCTTTGTGTTTACAGTACCAGATTTTCATCCCCATGGTGAACAAAGTGATGCTGAAGCACAGGATCAATCACCAGAGATACGATATACTCATATGCCGCATTGTGAAAGTAGGTATCTTTAACATATTCAAGTTTAAATGTAAAGTCACTACTGTAAAACGTGTGTTCTTATTCATGATCGTTGAACGTTCAAGTTAAAAAAATACGTTTCCATGACTCAAAATAAAAACATTTAACATACAATTTTCTGTTTATCAACATCCCTTTCGGGAGGAAATGTGGATTCATAAAACATGTTTTGATCAACAGTTGGCATGTGTGTGTGGGCTGTTTGTGTGTGGCCTCGGTAAGTTTATGTGTGTTTTTGTGGCCTTAACAGGGTTATACTCTGGCAGAGGAGGAAGAGGACCCTTTAATCTTCCAACACCGCCAGACTCGGGGCAACTTAGGTGATGCTCTGGTCAGTGGCCCTGTAGAGCCAGGCCCTATGAAGAAGCTTCACGTTAGCACTACTGCACTGCAGAAGGTAAGCAGACACTTTGTCTTTGAAAACCCAAATCCACATTCATAGATGGCTCATAAAAGTCCAGTGTTTGTTTACTGATGCTGTTGCAGGTGCTGAAAATCTATACAGTAAACATGTCTGACTTCAAGCCCACAGTTTATTTCTGGTGTTGACACTTAAATCAACAACACAGTGATAAATTACAATAAAAAAACTGCCCAAACAAACAGAATAACAGTGGATGCTTAGTTTTCGAGCACATGAGGCCATGAAATGGTTTTAGAATGAAGAGGATGTGATTTCTATGAATGGTTTCAACATTTTCAAGTCTGGAAAATCTGACGCTACCAAACAGTTCCCAATGCCTTTTGAAAGATTTGGTTTCTCTTCTCCTGCAGGCTTGGGGTGCTGCTAGGAAGGTGTCCAAAGATGACTGGCTGGAGTGGCTGCGGCGCCTGAGTGTTGTCCTGCTCAAAGAGTCGTCTTCCCCAGCTCTGCGATCATGCTGGTCTCTGGCACAAACCTATATTCCTCTTGCCAGGTACACCATAACTGACATGTCTACTTTTCTTGCCACACTTCCTCCTCCCCCTGGTACTTCTCAAATTAAAAAAAAAAAATTTGGTCTGTGATATTCAATTCTTCACAACTGATAAACTGCCAAAGCAAATACCATACTGCCACCACAAAATGTTACAACTTCGATGGTTATCTCGCACATTGTGCATCTTCATTTTAGTTTGTAAATGCTGTTGCTTTGCTCCGCAGAGACCTGTTCAATGCAGCTTTTCTGTCTTGTTGGTCTGAGCTGAGTGAAGACCAGCAGGACGAGCTCATTCGAAGCATCGAGTTGGCTCTCACCTCCCAAGATATCGCTGAGGTCACGCAGACGCTGCTGAACCTGGCAGAGTTCATGGAGCACAGCGACAAGGTGGGCAATAAGCAGCATCAAATCCCAAAGTCCTTTGGGCTAAATGATCAAACAACCTTCCTTTTTAGAATAGACCATTTTGTAGTTTTTTGTGCTCATGTGCCCAGCAAAGCTTAGCTCTTCCGGGTCACAGGTCAACTGGATGAAAGCTGAGGTTGGTATATGAAAGCCTTACTGGAGTTATGCAAATTAAACTAGCTCAAAATGCACATTTAGATATTTGTGACAAAAATCCTACGATCCTAAAGGAAAGTTTAACACAAATCTGTTTAGATCAAATACATCAGGTCTGTATAATAGCGTAAATTAAGCTGCTGAATTTGTGCAATTACAATGGCGTTTCCTTAGCAACCTCAGCTTTTTCCTGATAAACGTGAGGTCGGCCCGCATCGCACATGCGCATTTGTGATAGTTTATAACTTTGAAATGGTCTATTGTTTCAAATGTTTGTAGTAACTCTGTAATTCTGAGGATGTGGGTTCAAACCCAGGTTGTGTCTGGAAGAGACAGCAGACATAAAACAATGGTCGAATCGCTTTTGCAAGTTTGCTGTGGCGACCACCACAGAGGGAAGCAGCCAAGAGAAAAATAACTTTTGACTGTGCTGTAGTTTTCACCATACTATGAGATGGTGCACAAATAACTTCACTTTTGTTTTAAAATTTAATTTTAAATAGATATAACCTTGTTTCACTCTAAACTGAAATGGCCAAATGATCAATTTTACACAAACATAAGGCAGAATACTTTTTAATTCAACTTAACATATTTTATTAAACGTTATAAGATTCAAAATAAAATAATGAAAGAGCTTCACTTGAATCAGTTTTTATGTCTTTTATTACCTTTTTTTACAAAACCAACAATGCATGAAAGGATTTTACTCTTTGGAGGATCTACTTCATGTGTTGAATGGGTGTTTATGAGATTTCTCATTGACGGTAATATTTTTTTTCATCTGCTAATGTTTTTGCTCACTTCACTTTGAATATTTATGCTTCCCGTTAGTGTCTGTGGCACAGTGCAAGTGGCCTTGAGTGGGAATTAATAGTGTTTTTGTATTTTAAGTGAAAAGTTAATCTTTTCAGTAGTCTGTTATACATCTGAGCAGTGACCTGACAGTTAGTAAAAAAAAGTTGATCATAAAGCCTGAACCTTAAAATTATAGCAATTATTTGTCACTTAGGTGTTGTTAAACTACTCGAAGCTTAACAGAGCAAGCATTTCCAGATGGGACCTTGTCTCAGCTGCTGTGTTTGACCACACAAGTTGAGCTATTTAGCGATGGCACAGTTACTTTGAAGGCTGAGCCTGTCATGGTTTGGTCATTATACAGCAAATTTAACGGGGGCTTCTGAAGAATCACATGCAACGTGTGCCATTCATGATTAGGGAGATCAAGGATTTTGGCTTCTGTTTGCCATTCAAGGACAGTATAGATACAATCTACCTGTGTTCAGTCATTTGTAAATTTATGTTATGTAATCTTCTTTTCAGGGTCCTTTACCCCTCAGAGACGATAACGGCATTGTGCTGCTCGGAGAGAGAGCGGCCAAATGTCGTGCCTACGCCAAGGCGTTGCATTACAAAGAGCTGGAGTTTCAGAAAGGTCCCTCTCCTCTCATCCTGGAGTCTCTTATCAGGTAGGAGGCCTGAAAATCTTAGCAATAAAGGGGATCCTAAGAAGAAACACAAAAGGCCATAATGAAGTTAATAATGAAGTTTAACTCAAAACTCTCTTAAATCAACCAACAAAAGCCTGTTTTTTATTTGCACAAGCTAGATAAATAAAAGGTACATTGTTTTTAATTATTTGACTAATTCAAAATCAGGTGAGTGAAATAAAATCATTAGTATTGGCTGCTTAAAACAATAAAAAGTAGAAATGATATGATAGGTGTCAATCTGCCCCAAAACTTTTTGATATCTTTCATCATCTTTTCCATTCCATTTTTCTTTCTTTTTTTTTTTTTTTTTTTCTGGACAATTGGCATGGCACGGAGAAATCTGTTTTCCAGGCATCTAATTGGACGCCTGCCTCCTTTTCATCTGTGAGTGCCTGGACTTGTTTCTTTGGGGCCTGTTTTCAATTTCTTGGGAGCCGTTATGATGATGAATGATGGGAGCCGGCACTCTGGTGTTATCCCCATCTGGTTCTCACCTCTCTAGGATTTCCCATAAAAAAAAATTCAACCCCAGGATGCAGAATCACTCTGAAAACCTTCTTTTGCACATTCTTTGCTGTATTGGTAAAAAAAAATAAACTCAAGGCATTTGTTGATTTAACAAGGAAGCATCATTGTGATTTTAGCTATTTTAGATGGTATTTCTTCTATAAAATTCAATACATTAAGTTCGAATGAATGAAAAATAAATATAGTTTTCATGAATAGCAAGGGATTTTTGCAACAGCTGAATACTTGGTAATTGATAAAATCCCAATTTTAAAAATATCTCTTTAAATAGATTTTTTTTGTTTAGCAGCAAAGGAATAATTTTATTTTTGTGTTATTTTTTTATGTCTCTGTAAATTTTTGATTTGTCGAATTTTATTTTTGACGTGTTTTATAATATCTGGTGTAAAGTAGAAATAGGGTGAAATCTGGTAAATATATATATCCTAAATATTTGGTAGATCTTACCCAATGTATTAAATACGAAATGTGTTATTTTTTCTTAATTCAAGTGCGTAGTGTTAGCAGTTGTTGCAGCTGGATATTTTGGTAATATATGTACAGAAGTGGTGCTACTGGACACTTGGATTGGCTTGAAAGTGGAATTTTGAATGAAATAAGAATATTGTGTTGTGCCAAGAGCTGCAAATTGTTGGGCAAAACTTCATCTTGTGCTAGACTTACCGATAAATTTCCTGTCAGCAGGTTGTTGAGTGCTCAAGAGATTTGTTATTGGTTGTAAGCACAATAAAAATAGTGTATAATTTTCAAGGTAGAAAACCTCAGGCATTCAAGTATATGGCAGAGTAGAGCTTGTGTGGTCTCATTCCTTCATGTGGCTTTTGTACCCTTTGACCTTTGGTTAGGGTGTCAGCAGATTACCAAAGTGTTAAAGGTTAGTGGCTCAAGGCAGAATTGTGGTAATTACTTTCCATGAATTGACAAAAGGACTTGTTTTGCATTTAGACTTGTTTTTCCCTAATTACAGCATATAACATAAATTTACATTATTATAGTGACAAGATTTCTGTATAAATACACATTTGACTGAATCTGTTTCTTTTAAAAAATATTTTTATTTTCTCTCACATAAAACATAATTAAAGAGCTGTACACATTTACAAATTACACATTTCCATCATGGATTTTAAGAGTTTTACAATGACTCAAATGCAGCATGAGTTACAGGAAATACCTTTGGTGGTAAGTCAAATTCACATCTAGTCACAATGACTCTTTTTAAAGGGGCTGTATTATGTGTTTTTCAGGCACATGGTTCAATTCACATCTTATCTTCAGTTATGAAAAAGCTGTATAAATGCCTTGAATTTGGCCTCTGTCTCTTTAAGAACCTCTACCATTTCAGACACTCCCACTTCAGCACGATTTCAAACAATGATAGCGTCAAATGGCTGCCACAGGAGATTCAAGGATTTAAAGCAAATATTCTGGGTATGATTTTGATGAGGGAATGACATTATAAAATGAAGCTAAATATTTTTTTGCATAAAACCATCTCTTTAAATGTGTCCTATCAGTTTTTTGAATCAAATCTGAACCAGACTAGACTGATTCTAATTCATGAGTTAAAATAATCTTAGTGCTTTCAACACAAATGAGAGAAATAATTAAAATCCAGTAGCCCAAATGAGTCAGTGGTTAAAAACAAGCATCTGTCAAAGCTTAAAAAAAAATAAAAAAAACATTTTACTGATAAATACTCAAGTACAACTACAATTTCCAATCAAATATGGCATAAACATTACACATTCATCAGACTGTAATTTACCAGACCATCACAAACAGCCATTTTTTTCTTTTCGCAGTCAAAGGAAAAGCCACAGTTAGGTTGAGCAGGTTATTAGTTAGATCTTTTGATATTTTTATGTATAATCTCGATCCAGTACGTGCAGCTGAAGCACTTATGGTTGAAAATTCATTGGCCGGACCTTCATCTCCACTCTCTTGAGAGAGTAGTTGGGGCCATGCCAGGCATACCAAGTGATCCCATCTGGGTTCTTTGTGTGCTCACCGTAGCGGTAAAAAACGCCATTCAGATTGGAGTCAGTACAGCAGTTGTACCAGTATCCACCTGGGAAGGGTGAGGAGAAAATAATTAAAGTTATGGTTGGCTGATTTGATGCATCTTATTTTATCTACTGTAAATAACTACCTAATATGTTTTGACTAGGTTTAGTTTTGTGAGTTACCTTTGCGTAGGGAAGCACAATTATCCACACATTTGTCGTTGTCCTTGTTGATGGTGCTGAAGTTGGTGTTGTTGTGGTAGCGCAATGAATTTCCAGCATTTCCACTATAGTTGGCCAGGAAGAGCTTGTAACTGTTGAGCTCATTATTCACAGTGAAAAAGCCATACTCAGCGTAGCGTGTCTCTCCCTCCCAGTCCTGCATTAAAAACCAAATCATATAACACAATTTAATGAGGGACAGTCAGAGAAACAGAGATTATTAGCTTCTGTGGTCTGCATTCACTTTGATTTATTATTAATCTTCTTACTTTCAGTGCTAATAGATATAAATTGGTCCTGTTTATATTCACGGACTCTTACTTTGGACTGTGAAATGGTTCATGCATGGTTTAAAAAGTCTGCAGTGTCAACCCAAACCCACATGTCTGCTGTGCTTTCCAACACATACCTCCAGCTCAATCCTGAGTGTAGTGGGCTGCCTTGTTAGGCGGTAGATGTTGTCATTGCCCAGCCAGAAGTCCCCACGGATGGATCCAAATCCAGTTTTGTACTGCTTCCAGTCTTGTTTGAAGGATGTCAGGCCAATTTTGCGTCGTTGAATCAGAGTCCAACCACCGCCGTTTGTCTCCATATCACAGAATATCTGGAACAAAAGAACAGTTGTTTGGCCGACTGTACCAAGACGTTTTGTGGGAACAGGAAATACTAAATTAACTCAAACTTACACTGATCTCAGGTGTGCCCAGGAAATCATCTTTAGGGAGTTTGTACTCGCCAGAGATTCTGTAGTTTTTGCCATAAAGTGATGCACAGTCATATATGGCATCTGGAAAAGAAAAAAATATAACAAGTTATGCTAAAAACATCTGCAGTTTTATGTGTGCTTTTTGGAAAATTTGCTGCTGTATTATAATGCTTTATGGGTTATTTAATTGACTTGACAGGGAAAAAAAGACCTTTTAGGGTCAATTAAAAGCAACCAAAAAAAAAGTTTTGCACAAATCCCACTTTTTACTCTTATATTCCTTTTTAATGATGCCATTAAAAGGATTAGGACGTCACTATGAAGCAATGAGCCTAATATGTGATGAGATATGTAAACCTTTCACTTTCTCTAATCTGCACACCCCTTCTGTCCTCTACTCTCTGATATCTTCAAGTTAGAGAAAGGTCTCTATGTTTCATTTAAGTTGCATGAATGAGTCCTTGTTAGACCACACAGTTCAAGCACTGAAATAATAAACGACGTAATGGTTGCTTGTACAGCAGCCAGCGCTGATTAGTGGTGTGTTGAAGTTGAGCTGAATGGTGCAGAAGATATGGCTTTGATGAAGCTATTTATTGACAGTCTTGCAGATGGAACTGTGTGGCTCCAAATTAATACCTTTTACTTCTGTTGGGCAGCTCAGTGTGTGTGCACTGTAATCAACCCCACAACCGATTTCCCAGCAGCTGACTGGGGCCAAGAAAGCAGTGAACAAAGACTGATTATAGTATTTTGTAGCTAAAATAAATACAGTACACGATTCTGTCTATGTCTATTTGAAAACGACTCACATAGTAGTGGGTGATGGCCTGTGTGTAACTTTAAGTTAGCTTTTTTATTGTCAAAGGAGGCTTACTTCTTTTTAACAATAAAAGCAATATTACTAAAACAGAATGAATCCAAGTTGAACCAAATTTGAAATCTACTAAAAAAACAGGTCAAAGGTTTGATTTTCAAGTTTAGTTTTCTCTAAATAATTTTTCTTTAGAGCAGAAGAAAGGTTTCATACCAATTACTCAATATCAAACACATTTTGTGCACCAGAATCATAATAGTTAAAGCACTTTTATCAATACATACATAATTAGAAAAACATGCATTCAGTATTTTAAGCAAAACTCAATCCTAATCTTTTAGTTATTTAGTATTTTTTGTTTTAGAGATGGAAAAACTCACTTGATGAAGTCTGCGTGGCCGACTGTAGAGTCTGCAGCTGCATGATCTCCACTCGGTTGTTGACCTCTGAATACTTGCTCTCTGCCTCTGTGACCCGAGCATCTAGCTGCTGCTTCTGCTTGTCCAGCTCCAGTACTTGCCTCACAACGTTAATCAGGTCTGTCTCCTGCTTGCGACTCAACTCTTCAAGGATGCTGGTCAGATTGGCCACCTGAACTTTGAGAGAGCGCACATCATCGCAGCACTGACCCTTGGAGGTCTTTGGAGGCACCAGTCTTTTCTTGGGATTCTGGGCCTCAGTTGTTTCTAACAAGAGCAGCACAACACCCAGGGCTACAATACTCAAATTCATTTTTGCCATTTTTTTTTTATTTAAAAGTGCTCAATCCTCCTGTTTTAGTTGTTCTTGAATTGTTTTAGTGTCGGCTCTCGTTTCTAAAATGATCAGAAGACTCAGGTTTAGTGCAGCTAACAGAAATGTTGATGAGATGAAGTTCTCTTTTTCACCAGCGGCACATGGATGATTCGTCTTCTCTGAAAAGTCCTCCTCTGGTTGAGCATCTTAAATAGTTTGCATATAGGTCCTCCCCCTCTTTACTTTTGTGCTGACCCTCTCCAACCCTGTGGGTGGAGAACCTCTCTCAACCTTTTTTCCCCTTCCCTCCACTACGTCACTTTCCTGTACAGTATGAGTGAAAGTAATCGCCCACGTTTCCCCTTTCTTTGTCAGGTGTTTAAGATTTCTGGGCAGAAATAGTTTTTTTTTTGCCTGTTGCTTGAAACAAGGGTCACTGTCTGGACTTGTGGTGTTTGTTAGTATATGATTGTGCAAAATCTTTAAACGCTAAATATTATTTAAGCATCCTGAATAGCTGTTTCGTGCTGTGGACCAGCTGGAGGTGATTTCCTTGTCTGTTGTCACACTTAAGTTATCACGGTAATGAAAGATTTTACTTTATCCTCAGGCCTCACCACTTTTCTTGTAAATTTGGTCTTCACTTGTTCACTTGCTGAGAAATGTGTGAAGTCACTAAGTACTCCTAATTGTAGGTTTTGTTTTCTGTTGATGCCTCCCTTTTTGGCAAATGTTTAGGAGGGTATTTTTCCCTCGACTAAGCTTCTAAGAGTATAATTTCAAATGGGTGTTAAGACAAGAAAAAAGCTCTAAAACTTGTAGGGGAAAACACATCAAAACAGCAGAAATTTTAACAAAAAACATGCTCAGATCTAAGTTAAAGTTCAAATTCTGTTTTCTGCTTTAATTTTTAAAAGCTTAACAGTTTGCCACAATGCATGTATATTTTAAATATTTTACAGCGTGTGTTTTTCTTACTGGTAACATCAAAATAACAAAATACTTCGGTTTACATTAAAACAAACCACTCACTTGTATTTTTGTGTTATAATTCATTTCACTTTAATAACTCAAAGTAAAAGTTGTAAAGGAGTCGTCTTGAGTGTGTTTGACAGGATAATTTCCTCAATAATTTATTGAAAGGCAGTATTTCCAGGGAAGAAAAAACCTCTGAAAGCTAATACACCACCACTCAATGTGACTTCTGCAAGTATGAGTCAAAGCCAGGCTTTTAACACCTGTGGTTTTGGAGGATACGCAGTAGCTCATGGTGTGGAAATATCGTCCTCGCTATGTTAACTGGTTTGTTAGATTCACTATTAAAATTACCCACTAAGTTTTGTGTTTGCAGGCCTAATAGCTATGTTTAGAAAATGCATAAATGATGCTTTTGCAAATATTAGGAAGATTTTCTTACATCTCTTTTGTTTCTCAGTCCATCATAGCCATCTTCCCTAACAAGCTCCAAAACATACATGATTTAAAAAAAAAAATAGTATAAATATTTTTTATACAGTCTTAAAATAAAATTTTTGTGACAATTTAAAAATGTATCATTGTTGCTGAAGTATTTTGGTCAAATATACTTCACATAAAATATTAGTAACATAAAAACTTACTTGAACTTTAAGGAAAATGTATATTGTTTAACTTAAAATTAAATGTCTAGCAGAGATTGGCCTTACGTGGTGTAAAAGGTTGAATAATAGAAACATAGAGAGAAAACAAAGAAAAAACAGGCATCTGCTCTTGTATTACATAATCACACACCAATTTTGCTTTAAATTTTGAAAAAGTTCATGGCTTTTTCCATTTCTTAAAAACAAAATGTTAGACAGACATCTTCACTTATACACACTGTCAAACAAACCAATAAGGAAAAGGTTAAGCAGTCAATTAAGCTTATCTTTATATCCTGGAAACTGCAAGTTTGAGAATAAATAAGTGCTTGTCTTATTCCAAAGGATTACATAAAAAGGGCCTTTGTGTTTTGATGCTTCACAAGGTTGGCACTAAACATTTGGATGCATTTGGGTTTGGATTGGTCCTTTTTCCTAGCGTCAGTGTTTCCCAAATACTGAGTCTAGGAAATAAGAATTGGTCAGTGGATTCTAATTTTCTTTTTATTCCTTTAAAGGATTTTTAGTTGTTTTTGAAAGTGTATTTTGAGTTATTAGTTACTTTAAACTGATTCGGTGGTAAATTTGACCAGTTTAATTTATAAAATCCCCAGCTAAAAAACCTAATGTTGTAGTTAGACCTGTTTTATTCTTTTGCTAATTCAAAAAAGATATTCTCAAAGATATCTTTGATGGTTTCTCCTGACTTCCTGTTGGTCTTCCTGTAAATGTTAACCTCAAGTCAATGATGTGTGCCAGTCCCTTTTGGTAAAATTAAGACAATTTTCTGCGTTTTCTCATTGCGGTAACTGCTCTGAGTCACTTTTTACTCTCAGCAGAGCTCCCCAAGGGCATCCTTTTCCTCTGGCCCTGGTCTTTGTCATTGTGTGTTATTTCACTAACGTGCAGTCAGTGGAATTTTGTTTAAAAGGATAGCTTCATGATGTGTTGTCTGCTTTGAAGCAGCTTTTAACTCTTCTTTCCTCATACATTTTCATGTCCCCAAAAACAACAGATTAGCAGGGTTAGCTGACAGCACAGTCAGTTCATTTATAGGAAGGGCAAGATATTAAATTAGCAGCTAGTAGATTCATAAATTACAAAACCTCATATCGTAACTGTTACATTTTACAGCTACAGGTTATGTGAGCGCAGTGGCTTAATGAGCATACTTTGTATCAAAAATGTAATTTAATTTAATAAGACTTTGTTAATCCTCACAGCCAATGTACACAAAATACTATTGTCTCAGTATTTTTTATATCATGGGATCAGATTAAAACCTGTAACACTTCTTTGGCACAATAATAAAAGATTAGGGCATTACTATCTGAAACATCACAAGGCTAATCGCTTAAGAAAAATCCTCTCAAACACCCTGTGATGCCTTGATGGGATAAGACACATTCCTCTGGGATTTTATTTTAGGGTGCTGTTCGGTCCTTGTAAAGCTAAAGCAAGAACTGTATTCCCATCTTTGGTATAAATTCAAGCTCTTTTTTGGTGCAAGTTGGACTCTGTCAGTGCTACACGTGTGTTACCAATCCTTTTTGTGATGCTCATGGCCTAGCGTTCAAGGTTTAATCATGGGTTGGTGGGTCTGGTTTGGGAACTCTGGAGATTTACTTTGTTCATATGATGTGACATTGTTGGCTTCTTTAAACTATGACCTTTAGTGGGTACTGCAGTGATTTATGTTTGGGGTGAACATTTGGTTTTTGTAAGCCATGGTTCTTGTTTGACAAAAGGTTGCTGTTTAATGGGGTTGGAATGTAAAATGTACGTAAAAGTTGGAGACTGAAGGCAAGCAAACAAGCTACCTTGGAGTCCCAAGTCAAATATAATAGATTGAGCCGTATTTCTTTTAAACCTGGTCACGTTTTGGGACAAAAACTGTTCCATGCTGTCTTTAATGAGGGACACAGTATGCATCAGGGCATCTTTCAGCTGAGAGTGGCAAACTGTGCCCTGGAAGACCATCAAAAATCTGGTGGCTTAAGCCAGGAATGGCTGCCAGGTGTTGTCCATTGTTGTACTGTATATCTTGAATACAGGCCAGGTTGTGACCATCTGTGCTCAATCCTATAAACTCAGTAGCAGGAACTAAACACATGAAGATGGAGAAAAAATGGATTAGGTATTATCCATTTAAAATTGTTTTCCCTGCATTTGTGTAGGAGCATCTGCTATGTCCTTCTTCTAAAGAAAGATATTTTATGATGCAGTTGTGTTATGGACCAAAAAACAAAAAAAGAGACGCATTTGAACAGGATAATTTTAAAAAATGTACTTGGACTCAATAATGTGTTTTGTTTGTTAAAATGCATTTAAAACATATTTAATTGTCAGGGTGGTTTGCATGATTCACTAAATATAATTGGCTGTTTTTACAAAGTTTTGTCTAAATAAATTAGCTGTATCTGCTTTTAGTTTCAGTTCCTGAAGACAGAAATCAATAGCAGCTTGAATAGAACTGAAATTGAATAAAGCAAAAATAAATGTTTCAAAGATTCAACATCCTTCCAAGGAAGTACATATAATTTGACCAGAATGCAGTCAGTATGTTTTCTGTGGAAGGTACACTTATTAAAAAAAAAAAACCTTTAGTACAAACCGTTTCCTACAGCAGCATTCCAAAAAGGTGACCGTCATGTGTTTTCCTTTCGGACTATTAGAGACACTTTGTTCTGTTGGCTTCTTGACCCAAACAGTGAGAATTCCAGGGGCCACGTATTGCAGCTGTGTCCCTGTGTGGGCAGTAGTCTGGTGTACATAGGCTTTAAATTATTTCTCCAGCTGATTTCTCAGTGGCCTCTTTACATGTCTAACTTAGTTCAGAAAACCTTCTCATAAAAATGTCATCATTTTAGGTGGTGGGGTTATTGAATGGTCTGTTTTTCTCTTGGGTATCATGTTAACTGGTAGGTTTTGTTCCTTTGGGTTGGTGTTTTTTCTTTTTTAATTATGTTTGATAAATATGGTTTTATTATTCCTACTAAGTGCCTCCTTCACTAGCAAGCAATGATGTTCAACTTTTTCTTAAAGACAGTGAAAGAAGTTAAGGGTCTTCATACTGATCTTTGCTTCTGTTGAAGATTAGACTCTAACATTTTGGGGTCATGGTAGCTCTGTATCTTGACAAAGGACAAACCTAAATTTTCCTACTGGAGGATGTTGTGGCCAACATTAGTTTTTATTCAATTATTATTAATTAGGTTCAACATGCCTTCAATCATGTTTTTAAATTTAACCCTTTATAGCTTTTTTATATGTTGTCAGAAGGTTAAACAAGTATACCTTTTGTTTTCCTGCCTCTGTTCACATTTAATTCATGTCAACAATCAGTACAGTAGTTTTCTTTCAAAACTCAGTCATGCCTGTAAAAATATTCAACTAAAAATGTGGGAATGTTTGGGACTCATTAATGTCAGTCATTTTACAGTTGTGCCTGACAGATGTCTGAATAAGATTGTCTATGCAACAAAAAAACAATATCAGTTAGTCTAGGTCAATATGAGACATGATCAGATTTGAATTGATAAAAAACAAGCTGAAAAGGTTGTTTTTTTACTGAGTCAATTGTTAAAAGTCTAGTTAAGATTTTATTTTCTTCTTATGACTTTTTTTGTGTTGAGAATTTGTCATTTTGCCAATCCTAGTTCTTTGCAGCTTCACTTGACTTGTTTTCTCATAAATAGAGCTCAGTTTTGCTTTTAATCTCCTTTTAATTACTACAAATATTCATTTTCCCTGGTTGATTTTTGTTCCAAAGACAGTGGTTTGTTAAAGCTGTGTTCTCATCTATTGTCTGCCAGTGGAGAACTTACACAGTATAAAGGTTCACTATGGTGGGAGATATATCACTTCCTTTTCCACTTTGGAATATTAGTGATTTGCAATTGGATATGCTGTATTAATACCTTTAGTTCAGCTCTCCAGTAGACGTCAGCCCCCATCCTTAAAAATAATTCAGTAAAATTTTTAATATTTTCAGAAACATTCTGTATAGCTAATGAAGTCACAGATTGTTTTCTTTATGGTTAATTCAACTACTTTATCATAGGCAACAAACTATATTTTTTGGCATTGAACTCTATGTAAGTGTCCTGATGCATCTAATCCAGGTAGAAAAAATCAAAAAGAAAAATAAGTAGGTCCTCTGGACGTTTTCTTCTTTAATGAAACGTTTCGTCTCTTGTCTCTTGGAGGAGAGACGAAACATTTCATTAAAGAAGAAACCGCCCAGAGGACCTACTTATTTTTCCTTTTGAACTCTATTTTAAGTTTTATTCAAGTGTGCCCTAAGTTGTATCTTTTTCCAATAATACAATTGAATTTGTCAGTTCTGAAGAATGCCTACCTTGAAGAAACATATTTAAATACCTGGTTTGTACACTGATTTATTATAGCACCCTTATAGCTTCACTGTAATCATTGGTTATACTAGTTTTTTCGGGTACATTCAAATTTAGAAATATGTTTCATGTGTTTAAATAAACTAGTTAACTATTAACTAAACAATAAAGGTATTGACAGTGATGAATGTAAGCTTTTTTGCATGTTAAGTTTATACTTGAGAAGAGCATCATGTGGGCCTTTTCATCTGGATGTATTTAGACTGCTTGTGCTCGGAGCTGGGAGCCAGATGGCTTCAGTGGAGGGACAATAAAAGTCTCCTGGGTCTACAGTAGAGAACACTCTTATTCTGATTTGTCTTCAGATAAAAACCCATCTGGACATCTTTGTTATAGATATGTGGTAGAGAACTTGCTGTTTTTGTTCATATGTTTGAAAGGTTTTTAATTCACAACAGATAACATGCTCAAACAAAAGGACAGAATATACAACATATTTATGTGACCTCATTGTTTTTTAGAATTCTTTGTGGAAGTGGTGTTTATCGGAAACTGTAGGACAGTTATGTAATTGATCGTTGAAACAATGCCCTCCATCATCATCCGTGAGAGTCACAGACAAATGCTTGTTTACTGAAATCACTTCATTTCATGCAATCACACATTGTTTAGTTTGATTTCCACAAAGTCAGGTCCTACGTGTGTCGCCAAACAGTCTTTATCATGCTTTTAAGATCCAAGATTCAGAATTTAAGTTGTGTTAAACCTTTTTTATTTAATGATAAAATATTCTATACACATAAATTACAATTAGGCTACTGTCATTATTAATAAAAATCACCATGTCATGTCAATCCCAAACTAAAAGCAAACGGTACACAAATAAATCAGAAAAGATTTTCATAATTTGCACAATTTTGTAACCATAGCCATGACAATAAAAATTTAAAATTCTCTTTTTAAAAGCATTTAAAAGCTTCTGTGCATAAATAAAAAGCTTAGGTGGTGTTTTATGTATGTGAGATGTTCTTTTTTCCCCCTTTTATCATGCAGGTGTTTACCACCAGGTCCCTAAGTTTTTGCATGATCTTTTACTGTACAAATTCATCATGTTTTAGTTTTTGCCCTACTTCAAATCTGGTTTTTGACTTATAAGCTCACTTATCCTTTATCAACCTTTCCCTGCTGTCTTGAGGAACTTGACTGCATACCAAAGCTCTTCAAACACTACATTTTTCAGCTGTATTTACGGCACAGGTTTTGTAGTGCAGGAAATATAATAGACCTGTGGTTTATAGGAGTGTTTCCAGATGCGCTGGCAGCGCCAGAATTGTGATGTCTTGACAGACAATGCATTATTTGTCAATCAATGTGGCAAATCCTAAAAAAAGCACATTTTTGTCTCACCATAAACACCTTTGCAGTAGAATAAAATGATGATTTGCAGTGTTGAACTGCACTGAGGCAGGTTCTGATTAGAGTTTTATCTCTCGAGGAGCATGGATGGTATAAGATAGTGAAAAACCAGTTGATGGATCACAGTCATGTTTAACTTAGACATAAAGGTTTTTTTTCTCTGGTTATGTATATGTTTTTGTTTTATTTTTTATTTTTTTGTATGTTTTTTGTTTTTACATTTTGAAGATTATTTTGATTGAATTTATTTATTTGGGAAAAAGGGGCAGATATAAGATTTTTTTCTTCTTCTGCTACCTTTCATTTAGTTTATGATTGTATTTTTTTTGTTGTATGTTGAAATTATGTTGTTTTTTTAAATGAATAAAACTTAAAAAAAAATATATATATAAATATATATCTTATTCAACTAGCCAATTTAAATTTGATGGGGAATGGTTCTTTACATACATATTCAGTATAGAGGAGAATTATCCTCAACATCTTTATCTTTGTCCAATCCCTCAACAAGAGAAGTTCTATAAAACCAAAGTGAGGTTATTACTAGTTCTGGGGCAGGTTGATGATATTAATGTTAGATTTTTGTTCATCTTTTTACTTCGTCATCTGTTTGTGTGTACATTTTGTCCACATTATACAACAGTAATATGCTCAAAATAGTCGTTTAGGTTTTGTCTTTATAATAAACTAATAATATGATATTTTTGGCAAATTTTCAGCATCAACAATAAACTTCAGCAGCCTGAGGCAGCATCAGGAGTTCTGGAATATGCAATGAAACATTTTGGTGAATTGGTAAGTTTCTTTTAATCCTACCACAAAAAAAGCAGTCCCAAATGTTTTTTTTATTTTATTTTTTATTATGGTTTTCTGAACAAACTCTTTGCATATAATAGGTGAAACATCTGGCATTATGTATTACTTTATCCAAATTTAACATGGTACAAAATGTAACTGTAAATCATCTTAGTGGGCTGTACTATGTGAGGTTTCCCAGCTGTGCAGGGTGTCCTTGATATACATATTTTAACATAGATGATGGTTATTTAAGGTTGTTTGATTTTTCAGCAAACTGCACATTAGGAGCAGCGTGTCCCTAATGTGCAGCATGTGGAAAAGCCATCTGTTGGTCTAATCCCAAGTGAATGGTTAGAGGAAGAATTATGGACTTTTTGTTTAATTGACAGGATTTTTTTTTTTTTTTAAATACTTTTCACACCTTTTATGTGTCTCGGGTGAATTTTTCAAACCCAGCATCAGACTTCTGTATCCTTCGTGCTTAATTCCAACAAATTCAAGCAGTATTTCAATATTACGGGTTTACAAAGTCCCTCTGTGAGTTGGCATCAGTGTGTTAGGTCTGTTACTTTAAAAATGTTTTGATTTTATCATGGATGGATCATTTTGTTTCTGGATTTTTCTCTTATACACAGAGGACTGTTGCTCCCTGTTAACAACTGTGCAGTTTGCTCAATTTGACTGCTGACCATGATCGTGTGTTTATATGTTATGTACTGCATCTTGTTTTCTATTAGGAAATCCAAGCCACTTGGTATGAGAAGCTTCATGAGTGGGAGGATGCTCTGGTGGCGTATGACAAGAAGATCGACATGAACAAAGAGGATCCAGAGCTTATCCTTGGCAGAATGCGCTGCTTAGAGGCCCTGGGAGAATGGTATGACATCAGTCAGATCTACTGTACCCACAGTTTTGTTTACTATTATGAATAGAGATCTTATTGGCACCTAGATGTTTTTGTTACCTCGGCTAAAATTCCTGAAAATAATATTCAGCATTTTAGGGTTGGAGTCTGCTCTTTGAGCCTCGACTTTAGTTGTTTACTCGAGTTACTCAGACCTGACCAAAGCAATTTTAAAAGTGAATTTATGAGCTGCCAGTAAGGGATGACGGCAGTAAAGTCAAACCTCACCACAGCTACGGCTCAACTTCAGAACTGCTGTTCTTTTTAAAAGAACATTTTTAAAGGGAAAAATAAAGTGACAAGGTGCCCAAATTGTCTGTATAAATCGAGCACCACAGTGTTCTCGATGCTGATTACTTACGTAACCTGCCATCAGTGTGTGTTTCTACACTGTGATTTGCTTCATAAAAAACATGAGTTTTAGAAAAAGCATTGTTGTTGTGTTTGGATGGACAGGGCAGGAATTTGCGTTGATTCAAATTAACTTCGTTGTGGAATCAGTTTTAAGAATAATGTTTCACCTGGTTTTGTTCCAGTCTTCTTTAATAAAATATTTGTATCTTTTAAAGTTGAACTCAAACCATAATGAAGATTTAGTGCTATTTAAAAATGTATATTTAGAGACTAATTGAAAATGTGGTCAATAATATATTCTCTCTCATTTATGTATTTTACTACATTGGAACATTCTAGTTTTAGCTATTTTTGTTTTTGCTTTTTTTCAGGCAGATGGAAACTTTCACGACTTCCATCTAAACTAACTTTTTTCCTTTCTATGCATCAGTCTCTCTTCATTGTTTTCATCATCCAAGCTTTCTCCAGCATCCTGCCTGTTAAATATAATTTGGGTTCGATCTCCCCCTGTGCAGAGCACCATTTTTTGTAATAAATAATGAGATTGGTTTTTCTTGTCTCCAGTGGTAGAATCCATTTGTTTTCTGTTCTTGATCTTATCAGACTATTATGAAACTGTTGACTGCTTGGAGATGTTCATCTCTAACAACAAACGAGTAAACAAACGATGGCAGATGTTGCAGAAGCTTAGTTTAACTTTAAGCAAGTTTCCTATTAAAGTTTCCTATGAATCCTTTCCTGCCATCTGAAGTCCTGTGGTGAATGTTTTCCAGGGGACAGCTGCACCAGCAGTGCTGCGAAGAGTGGACACTGGTCAGTGAGGAAACTCAGGCCAAAATGGCTCGTATGGCTGCTGCTGCTGCCTGGGGTTTAGGTAACCACTCACATGTTTAATATCAGCCCTATCTAAACATAAAATGGTTAACAGTGACTAATATAATGATAGTGAGAACAGGGTAAGGAAAATCATACACCTAACCCATTTTTTATGTGATTCTGAGCAACAAGAACCTGTGAAAACGGTAACACGGCTTTTCAATAATATAGTAAAGTTACTGTTTTTTATATTAAAACTTTTTGTTGTAAAGTGTGGTTTAAACTGAGTTCATACAGGTGCTTAAAAGGGGTTTTCAAAGTTTGGGAAGTGTTTTATTTCTGTATAATGTCCTTGAAAGTGCTTCTAACTGCTAAGTTTGGTAATAAAGAGCACCTCAATGTGATACTTTTATGTTAAATGAACAAAATAGCGAGCAACCATTTTGCCTTTAATGAAGTCTCATAAAGCCTTGTTGCTCAGAGTGGGTTTGCTCCTTTTTGTAATACCTCCGTGTGAGCAGTAGACATCACCTGATGAAAAGACCATCCTCTGGACCATTGGCATCCTCTGGCAAAGCTATGAAGCAGACTAACTTTAAGCACATAACTGTGACTTGGTAGCATTTCAGGTGTTTGTCGTTATTATGACTGTTGGTTCAAAAATGCTACATACAAAACATGGTTGAAACAAGGACCAAATCCTCAAGTAGCTTCCTACAAGATATGCAAACAGGACCTGCAGCTTTTTGCAATGTGGCAGTTGATGCATAAGTAATGGAGGGAATCTTAAATTTAAGCTAACTTACAACTTTGCAGGTAAATTGCAAATGGTTTGAAAGATGGATGGAACTAGGGTTTTATGTCATTTACGTGAAATGACAAAATATGTTTTAGAAACCGTTAGTAAAAGTGGTTAGCTAATGGTTTTATTACGCAAAAACTAGTTAGTGGCTTGGCAGTGTTTCGTCATTGGTGCCGTGCCTCTGATGTCTTTTGGGCTCCTTCTGCCTATTATATTATTTTAAATTATACTATATCTTGCAGAATTTTATTCAGTTGCACAGTGTTTATGTGATATGATAGGCTCCATTCACATAGTGAACACTGTGTGTGCCGTGGTTATAAAGCTCAGTATAGAAAGGTGCACAGAGATGCACAGTTCTCTAAGGTTTGATGCTGGAAAAGTTTGAAAATTTACCTTGAAAATGCTTGAAAAGTGCTTGAATTTTACTGTGGGAAAAGTGTACAAACCTTGTTTAAAGCAGTTATGATGGCCTGCTTGTTTACGTTCTTCATTAGTCAATAAAACACCTGTATGAAACATTAATCAACTATAACCAACTTTCTACTTCATTCCCTCAGGTTTTTTAACATGGTTGTTGTTTCTCTAGGACAATGGGACAGCATGGAGGAGTACACTTGCATGATCCCAAGAGACACACACGATGGTGCTTTTTATAGAGCAGTTCTAGCCCTACATCAGGACCTCTTCTCATTGGCCCAGCAGGTGTGTGAGATCATTACTCAGCACTGTAAAGCAATGGACAAAATGTACATGGAAAGTTTAAACTCTTGGAAACTTTCTCACATAAACAGGCTTTTTGGAAATTGACCTGGTCTTGTAGCTTCTGGGTTTTTACTTAGTCTTTATTATTGTTATTTTATTAGCCCTTACTGCTGTTCCAAAACCGATTCAATTCCCTTCCCTGGTTTTGGCTTCTCATTAATAGTAATAAAAATGCACCAGGCTTGTTTGTTTTGATTTTTTTCTTTTCTTTTCTTTTTTTCTTTTTTTTTTTTCTTACAAGGTAAGTTTTTGGTGTGGACATTTTATGTAACTGCTAAAACTGTAAATCATCACGGCCTATGGCCTTAAACAAATCAAGGGCCTGTTATTCCTCCTGTCTGCCTTTTAACAAGGTCTGGTGGAGGTTTGGGGGGGATGTTTTTCTCATTTGATGACAGTTGGGGGTTCATAGATGAGCTCATGGTCCCTGAAGCTGGATTTGTTCAAGCTGGACGCCGGCACATCCAACACGAACGCTTCAGCGCCCGACAACAGTAAACACTTGCTCGTCCAATTGCTCTGTACTCATCCTTCCAGTCCTCATTTTGCTATTAGGCCCCGGAGACTTGCTTTCTGAGCCCCCTCTTCTCATCACAGCCATACCCCCTCTCTAATTTAAAGATTTGATCCAGGTGTAGCTTATAGCTTCTGCTGGATGCAAAAAGCAGGCTTTTGACTTTTGCAGACAATGAATGACTCACAATGAAGGAAGAGAAATAAGAAGCAGATGGAGCGAGGATTAGAACGTAAATGTCAACATGAGCTCAGTCTAGTTTTCCGGATCTGGTTGGTAATCCTTGCTCTAAAGTCCTTTTGATTCTGTAGGGCTGCCCCCCCTTAAACCCCCCAACATTGAACCATGCTCTATAATTCATGAGATGTGTTTGTGTGACCTGTCTTAGGAGGCTTTATTTTAAAATCTCACTGTTTGACCTCAGGTGGAGGACTTTGGTCTTGCCGTCTCAGTAAGCTGGCTGCTGAGCCAGTGTTCACAGTACATTTAGTCTTCCGCTGTTTGTTTCATTTGCCGGGTGGGATTTTCAAACTAGTGTCCCGCTTTTGATGTTTCTGTTTGGTTTTCTTGTTCCTTTTGGAAGTTTTGACCTTACATGTCTTCATGCTACTCTGTAATGAAGAAGTTACATGACAGGAACCCTAAACCTGCGTAAATAAGTGCAACCTTTACGTAAGAGTTAAGAAGATTTGGTTAGTTGTTGTTTTGTGCTGCCAGAAGCCAGACGCTGCATTTATCAGGAGTCGTCTGGACTGCACATTTCCAGTACGGCCCCTGAACAGTAATTCAGGAGTAAACAGGATTGTAACTGTGTGGAGAGACTATAAAGCAGCTTCATTGTCACCTCGTAT
This sequence comes from Cynodonichthys magdalenae, assembly GCA_031762555.1. Lineage (NCBI taxonomy): Eukaryota > Metazoa > Chordata > Actinopteri > Cyprinodontiformes > Rivulidae > Cynodonichthys > Cynodonichthys magdalenae. The sequence goes on along the minus strand of JARVJO010000024.1, from coordinate 21,588,588 downwards.
CAACCGCCCTCCCCAAACCCCACCTCTTGTTATGCATGCCTCAGGAGGTGTTTTGGCATGCCATCCCTCCTTTCCATCCCTGTGAAAAAAATAATAATAATTGGTGGGAGTCGTTTTGAAACAGCTGTGTGCCCTGGCCTCAGAGAGCTTCCTTCGTTATTCTCCCTCTCTTTCCCGTCCCACTAATAACAGTTCCCAAAAAGCATAGGTCAAAGAAGAAATCGGCTGACTTTCAGCTACAATAACGTTGTCCTTGTTTGTCCTTTTTTTCCTCAGTTACTGTTTTTTCCACTCCTCTGCGTAGTCACAGGTGATGGAAGGACTCCAGGATCTATAAATTAAAAAAGTGTAGTCATGACTCCGAAAGCTGGAATCTTATTAATGAGTCGTTAGCGCAAAGTAATGCACAAAAACAGGAAGACGCTGAAAACGGCTCGAGGAATGAATTCATAATGACCGTTGGCTGATCATAATGTTTTCTGAGTTTGTAATGCTGTGTTGGCAGGAGAAAAAACCAACAGCTCCAGTTATGAATTCTCATTAGTCACCCTCCACTTCCTCCATTTCTTTCATTGGTCATTCATTTCAGGCTGTCTTCTAAAGTTCACTTAACATCCAAAACTAAGGTTACATAACCCCTGCACTGTTGGTCTCACCACCTCTAATACCTCTCCTCATAAAACATTTGGCACTCAGCAGAGCATCAAATCATTTTGCCATAAAAGAAGACATTTTAGTTCTAGTTTCATGAATACATCACTGTTGGCGTCATTTAAGTTAGAAAGGTGTGAGCAGCAAACTTTAACACACCTTCCATTATTTATACAAAGTGTTTTGTTTTCTGGCAAAAGTTGAGACTCAGAATATCCTAAAGGAGGATTATTTCTGGAATATAATGTATGATTGTGCACTCTGGGGTTATGCTAACTTGAAGAAATGCAAACAAAAAAGAGCAAGAAAATAAAACCGATCAGATGACCAAGTTTAAAAGAAAGTTGTATACCAAAGCACCATTTACTTAAAACAAGCTTAAAAGAAAAACATGGCCGTCAAAATCTGTGATAATATAAAAAGTTCATACTCTAAATAGCTTCTTGTTTTAAATGTAGTGTATCGACAAAGCGAGAGACCTTCTGGATGCTGAGCTGACGGCCATGGCTGGAGAGAGCTACAGCCGAGCGTATGGGGTAAGTACTGAGAGGAAACATACCTCTTCTCCTAGCATCATCTGTCGTAAGAACAACCACAAGATTTTGTTGAAGCGATTCTAGTGTTCTAGTGAAATAGTGTTTTCCTCAGAGTTAAATGTCACTAGAGTGATAGCATCTGTTAGCATCTGTGACAACAATCATTGTGAGCAAAAATGGTGACCATGCAGGGCGTCGGCTCACAGCCCACCTGGATCTGTATCACAAACATTTTGTAACATTTTAACAACAAATTAATATACCTACGCTAATTGTGTTCATTTAATTTTAAAATATTGTATTTATAAGTAACAATGATTTAAACCAGACCTGAAGTCAGTTAATAATTTCGACTTTTTAGCTAGTTGAAAAATATAACTTCAACTAGTAATAAAGTATATTTCTTATTTTTTACTAAATAATAACAGTAAAAATTTACCAGTCGACTCTTAGAAAGTGTTCACTATATATCCAGTGATATATAGGATGAAACTTGTCTCTACCCATATTACCTAACCATCTTCTCAGCAGGTCGGGTTTGTTTATTAGAAACCTAAAAATAGTCAAATATATAATAATATTTTACTCTGTGTAAATATTCCATAAATCAGAGACAAAACCAGCTTGTAATATTTATTCATTTGTGATAAATTGTAGCATGAGTCAGCAGAATGCTACACCCTGCATAACAATATATGCAACAGAAGCTAGTATCTGCTAATCAGTTCAATAGTTAACAGTGATAACATCAGCTTTATAAGCCTATTTTAATTTATAACTGTTGCATTACTAACTTCAGTTCTGTTCAGATCCACATTGAGGTAAATAAGATTAAATCTGTTTATTTGTGAAATGAGATGTTTTCATGTTTTTCTTCTGTTGGTACATTCATAACACAGCTTTGTGGCATTTTATATACATTTTATAGATTATATACACTCTAAAATAATAATAATATGGTTAGTATAATAACTTTTTATGAGTTCTACATCATCAGACCTTTTTTAAATGAATGAATGAATGATACTTTATTGATCCCCGAAGGGAAATTAAATTTTTTAGATTTACATTTTTCTGCTATATTGCCAACATGTACAGTAATGGTAAATCCAGATTCTTTCCTGTTCTTCTTAGCTCTGTAGCTTCTACAGTAGATCACACAGTCACATGGTTGAGACTCACTCCAGGTTATATCCTGTATACCCCCATGGTTTGCCTTTTTTATTCTATTAATATTAAATCCTGACTTCCTATTCATCTTAGACAAAATTTAAACAAACCCCTGCTCATGAGAAATATATTTTGGTAGCTGAAATCGCAGAAATGACCTCAGTGGGCTGGATGTGCTAATTGTGTATTCTAATTCAGAATATTTACAAGCCTTAAATATCCTGTCACAAAGCCCAGACAAGACCCGTGCCTCATCTAGACAGTCTAAATGTTAGAACTCTAATGATGAGCGTGTGTTTTTGTTTCTCAGGCCATGGTGTCCTGCCAAATGCTGTCCGAGCTAGAGGAAGTGATCCAATATAAGCTGGTGCCAGAGAGGAGAGACATCATCAGGGAGACGTGGTGGGAGAGGCTTCAGGTAACTGCGGCACATGAAGTATGGACACACAGATACTCACGTGTGCTGAAGCTAATGCAATGTGAAGCAGATGTTGGAAAAGCTACTGTTACTAATGGAAAACATCCCCTGTACAGGCACGTGGAATCACACGCCATTTTTCTCAGGGTCTAAACCTCCAATAGTCACCTTTTTTAAAAAGAATATTCCCATGTTTTGTTTTAAATGAGAAATAAATTATAATATACCTGGATTAAATGCCGTTTAATGTTTCTATCAAACTTAATGCAGCAGGAAAATTCTAAAGTTATACTTGATAAATTCAGAAAAACTAGTCTGATGTCAGTTTTTTAATAAATTTCAGTTGTGTCAAGAAAACATGTCACTTACATGTAAGCACATTCCCAAAGTGGATTTTTTTACAAGCTTCAGCAGAAAAGCTAGTTCTGATTTTATCTGCTGAATCTATCAGTCTGTCAGTTTGTGTATGACATCACTGCAAAATGTGAACCTGATGACACCAAATGTAGCAGGAAACCATCACATACTGTAGGTGGATTTGTGTTTTTTGGCAGGTGTTCATGTGTCTGTCTGCCTTTCTGTCTGTGTGAACAGATTTTTTTAATACAATAGCACCACAGCCACAAAATGTGCCCCCAGGTACTTTACATGTGTCATAGAAATACAAATAAATTTAGAATCATATTATGAGTAAAGTCTAACTTATAGCTATATAAGTCTGACCTTCATGTTTTTTTTTTCTTTCAAAATATATATGGGGTGTAAACAGAGCTGCAAAGCAAATAAACCTTCAGCTAAAACTAAAATGTCTGTTTTACAGAGTTTAATATAATTAAATCATGTTATTTTGTCAAACCCTGTACATTAGGGGTGGAAGAAAATATTGATACACTGAAATATCGCCATATTTAATTTCCTGATTCTGTATCGATTTTTAATCAAAACTTAATGGATGTATGTTGTAAGAAGAAATGTGAAATACAAATGCAGTTATTCAAAAAAATGTTTATGCTTTTTATTTCATTGCAACAAGAAGAAAAATCCATATACAATAAAAAACAAAACAAAGCACAAGTTATAAATGGACTACTGTACATTTGAAAGGTTCATATCATACAGTAAGGACTATACAGCATCCGTATTTGATTTTTACTACTGTCCTGTATGTGATGCCTACATCTGCAGCAACTTGTAAGAGAATATTAAATAGAAGATATGTATGTATTAATATTGCACTAAATCAAATGTCCCATTTTCTATATGAACTTATAATTATATGTAATATATATGTATATATAATTAAAACAATGACATTTGGTAGAATAGTGGTTTGTTGTATTTTAGATAAACCTCCCACTCACAGTTTACCAAAGGGACATTTTTATTTTTATTTTTAAGGCAGCATCAAAACAATCTTTATTTATTTATTTATTTTTTTCATTTTTCCCACAGGGTTGTCAGCGTATTGTAGAAGACTGGCAGAGAATCCTGATGGTCCGATCCCTGGTTATCAACCCCCATGAGGACATGAGGACTTGGTTAAAGTACGCCAGCCTTTGTGGGAAGAGCGGCCGTCTAGTGAGTAAAATGAAACAATTGTCTAAAACTTTCAGGAATTCTTTTGGTTAATTATCATTGCATATTAATCTGGAGAAATAAATTTGAATTTGGTGTGACAGGAAAATAAAATTAAGCTCTGAAAAAAGTTACACGTGGTCATAAATTCCACCTCATTTCAGCCGTTTTTAAGCTTCTCAGCACCTTGAAATCACTCTAAGAAACCTGAAACTACATATCTGCTTAATTAAGTAGTGTAAATTTTCCTTTTCAACCTCACTGTTATTCTAATCAGTTGAAGGAGTTATAGCAGACAAGCTTGTTGTTTTTAAGCACACACATGTTGAGCGCCAAATCACTGAATGTGCTGGGATTGAATAAAGAAGTGGGTTTGGTTTCCAGTAATTATGAGAGGAAATGTATTCTTAATGATGAATAAAGGTCTTTGCATGAACAACCTCTGTTTAACGTGTTGAAAAATAAACTTTCCCACAGCTCAGTTACTTCTCTGTGAAACGTTGCTTCTAACTTCATCCTTCTAGGCTCTGGCCCATAAGACCCTCGTGCTCCTTTTGGGCGTTGACCCCTCCAAGCAACTCGATCACCCGCTGCCTACCACCCACCCACACGTCACATACGCATACATGAAGTACATGTGGAAAAGCGCCCGCAAGGTAGGAAAATGAACTGTTCTTCTGTTATTTATAATTAGTTGTAGAAATTGCATGCTTTAAAACATTACCAGTATAGCTGGTACTGTGGTCTAATTCTTGTTGTAGTTATTTTACTACAAGTCAAAATAACAAATTGACTTAAACCTGTAGCACCAGTCAGTGAGTTTAAACTACTTTCTGGCTACAGAGGTTTATTTGTTCTCTTTTGTTTACCTCCTGCTGTTCTAGATATGTTTTCCTCTGTCCAGTTAGTTCAACTGAACACTGGCTCCAAAGTTATCTGATTAATTCCCATAATCAGTGGAGGCAGCCAGGTTTGAGGTGATTTTGTCTTCATCATGGCCTGGAAATCTTTTCCAGTTTCATAACAGGATTTCAAAGTTTCAACGATTCCATTATTTCGCTGATTAAAGTAATAAATATTCACAAATAGTTTGTTTCATTTGGCCGACCTTGAGAGGAGAACGGTCTTGGCTTATTGACTTGGGTAAATAGATCAGGTTTTGTTAGCAAAGATATTTTTAAAGATATAAATTGATTTAAAGATTTAATTGATATAAATAAAAGTAACTATTTGTAAAAAACTTTGAAAATCTTGCTTAATAAAAATAATGCATATTTAAGGAAACATTAAACACTGCAGTTATTTTAAATTCTGCCGGATGAGAATCTCAGCCTACTAACAGTCTTTAATGTTTGCTTAGTCCATTACTTGTTTTGGAGGGAGGTGGACAAATTTTGACACAAACATCTTTTCTCTTTAACTGGAAAACCATGTTGTTGTGGAGTTTTTATTGAAACAAACAAGTCAAGACAAACTTTCCCTAGGAAAAAAAAGACAACATATGCTGCTCCAATTCTTTTAAAATGTCTTCACAACATATAATTTTAAATCTTTCTTTTAGAAGTTGAGCAGAAACCATTCATATAATTTAAGTAAAAGTGTTAACAGTTTGTATTATTTAAGACAACAGTGGGTGAAGCCTGAAGCTCTACATTAAATGTTTTCTGAAAGTTTATATTTGTGTAGAAAAAGTTTGGTTTTCTTTCGGTTCGGTGCCATTAACGCAGTAAACCTGTGATTGCACTTTAAGCTGCTCTGTCCGTTGCTATTTGTCTCCCAAACACCCACACCCATTCACTCTGAGTGCACGGACCCTCAATCACACACAACCACACAGGTCCTGATGAGTGTTTGTGGCTCGAGAAAGACTGAGAGTCTCAGTAGGGGACTTAGGTAAGTGTGAGCAGAACCACTGTGGTTGCAGAGACCAGCTGTGCTGCACAGCTGACAAATCAAAACGGATGTAAACACATTTCCAGAATAAAAATAAGAAAACATCTCTTTGGTCGTTCCTTGCTTTTAAGTATGGAAGCTTTGTCACTGATCTTACCTGCTATGGCCTTGGTAACAATTCTTGTTTCCCCATGAACTAAATATATTTGATTGATATTTACCTTTTTGCTTATTATTGAGTTTAAAAGTACTGATATGAGCATACAATGCAAATAACATATTTTTTTTAGTTAAAAACTTATAATTATTTAGCAACATAGATTATAAAAAAGTTGTCGTGGCCACAGAATAGATGCCAAATTGATCAATTTTGTATCGTCCAGTAATGTTGTTATTTGCAGCAGGACGGCTCAGTGGTTAGCACCGATGCCTCACAGCAGGAAGGTCCTAGGTTCGATCCCCGGTTCAGTCCTGAGGTCTTCAAATTGTGCAGAGTTTACATGTTCTCCTCGTGTTTGTGTGGGTTTCCCCCACACCCCTACAAACATGTACAATAGATTGCCTTCAGGCCCAGGCCACTCTTGAAAAAGAGATCTGCAATCTCAGTGGGATTTGCCTGGTTAAAGAATGGTAAAATAAAAAAAAAAAATAATAATGAAAATGTAAAAGTTAGGCACAATTTATTTAATCTGTTCACTGTTTTGTACACTTATTTCAGAAAAATCTAAACCACTTCAGACATATTTCCTTCAATGACAGTCGTTCCTGGTGGTTTTGTCTTGATTCCCGTCAGATCGATGCCTTCCAGCACATGCAGCATTTTGTTCAGGGCGTGCAGCAGCAAGCTCAACACGCCATTGCAGCAGAAGACCATCAGCACAAGCAGGAGCTCCACAAACTGATGGCCAGGTTGGTGGCGTTCAATAAATATACAAAACTAACAACCAATGTAACGGTTCAGTAAAACCAGTTTTAACGGAGGACATGTCCCAAGGAAAAACACATTTTACTATCATCATATTCCTCAGATGAAGTGTGTTGAAACACTTATGGAATAGTTTTCAGGAGAAAAAACTTGACAGTTTAATATAACACGTTTTATTTTGCTGATTGACGCTTTGATGGAAAGTTTCCCATTTTCAAAAACTATTTCAAATCTCATCAAAGCTTTAAAACAAGTTGTTAGCACGCCCATTGTGGCTGTTCGAAATATTAGGGTTTAAAATTAACCGTGTTTCTGTGCCGACAGGAGGATGATTATGTTTTAAAGATCTTGTTCACATTGTGTTGTTTTTATGTTGAACTCAGAACAGGCAAGATCAGGTAGAATTCCAGGTGCAGTAAATCTTTGGAGTGTCTTATGACCATCTGTGCCAACAGATCGTAGTTCGAACCCTCCCACCTCTAAAACCAAGCGTGACTAGGCACAAGCAGTCAGAAGAGGCCGTTTCTATCTTCCACACAGCGACTCAGACCTTCTGAGGAATGCGTGTGAGGGAAAAACACCTGCATAATGTCAGTCAGGACGCCTTCGCTCCAAACGTTCTCACACACTTTCATGAATACAGGTCAGCCACGTGGTGCGGAGCACACCTGGACCTGTTGAGTTTGACTCTCACGTTCACACAGTTTTCTCCACTCTCTCTCACTGATGAGATTAATAACTCGGGTGTCTGCTGTCCAAACGAGCATGTTGTTTCAACAGCCCCGGACCCCCCGCTCCTCTCCCGTGTGTTCTGTGAAAGCTGAATTTGTTAACAGATTATGGAAAGCGTTTGACAGAAATGCTCTAAATTGTAGCTACACGCTGGCGTGGAGGCGTACTGAAAGGAGGATTATGTAATGGTAAAAGGAAATTTATTGAAAATTCTCTGCAAACAATATTCACGCTGCAGATGGATGGATCGACAAGATGGTGTTCGCCTTTTGTTCGCTTTAGCCCAGCGGCATAAATTATACAACTTGGCACCGCCGGGCGCATCTAGTTTGACTTTTGCATGTAAGCGTCAGTGTTTGTGGGTGATGGATGGATCCAAGTCATCCTCGGGGATCTCACAGAGCTCATTGTGAGCTTAGGTAAATAGAAACTTGGATTGGATAATTGAAAACCTCCATATGTGTTTCCACAACAGCAGATAAATTATAGCTGCTTCAAGTTGTGATCCTTTTAAAAAAAAAATATAAAAAAATGTCAAAGTCTTATCTCATTATACAGTATAATTTCCTTTTGTTTTTTGTTTTTTTTGTTTTTAGGAAACTGAAATTGGTTTTACAAAATCACAGCTAACCTTTTTAACGCTCTAAAATCTTGACTTTTTTCCTCCGACAGTGAAGTTTCCTTTAAGCCCACTAATGTAGTCATTAAGTTATTTTTACTGACATTTATGCCTTGGACCTTTGACCTCATTAACTTTATAGTCTACAAAAGTTTGTTCTTAACTAATAAATGGCAAAAATGGTTTTATTTATTGCAGAACAGCCTAAAAGCCGATTATCTAAGCTGCACCATCTTATTTCTAATAAATAAGATGTAGAAACGTTTTAGTTTGTCAAACTAAATCTCTTCTTTTTTGTTTCTGCGTTCCCTTCGAGCAGATGTTTCTTAAAGTTAGGGGAGTGGCAGCTCAGTCTGCAGGGCATCAACGAGAGCACCATCCCCAAAGTTCTGCAGTATTACAGCAATTCCACGGAGCACGACCGCAACTGGTACAAGGTCAGTCCCTGCGTCCCACCTTTAACCTTTCACCTCTGACTTCTCAATGCCTGCTGTTAGGTTCCAGCTGTGTCAGCAAATAATTATGTTAAACCCCCATTTTATTGTCTTTTAAGCAGATTTTATGAGTTTAGATCATGACTTGTTTAGCTTCCTTGTTAAATAGTGATACATGTGGCTCCTCTTTCCCTTGAGGGTCTTGGATCAAAATAGAGCTTAACTTCTTTGTGTTTTTATTTTTTTCACCACGCCTGTGATGCACATTAACGTTGACTCTGTATCTCCTGCCCTCTTCTCATCCATCTTCAACCACTTCTTCAATTTTAAACTGTTTAATAGCTGGTTGCATAACACATCAAACATCAAAGACTTAATGTTAAATTAAGTCCAGATAAAACCAGAGAATTGCATCCAAAACAAACGTGCAAGTTATTTCAGATCATTAGCTATTAGGAATCTAGAGCTTTTGTCCTCCTTTCAACAGGCCTGGCACGCCTGGGCTGTGATGAATTTCGAGGCAGTGCTGCACTACAAACACCAGAACCAGGGGCGCGATGAGAAGAAGAAGCTGCGGCACGCCAGCGGAGCCAGCGCTAACAGCGAAGCCAGCAACAGTGACAGCGAGGTGGACAGCACCGATCACAGTCCGGTGCCCTCACCTGGCCAGAAAAAGGTCAACGAGGTGGGAGTCACAGATCATTTGCTTTCTGTTCCTCTCCATGATTTCAGTTGAGGCAAAAGAAATGTAGTCATGCATTAAAAGCGTGTGTGTGGTGTGCTGTCCTTCTGCAGGACCTCTCAAAGACTTTACTGCTGTACACTGTACCTGCTGTTCAAGGATTCTTCCGCTCCATTTCCCTTTCCAGAGGGAATAATCTGCAGGATACACTCAGGTGAGTTAAATGACTGTAACACAAACAGGTGGTCAAACAGAATCTATTTGCATTGCTGATAAGCTATGTGAATATAGGAGGACCTCTAGTGGAGGATTTTATAATCAGCAATAATTTAGAGGGAAAATATTCAGGTTTTCTTTCTCTGTTTTTCAAACCTTTCAGGGTTTTGACTTTATGGTTTGACTACGGTCATTGGCCTGAGGTGAATGAAGCTTTGGTGGAGGGCATCAAAACCATTCAGATAGACACCTGGCTGCAGGTAATGCACATATTTAACATATTTAAAAGGATTTTGATGTGCTAATCTTGAGTGTCTTATTCTAAGTAAAAGAGACAAGGTGTGATAAAATATAAACCGTAAAAGGACCACATTTTTTTTTAAATAAATTGAGCACTTTGTCTTTTTTTTTTTTCTTTTCAGGTGATCCCTCAGCTTATAGCTCGAATCGACACGCCTCGAGCTCTGGTTGGTCGGCTCATCCACCAGCTGCTAACAGACATCGGGCGATACCACCCACAGGTACTGTTGTTTTTACTGTCCCAGGGTTTTTTATTCCACATAATAAAACAGAACCAAGACTAAACCTTAGTGTCCGTTCTGCGTTTACCTCCAGGCTTTAATCTACCCGCTGACTGTGGCGTCCAAGTCCACCACCACTGCTCGACACAACGCTGCTAACAAGATCCTGAAGAACATGTGTGAACATTGCAACACCCTAGTTCAGCAAGCTATGATGGTAGCTGGGTTTAGTCTAATTTATCAAACCATATAAAATCATAATCACCTCTAAACCTAAAAAAGTTGAGCTTCTATCTGTTTGTAATGCCTGACCATAAGAAAAAGTGTTTTTCCTTGTATGTAAGTGAATCTGTTGATCTAATATTTGTATTGTTTACCTGTCTTTACTTGCATTTTTATTTGTAAATCAAAAAAAATTGAGAAAAACAAGTTTCTGCATTGGGGTTTTATCTGGATCAAAAACTTTGAAATTACTCCTCCTCTGTTGTGATGTTCTCTGTAATATAAAAAGCTCTATAAAAGGCTTCAGTTGAGCCCTCGTGTTTTAGAGGTTCAGGGATGTGCTGTGAAATTAATATCAGAGAGAAGATTGACCTTTTATTTGTTGTCCTCCATTCAGGTGAGTGAAGAGCTTATCCGAGTTGCCATCTTGTGGCACGAGATGTGGCACGAGGGCCTGGAGGAAGCCTCTCGTCTTTACTTTGGCGAGCGCAACGTTAAGGGCATGTTTGCTGTGCTGGAACCTCTACATGCCATGATGGAGAGGGGACCACAGACCCTCAAAGAGACTTCTTTCAATCAGGTTTGTATCATCTCAGTATAAGGTTTAATGAGGTTTTTGTGATTGCAGTGCCATGGAGGGTGACCTCCTAAGGCAGTGGTCCTCAGAAATAGCTGTTTTATTTCATGTTGCAGGCTTACGGAAGGGATCTGATGGAGGCTCAGGACTGGTGCAGGAAGTACATGCGCTCCGGGAACGTAAAGGATCTGACACAGGCCTGGGACCTTTATTACCACGTGTTCAGACGCATCTCCAAACAGCTGCCACAAGTGAGTGGAGTCTGTATTTTCCTTAATTTACTGTTTTTAAACAAGTGGGTTAGGAAGAACTGTGAAAATTAGACATCAAAGAAGGGTAGTAAAATTCATTTTTGCAAATATTCTTTTAATCACTGTCTTTCTATATCCTGATGTATCTCAGTAATCCAGGTAAAAAATTCAAAAGGAAAAAATAAGTAGGTCCTCTGGACAGGTTCTTCTTTAATGAAACG
>JARVJO010000024.1:21558673-21571605 GCA_031762555.1 Cynodonichthys magdalenae | reverse complement strand
AGGAGATTCTTCCTGCCCACAGCCATCAGTATTTATAACAACTCTTTAAAGAAACAACGATAATATGAGTTACAACAACATTTAATTTCCCTTTGAGATTAATAAAATATTATTTAATTGAATGTTGAGCTGTGTAAACGCTTGCTGGTACAAAGCTCCACCTATTTACACAAAGCTCCTCCCTGGAGCTCAGTCTGCAGCTGAGCTCCCGCCCCACAGAACACCCCTCCCCCAAAGCCTTGTTTTAACTATGTGCTGAAGTGGGAGTGTTAGAAACGGTAGGAGGTTCTTAAATAGACAGAGACCCATTTCAAGGCATTTACATAGACTATGATGCAAATTCAATTTATTTTTTATTTTTAATGTTTAGAAACTTTCTTGGCTGCAGTACATATGTAAAACTAGTTTTTAGAGTCTAAATGTATGTTACACATCCTGACAAAGAAGTGTGTATTTTTGTGTGTATTTGTGCGTACTCCTGCTCTGTGTTGGGGTCATCAGTATTCAGCGCTACGCCGTGATCCCCCTGTCCACCAACTCCGGCCTGATTGGCTGGGTACCCCACTGTGACACCCTGCATGCCCTCATCAGAGACTACAGGGAGAAGAAAAAGATTTTGCTCAACATTGAACATCGCATCATGCTCAGGGTGAGAAATCAGTACTGAACTTCAACAAACATACACTTCCTTTGTTTAAAGTTATTTTGACAGGTTTGGTTTCATTTAAACTTTGCTTTTTTTTCATTTTGATTATTTACCAACACCAAAGTTATGCCAACAATCACATTCACAAGATAAATTCTGCTAATTTAGGTGTAAATGAGCTTTTTTTGTGCCAACATTTGGTCTCATTTAGCAAACATTTGTAAACTTGTTTCTCTATTAAGCCATCTATACTACATGGATTTAATGTTGCCCCTAAAACAGGTTTCCAGTAATTATTTAGAAGAATAACAATCTTTTCTTAATCAAAACACATTTGCAGACTTTGTCACAACTTAACTACATATTTCTTTCTCTAAATTCCCAACTCGTCAAATGAGAGCATGATTTTTGTATAATTGTCAATTTAACTACATTGTAAAAATTACAAAGTTTGTTTAGTATTCAAAACAAAGAACCCCCCCGCCCACAAAAAAAAAAAAAGATCATACTTGTTTTCAATTTCAAGTAAATTTAATGAATAAAAACTCTGCTTACTTTTAAAAACCAGAGCTTTGAAACTCTAGTTATTAAATATTAGACATATATTGACTTGTAAAATGTTTTTACCTTCTCTGTCTAATTTAAATACAATCCCTTTATCTGCTCCTTTTTGTGTGTTTTTTTTATAGATAATTTTCTTTCTGGAAATGACTTTTTCCTTTTGAGTATTTCCATTGTTCATCTGAGTTTCTTTTAAGTAAAAAATTAACACCATCCTGCTGTGAAACTGTGATATTTCGAACACAGTCACTTTGGCGGTGACAGCTTAAGTTAAAATATGAGCGGCTTTCTGTTTAAAATGATTCCCATGAGCTCTTCCTTCATTTTTCTGTTTTTAATCTGCTGTTTTCAGCCTCGTCTGGCAGCAAGTCTTCGATAAAGAGGAGTTTAAACGGTGTGCGTGTTTTCAATGTGTGTATTTCAGATGGCACCGGACTACGACCACCTGACGCTGATGGAGAAGGTGGAGGTGTTCGAGCACGCTGTCAACAACACCGCCGGAGACGACCTGGCCAAACTCTTGTGGCTGAAGAGCCCCAGCTCCGAGGTGAGAACAGTGGGGTGACTGAGGGTACTTGATTTTTTTCAGTGCACGTCCGCAAATCTTAGTGATTTCTGGGTAAAATGTCAAGTTCTCTGAGTTATGTAGCAGTTAACGTACAGATTTACCCAATGAGGTTCCTAATATCAGTGTGATTTCAGTACTGGGAATTAGATTCTACTCTCAAACCAATGATTTCATTAAAAAACGCTTAAATTAAGTCCATATTTAGGAGCATATTTTGCATTTAGCACTCTGTTTCTGTTGTATTAACGTTCTGCTTCATTGTTCTAAAGAAAAACTAGATGCCGCATAGTGCTAGCATATATGACCCCCACATGTACCCAAAGCAACAATGCACCAGAACTCACCAGAACATATTTATTGTTTTAGGTGGGGGTCCAGAGGTGGGTGGGTGGTGCTCATCGATGGGCCTGATGGATATCCCTTCATCAGAGCTCAACAACAATCTGAAGCTTTTATGATGAATAGTTTTTGAGTTATAAACATTTTTTATGTCCAGACACCCCCTTTTTAGATGTAGCCCCCTCCACAAATGTGGGGTCTATCGTAAAACCGTTGGCTGGCGCAGTGTAGGTCGAACACATCTACAGTCCTGCCAATTTTTATGTTGATTGTTGCAGGCGTTTCTGTGCTACGGTTGACCAAAAATCACTAAATAAATAAAAAGTACGAAAACAATATGACCCCCGCTTCGTGTGCAGGGGGGGGTCATAATAAGAAGAGCTCTCAGATATCAGGTGTCATTACTCCTCCAGGTGTGGTTCGACAGGAGGACCAACTACACTCGCTCCCTGGCTGTGATGTCCATGGTGGGATATATTCTGGGCCTGGGCGACAGGTGAGCTTCTCACCACAAGAAGATTAATGTTTTCACCTTTAAAAACTTCTCTTATTAATAATGAGGCTTTTATTTTCCAGACATCCATCCAACCTGATGTTGGACCGGTTAAGTGGCAAGATCCTTCACATTGACTTTGGAGACTGTTTTGAAGTAAGAGATTTTCTTTCACTCCTTTAGTTTATGATTTAATTGTTTTTGTTTTTTTTACCAAACCTCCTCCTCATGTTACATTAAACAGGTGGCAATGACCAGAGAGAAGTTCCCTGAAAAGATCCCGTTCAGACTGACGAGGATGCTCACCAACGCTATGGAGGTAGAGCTCACTTCTGATGCTGTTTTATCTCACTGAGTGTTTTACAAAGCTATAACGTCCACAACAGTAAACTCTGCAAATGTTCTTTTATTATCCCGTTTCAGCTTCTTTTTCTAAGTTTGATGAACAAAATAATTGGTCGTCTTTTCCCAAAGTTTTATTTAAAGTTATGACTCAGTGTGTTCTGCACTTAATGAGGAAAGAAGAAAAGGCATTAAAAATTAAAGCATGAAAAACTAGGTTTTTTTAGAACTTTATCTCTTAGAAAGAAGCTGTTCTTTTAGTTTTGAGTGTGTTCAAAAGTAAGTTAAAAACTTCAGAATCGCTTTTCTGTGACGGTGGAAACTTTTGTCGTTAAAGAACTTTTGTTTTCAGTGTCTGCAATTCTGTCTGTTTAGGTGACAGGTTTGGATGGGAACTACAGGATCACCTGCCACACTGTGATGGAGGTGTTGAGGGAGCACAGGGACAGCGTCATGGCTGTTCTGGAGGCCTTTGTCTATGACCCCCTGCTCAACTGGAGGCTCATGGACAGTAAGGACCTGTTTTATTCCTTTTTTGAGTGTCGTTACAGAGATATAAAGATGCTTTTCAATACAGCACTTAAATAGGACAAAACGTCAATATTTCTCTGTATTGTTGGGAAACTAAAAGAGGTTTTTCCTGAATCCACTGAAACAGAATATATCAGAAGCTAATAAATAAAAAGCCTGTTTTGTTTTTTTGATGATAATGCAGGAAATTAGACCAGAAAACTGGTTGCCTGAGTTGGTAACCATAGTAACGATTTTTAAGTGTCACCAGCAAAATAAGGCCTTCATTAGTGTAAACGACAACAGTTTTCTTCAGGAAATGCATTTTGGTTCAAAAATATTTATAGTAAAAATTTTAAATTCCATTTTTTTTAAAGCGCAAACTTCATGTCTGATCAATGAATTAAACGATGAACTCTACATCTCACACACTTTGTTTCATCTGCAGCAAACACCAAAGGCAACAAGCGTTCCCGGACCAGGACCGACTCGTACACTGCTGGACAGTCAGTAGGTCAGTACAGGACACAAACTGCAGTCAGAACTACTTCCTGTTTATATTTAACACAAACACAGGTTGTAACAGTCTAATGTGTTGTCGGCTGCAGAGGCTCTTGATGGAATAGACCTCGGAGACACCACACACAAGAAAACAGGGACCACAGTGCCCGAATCCATCCACTCCTTCAGTGAGTTTTATTTTTTCTGATTCAGATTACGTCTTGTACTTGATATGAAATATTCTGTTCTGCTTCAGCCACGACAGTTTTCTTCCTCTTATAAATCACCAATGCTACTGGATGAACCATCCATCACAAAGAACCTTAGTGTGAAACCCAGTTTGTTTGATTTTTAAATTGCCAGTATTTGTTGTTACCTGCGTGTTTGTGTTTTAAAGTTGGAGACGGCTTGGTGCAGCCTGAGGCTCTCAACAAGAAAGCTATTCAGATCATCAACAGAGTACGAGACAAACTCACAGGTAATTAACGCAAACAGAATCCATGGCTACGTCCAAATTCAGGGGCTGCGTCCTTTGAAGGACCCAGCCTACCTGGTCTACGTGGGCCGGGCGGGTCCTTGGTCGACCGCAAACACTGAAAAATATTGGTTGTGAATTTGGACTGTCTAGCCTTCTGCTTTATTCCTGCACTTATGGTATATTTCCTGTCGCCTAGCAACCGTGACGATGCTAAACAGAGGCAAAAATAGATCGAAATCAGCAAAATATCAATATATTAGTGTTAGTTATATCACAAAACATCAAAATTATTTTAAAGACAATATATTAAGAACTAACAACTCTGCCATACATGGTTTATTTTGCCATACCAGCTCCTTTGATTTCTGACGAGAATATTAAAAACACGTCTAAACAAATGACAAAAGCGTTAACACAATCACTTGAAACTTTCAATTTTTATTCTGCCAGATTTTTATTTAAAACCGTATTCCTGTCTCTCACTTCATCCGCCATTATGAGCCAAAAAAAAAATAAATCTCTGGTCGGCCCGCAGTGGGATAGACTGGGCTGAGAAAGATCCACCTGGACCCGTCCCTCAAATCTGGGTAAAAGGAGGACGCATTTGTGGGCTGCATTGGAAGAGTCTTCAAATTTAGACAGCCTCCGGCGTGGTGATGTGACGTAAGCGGCCGGCAAATTTGGCCTTCAGAGGAGGCAGGACCTGAATTTGGACACAGCACACGTCGCCTTAAAAATCCATCGTAGTTTTAATTTAAACTTCATTTTTTGCGTAAGTTTTAGTGGCGTAATGATTTTGTTTCTTGCAGGTCGAGACTTTTCTCACGACGAGACGTTAGACGTGCCAACACAAGTGGAACTCCTCATCAAACAGGCCACGTCACATGAAAACCTGTGCCAGTGCTACATCGGGTGGTGAGTACTCATTACTGCTTCAGATTTTACTCCGAGCTGTGAAACTGACAACAAATCTGCCCGAGTCCTGATTCTGTTCATGTTTCCTTTTAATCACTGTGTTACAGTTAGCTCTCTGTAATAGATTTTCTTTTCATTTATCTCTGCTATCCTGTCAGAGCTTTTTTTTTTAAGGAATTTATTTTTTCTTTCTTTTTACTTCTAGGTGCCCATTTTGGTGAAGAACGGTCTCTTTCAGCAAAGGTTACACTTCCACAATTTTTCTCACTGATAAACCAAGAAGGAGCACACAACAAATGGTCTCACTGAAAATGTCCTTGAGCCGCAAAGCAGGGCCTCAAAAGTGTTTTTTTTTTTTGCTTTTCTGCTGTAATTGTGTGGTTTCATAGTGGCACACTCTGAGATGATGAAGTAGAACCTTAAGAGCTCTTTTTTCAATAAAATCATAAATTAAAACTGTAAACTGTATTCATTGTTTAAAAGGATTTTCATGCTTTTTAACACCAGAATGATTTGCTAAAAGCTTTCTATTGTGGTAACTTGACATATTTCTTACTTTCACAGGATTATTACAAACTCATCAGTTTCTTGTATCGTTGTTAATTAATATATATTTTACTGTCCTTTACTAATGTAAACATCTTTTAAGTTGTCATGTGAACAGACATGTTTGATGTGAAATGATTGTAACGTACTGTAAGGGCAGAATGAGTGCCATTAAACTCTGTACAGATAACACTGGGCCTCTGGTGGGTTTATTGCCCCCCCCCCCCTTTGTAGAACGAAGCAGAGAACTGAACTCCTCCAGGGAATTGGCTGCATCTAGGCGTAAAAAAAGTACCTAAAAAGTTGTGTTCATGCATCAAAATCCAAGATGGCTGCCACTTTATATGTGTATGTATACAGTATAAATGTATGTGTATATATATATATATTTAAAACTTGTGAGTTGGATAACTTAAAAAATGCACTTTAAGGAGACATATGCTTTTAAATCTTTCTTTTTCACATTTAAATCCTTCAGTTGGGGTCTATAGAAAGTGGAACTGCGCTGCTTTGGTTTGAGGTCCTCCTTATTGTAGCACCACAAGCCCCTCTTTAACCCTTTTTCTGAGTTGCGTCTCAGATCAACTCGTTTTGAGGCTGTTTCTTTAAATCCAACCGACTGATCCAGTCTAGTTTGATAGAAGGATTTATCTATGTAGCAGCTCAGAAACGTTTTATTTACAAATTGATAAAAAGATGTTAACAACGGAAGACTTGTCCATCCAGCTTTACATGTTGAAGCCAGAGTCTGGCCCAGAGCCATAGGAGAATGAAGACCACCAAATTGTAGTAGGTAAGTCCAGACATTATTTAAAAGTAATTTGGAAAACATAGAAAATAGAGAAAACTGAACAGGTTGTAAAATATGACTTAAACAGAATATAAAGATATCAGAGAGAGACTAATTCAAATTTTCTGCACTCCTAGAGACTCCAAGTTCACAACAAAATATATTTAGCAGCTAAAAAAAGCTGATTTTTAAAGATAAGTCTCCTTTATAGTATGTGCCGAGGTTAACTCAACTCAATATCTGCAAAATAAAGTGATCGCATTTATCTGTTGAGTACGGTTGATAAGGAGTGGCGACCATCTTGAATGTGGTCGACTCCAAAAGCTAATCTGTTTCAGATTTTCATCCATTACTTTCTGAGAGTCTCAGTAAAATCGGTCCAGTGGCTTCTGAGAGTTTTTGCTCAGAATCACAATATGAAAATGATTATAAGAAGATTTTTTGAAGGTGGAGTAAAAACCTGCTGGTTTGCCTCAGTCCCCCACAGAGGGGCACTCTCACTCCTAAAAAAAAAAAATAAAATCTCTTCCCTCTGTTCAAGGCTTTGAGCTCAGATGAACCCAGCAGGTCAGATAAACTAGTTTCCAGCCTCAAACCAGGAAACTCAATTCTGAAAAGTCTGAACATTTTGCTCTGGAGCTGAGCGGAGACTACTCGTTCTAACAGCAGCTGTTCTGATTTCTTGTCTTGCTGCTGCGGTGAGGTGCAGGCATTTACTCTGCCGGCCTAAAAAACCTGAATCAGATGGTGCAAATTGCAGAGGCAGCTCTTGAAACGGCTGTTAATTTAGCTTCCTGTTCTGTTATCTGTTCAGTGCAAGCTAGTCTCTGTTTTATTTGTGCTCATTGCTATTCTCTCGCTAATTCCTCCATTTATTTCTCCCCTGCTTTCTCCTCTGAAGGTTAATTACTTATAGATAGTTAAGGATTAGAGATCAACAAAAGGCAGCCCATTGATCTCTTCCCTGCCATGCCCACCTCTGCAATGTCACACTCTTTACACATTGGAACAGAGGCCTGGTGATTATCTGTTCACATCGATCCATTCCTCCTCTGTTTTCCCTCGCTTTTTATCCTCCCTCGCTTCCTTTGACTCCACTCTGTCACTTTTCTTCCCTCCTGCTACCAGAACCTCATTATCGAAAATGTGACTTTTCATACTCTGTGCCACCATTTCTGTTGTTCTCTCTCCCTTGTTTAATTTGTTTGTATTTTATTTTTTTTCCCCCCTTTTTAGTCTTTCAAGTCGGGTGAGGGGCAGGCAAGTCAATAGCTTAAGTTAAATAGGCTGCATTGATTGTTAGAGGGATTTAGCTGTTTACCAACTGTGGAAATGGGCTCTGGCTGCAGAAAAACAGCCCAGGTATCTGTGTGGAGCGAGTCGATGGTGACAAATGATACTCATCGGGGGACAATGCTCCCCAAAATGAGAGAAGGTGAAAGGCTTTGGCAGCGGAGACTGGAGATGCGAGAGGCCGCGCTCCATCAGGCTTTCAGGCTGTCGCATGAACCCATCCAGCCCCTGCAAACCTGAGCCAAAACATTTAGAATGATGGGTTGGAGCAATTCATTCACTAAAATGTGCTCCCCTGCTGGGACCAAGAGCCTTTCGCTCTTGCATGTTAAGTCTTTTCTCCCACCCCGTTTCGTCTTGTTTCCAGGCTCCCTCTCCGGATGTTATTCCACATCCGTGCTCCCTCTTTAGCTTCCCCATAACCCCTTGAGATTTTATAAATGCTCCTTCCAACTCGAGTGCAGTCACACAAACTAAAGCACAGCTAAAGGGGAGAGGTTTCTTGTTAGTAAAAAATAAAATATGAATTTTAAATATAAAACAACGGCCAGACTTCAGAATCTAGTGGTGGAAAGAAATCACTTTAGGTTGCTTTTTAAATTTAAATGCAAATATCAGATATACTAAACACAGACAATAATCAATATTTTCTATTAACCTTCATTTAACAAGGGGAATCCCATTGAGATCACTGTATGTCTTTTGCCAACTCCTTCATGAAGGTAAGTAGCTACTGGCTTTCCTAAAAGTCGCTTGAAGTTCTTAAACATCATCATCACATATGCATAATTGGCCAAAGACCATTGCATGTTGTCTGTATGTGTTTATATATTGATGTTTGGTCATGCTGTCATCTGAGCTGTACAGCTTGCCAGCAAAGATAAAACTGCCATTTGCCTCGTCTTTTTCTCTGATATTGTTTACAAGGCATTGTTCTACAATCCCACTTCTGACACCAGTTGTTGCTGCAGATTTAGAAAGGGAGACCGAATGATCCAACTTGTAAATATTTATTTATTTTTTATTTAAAGTGAAAGAAATGCCAAGCAAAAAAATCTTGTGGATGAGAAAATGCTAAGTGGCAGAACAGACAAAAGGAACATATCATGCAAAATCCACATTTTAGCTGTTAAATACAGTTAGTTGTGAACTTGGAGTTTCAAGGAGTGGAGAACATTTGAATTTGGTTTCTCCCAATGCTGCATAGATATCTTTATGTTCTGTTTGGGTCATATTTTTCAACCCGTTTAGTTTTCTCTTTTTTCTATGACCTTTTCTGAACCATTACATCAGTATTTGCTATGGAACTTCTAAATAATGTCTGGACTTACCAACTACAACTTGGTGGTCTTTATTCTCCCCTGGTTCTCGGTCAGACTCTGGTTCTGGGTCAGACCCTGGCTCCAACATGTAAGGCTGGATGGACAAGTCTTCCCTTGTTGGCATTTTTTAAATTAAATTTAAATTTCTACTCTCTTTCTTTTTATTTGATTTGTATATATTTTTCTTCTATTGTATATGGTTGTTTTGTTTTTAATGAAATGAATGAATTTCTAAATAAAAAAAATAAAATAAAAAAATTAAGTAGGTCCTGTGGACGAGGTCTTTAATGAAACATTTCATCTCTCCTCCAAGAGACTTCAGTCATAAATTGTTTCTGTGCTGCTATATAGCCGTAAACCCCTCTATCAAACTAGAATGGATCGGTCTGAAATATGGAGGGGGGCGGGACGTGAAGCACCTTGTTTGGATTTAAAGAGACAGCCTCAAAACGAGTTGATCTGAGACACACCTCAGAAGAGTGGTGAAAAAGGGGCTTGTGGAGTTACAATAAGGAGGAATTCAGACCAAAGCATAGCCTGACTGAACCAACACCACCCCTACACACATTACATGTGAAAAAGAAGGATTTAAAAGCTTCACGTCTACTTTAAACTTGGTTCATTTTGCTATTTTCAGCTGCCTTGGAAAAAAATTTCTTTAGCTGCTGCAGCTCATCTGCTTCAGGATTGTTGTGCATTCAAAGATGGTTTTCTGCAAACCTTGGTAGTAACAAGATTATTTGAGCTGCAGTTGCCTTTCTGCTGTCTCAAACCACCTAATCTTTTATCTGACTTCTGACAACAAAACATTTTCATCCATAATTGAAGCTCACCGGATTTTCTTTTTTTTTACCATTGGACCATTCTCATCCTCTCTCTTCCTCGTTCTGATGCTCAGTTTGAACTTCCCCACGTCTACATGCCTAAATGCATTGAGTTGCTACCCTGTGGCTCATTAGCTGTGTGCATTAACAAGCAACTGAACAGGTGGACCTAATGGAGTGGCCAGCGAGTGCACATAAATGAATAGACGTTTCCACCTAACACTCAGGGTTTCAAAAATTCAAAGTAACAGAAGACTTGATGTGCAAATCGCCGACATTAGCCGCTGAATGAGGGACACGATTAATTTTCCCTTCAGGGATCACAGGTGATGTGGGAAGGAGCGCAGGTCTCTGCTTCAGCCTGCCGACTGTGAAAAGGATGTAATTAAGGTGTCGTGAAAACGTATAGCTCTTTTGAAGGTCTGAGAATCGGGTGTGAAGGAGTCGAACTCCAAGGTTTTTCTTCCTGAGTTTCCAGAACACACACTCCTCCTTCTCCTCCTCTTTGTGGTATGAGAACACTTTACCCCTCATGCCACTCTGTGCCCTTTCTCCCCCCACAACTCTCTTTCTCTGGCACATCCAACAGCTGTGAGGGCAGAGACAGAGGAGATATTGACGGCCTGCCGGAGCAGTTCGATTGCAGGCTCTGGAGCTTGCAGCCAGGACTCCGGCTGTCTCTGTGCACTGTGGTGGAAAGCCAGTATCGATGAACTTGACAGCAGTTTAGCCCGCCTGAGATCTGCTGCTCTCTGAGGACGCTTCAGCGGGGATTCTCCTGCCAGCTCTGGCTTTATTTACCCCGCCGGTTCATGTTCCTCACAGTCGGGACGGCAGGGAAGCTTGAAGAAGGATTTTCTGTTTGTTCTCAAAACATGGAGAAATCTAAAACATTCCTTTCGAAAATGATTAGGTGAAAGTAGGACCGCTGTAATAAAACCTAAAGGCCTAGCATGGAATGGATATCACCTGCCATCTTTTACGCTACACTTAGTTTTTTAGTATTTACTGAAAGTTTCATTAAAATCTGTTGAGTTGTTCATTGTCTCAGTCTGTTAGAGCTCTGAATATATGTTGGAGATCAATGTTGGCTACCAACACATCAAATTTTAAGTCAAAGTCTTAAAAAACTAATTGAGTTGTAGCCATTTTTGTAGTTTTGAAGGTCAGTCAGCCATCTTGAATCATAGTTAATTATAAATATACATCTAAAGATTAATTTCTGCAAGTTTCAGGAAATATTTTGCTAACAGATACTGCATAGATATGAGCAAAATAATGGCTGTGTCCAAATTTAGGGGCTGCGTCCTCTGAAGTCCTCTTCTTTCCCCGATTTGAGGGACGGGTCCGATGGATCCTTCTCAGTCCACCATATCCCATAATGCATTGCGGGCCAACAGGAGATTTTATTTCCCGCTCATCATGGCGGACAAAGTGAGAGAAAGGAGTCCAGTTTTAAATAAAGATCTGACAGAATGAAAATTAAAAGTTTTGAGTGTTGTTAATGGTTTTGTCACTTGCATAGACATGTTTTTTATATGTTAATCTTGTCTGAAATCAAACGAGCTGGTATAGAGAAATAAACTCGCACGTAAGGCGGGTCCATTAGTTCTTCAAATATTGCCTTAAAGCTAATTTTGTTGTTTTGTGATATTATTAACTCTAATATACTGATATTTTGCTAATTTCGATTTACTTTTGCTTCTGTTTAGCGTAATCATGGTTGCTAGGCGACAGGACGTATGCCAGGGTCAGGATGAAATTAGCCACAGCCACTTTTTTCCGGTCTTTGCAGTCAACCAAGGACCTGGCCCACCTAGACCGGGTAGGACAGGTCCTTCGAAGGACCCAACCCCTGAATGTGTACACAGCGTACAATTGTTCATATTTACCTTTCAGCAGTGGGCATTAAGTGAACAACTTTTTATTTTATTTTTTTTACAGCAGTTCCTACCAGCTGGTCAAGGGGACATAAGATGAAAAAAAAGACTAGTTTTGGATTTTTCATGTTGGCAGCTCCATATGGTACTAATCTGTACAGCACGCAGTTAATTATATGAAAAAGTCCATGTTTAACACTCTGTGACATCAGGACATGTTGAGCAATCTGCTCATGTTTCTGTTCACAAATTCCTTCCAAAACATACAGACTCACCTCTGTGACCTTTCTGAACAGGTTTCATGACACAATCTATCAAAGTAAATAGCAGACTAACTCTGCTCCATGTTTATTATCACCTCTCCCGCCTGGCGTTGTGCGTTTATGCAAATCCACTGATAACGGCTCTGTGTTAAATCATTTTTGTCATTTTCCTACAGAGGAAACATGTATTTATGATAAGTACTGCGGAGAAAAAGCTGATATGTTCAACAGCAGAACTCAAAAACAAAACAAAATAAAAAACAGGATGCAAATTTTGCCATTTACTCCTGGAGATGTCTCTCAGGACCTGTCCTGTATGATCTACAGCCAAGACTTCTCTCTGATGCTGTTTCTTCAGATGATATCTCTGTAACCGCTGACCTTTTAGCTCGGAGAGCACCGTTTGTGTATTCAACGTTTCATTTTCTTTTTCCATTATCGTTTTATGACTTCAAACTCTTTCAAACTGAGCAAAAGTCGAGTGCAGGCGGAAATCCTCAGACAGTTCTTAATGAACTTTTCATCATTTAGAAGTAAGAAGTGCAGACGGCGCGCTGAACTCAATAAAAGAACCTGGAGGTTATGAATATAACCAATGTTCCCTGAGGGAAGGGAACGAGGTACAACACATAAGTATGGGGATTGCGCCCTCGCGAGACCA
>JARVJO010000024.1:21517547-21535378 GCA_031762555.1 Cynodonichthys magdalenae | reverse complement strand
AGTAGTCGAACACAGATCCACTGATCCTTCAACACAGAGCATCTTCAGAAGACAAGCTGATAAAATAAAATTTAAAAGTATATTGTTTGATACATAGTGTGTATTGAACCTAAAGCACTGTATCCAACAATTCAATACAGATACAGTATTGTTGCACCCTCGAATGTGATTTTTCTGCTGGAATTTGTTGTTTTGTAATTATGTTGTTTATTTGTATTAGTTTTCATCATTTTAGTCTTTAAAACACCAGAATTTGCCCACAACTTTCTATTTTTTGTCAGTCTGATGACATCATTTTAAAATATTAAATTAGATGTTATGATTAGTTACTCAAGTAGCTTTTTTTTTTTTTACGAAATATGTTTTACTCTTGAGTAATTTCTTGGACGGCTAATTTTTACTTTTACTTGAGCAAAAATCTGTTGGAGTAGTGCTACTCATACTTGAGTACATCTTTTGGGTACTCTACCCGCCTCTGCCTCAATGAGATCTATTATTCATGAATACAAGAGGAACTTACTTTGCACATAGGTTTGACTGATACTGCAGCTCAGACTACTTACACTTCAGTTGCTGTCGAGAAGAACAGTGACTGATTTAGTTTTTCTGCTCTGCTGCAGGGGTGTGACTGGCAAGGCGCTCTTGCAAAACAGCGTGCAGCGTTTGAAATGCAAATGACGGATACTTTCAGTGTGTTAGCTGGAGCCAACATGTTTCTGATGAAACTTAAAGTTTTTGCTGTGTGTTTGTGCACCGTACAGGTAAAGATGTGGAACTTTAGTGCACTTGAGGACTGGAAAGCATCCAGATTCTTGACCTCCGGTCTGAATCACTGCTTTTTCTTTTGCTGATGATGGAGTTTTTTGGGTCTAAATAAACGGTGACCCAATCAGCACCTAAAGCTCTACTGATGTGGCCAACAATCTGGAAAAACAGCCACCTTTTTCTTTTTTGTAAATGTTGTTCATGATGAAAGTATTTCATGGTCTTGCTCACAGTTATTAGCAATAATTTAACTTTATGTATTTAGGGTTCCTAAAGGAAAAGCAAGAAAGTGCTTCGCAAGCAAACATTGCACAAACTTTGAAAAACACTGAAAGACAAATTGATATGAAAAAACTCACGATGCTCATTGAAATATAGAGTAATGAAATGAAAACAGAAGCAATGTCTGCTTTTCAGTACCTGATTTTAAATTGTTTTTTTTAAGTATTATTTTTTTAGTCTGTTTCAAATGGGTTGATTGGACACAAACATGTTTTTTCATGTCATGGTGCCTCAATGGCTGCAGATCTGGTGGTTATAAACTTTAGTTACATCAATATACAGCCTCTGAACAACCCTCTCCTCTGTTCAGCTCCAGCATGATGATTGATTATTCAGCTCTCAGTGCTGCCAACACACAACTGACCACACATCAGTATCAGTATATACAACTGCTGTCAGATTTTATTTTGAGGGGGTGTATTATGCAAAATTGGCTTTTTTGAGCTTAATATTATGTTATTCCCTCATCAAAAACACATCCTGCTTAGGCTCATTCATCCATGTTTCAGAAAACCTTGACAGTCATGGTAGCCACATAGAGCTGCCTAAAAGCTCGCTGGTACAAAGCTCCGCCTATTTACACAAAGCTCCTCCCTGGAGCTCAGTCTGCAGCCAAGCTCCCGCCCCACAGAGTGCCCCTTCCCAAAGCATTGTTGGGAAAATAATATGCTGAAGTGGGAGTGTCAGAAACGGTAGGTGGTTCTTGAAGAGACAGAGGCCAATTATATTTATTTTTGACACATAAAGCATTTTCATAACAACTGAAGGTAACATAGTTACTTGATTGTGGTGTTAAAAAACTATGTGCCTGGAAAATACATAACACCCCCCTTTAAAGAAAATGTGGTTTAAGGCTTTAGAATTCTGGTCTGATTTTATTCTCTGTTGGCAACAAAAACAGATTTGAGATGAGTAAACATATGCACTAACAAGCTAAAACCAAACAAAACTAGATTTCCTTGAAGGAAGGCGTACACATCGCTCAGCACCTTTTTACACAAATAACTTCAATCGATAACATTTTTTCCCCCTTTTTATTAAGTGAAAAAACCCCACTATAAATCACCCAACACATATCTAAAAATAACGATCGGCTGTTATTTGAGCACAGTATAAAAAGGCAGCATTTCTTTGTGCCTTTTCCCTCCACCTTCCTGTGTGGCCATTGAAAACAGGTTGTAAATACTCATATCGAGGTCAAACAAAACTCCCAAAGAAGCGTTTTGTTTCAAACATAACTTGGCTCCTGGGATTCTGAAGGTCGCAGCATGTAACACCTCTCTTTAAGTGCATTCATGGAATATAATGCCTTGGTGGGCGGGGTGGGGAGGGGTTGAGGTACACACCAAGCTCACTGGAGGATTTCACGGATCCTGTCTGACCTGGAAATCCCTCCAGAGGCCTGAGGAAGATCCTGCGCAGGCGTGAAGTCTTGATCCGTGCAGGTACTCTCATCAGCTAAGAGTTCATTATCTAATTAATTTTTTTAATACATGTACAGTAAATAGACTTTATCTCTTTGGGGTGTTGCGGTGCCCCGCTGGGAAATTAAACCTTAAAATGAATCACGGTTGTGCTTTCTGGCTTCCTCTGCCTCGTCCTCGCTCCCTCCAGGAATAATGCACCTCGGTCCAGGGGCCCGTGGAAACAACTCTCTTTGGGCCCTGAAATAGTGCATATTTATTATCCCTTTCCAACCCAGCCATATTTAGGCCTTTTTGAAAAAGTGGAAAACATTCCCTTGTGACTATTTGCCTGTTAGATGGATGTGAAGATGTTTGCCGATTGTTGCTTAAAAGAAAATCCAAAATAGCACTGCACTCGGAGAAGGGGACCTAAACGTGTCCTCTTTGTCTTACGAGTCTACCGGTTCCCATTTTTCTTTGCCTGGAATGATCCGTCAGGGCGCAGTCTTTCAAGGCTGACTGCTCAGGTGCTGTGGAGATATGCTGCCTGTCATAAGACGCAGGTTTCATTTGTGCACCAAGCAGGACAGAGAATCACTCCAGAGACGGGGAAAGCAGAGGTGGGATGGTGGGATGGTGGGATGGTGGGCTGGGGGGTGGGCTGAAATGCTCATGAAGCGTTGACCGTTTCTGGCAAATGAGTTTCTGTTGTGGCTCCGGCTTCATCCAGCTGCCAGAGCTGTGGGATTCCAAATTATGGCTGTAAATTTTGCACAACGGCTTCATGCTTGATTACCCCTGATCTGAATTTTCGCTCGCCTTTTTTTTTTTTTTTACTTCGGTGCAATTTCTGCCTCTTTTGATTTAATTTGTATTGCTTTATTTATCTCTTTTCATTTTAGCTGTTTTCTGCTCATTTCCCTCTGTGTATTTATATCCTTTCTGTGTAACCTCGATTTGTAATTTTTTCTGAGAACGTAATAACAGGCAGCGTTATGTCTTATTTATAGTGGCTCCTTCTTACATTCTGCTTAGCATCCAGCTGCCCTCAGAATCTCCCAATAAATCTTTAATAAAAGACCCAGCAATTCTTCAAATAATGCATATCGCTCGCCACCTTCCATACAAGTGTGGTGTCCATGCATCTTTGTCTGGTACAGAAGTTCCTTTAAGGAATGTGTTTGTGTAAAATCTAGCATTTCAGCAGTTTCCTAACAGGAGATGGGGCCTTGCAGTGTCAAAACAACTTTGATGGAAAACATTCACTGTACTTTTTAAGTTCATCTTATTACCATATAGGGGAATGAAATGTCCACCGAATCTTCTCTGTTTAGCCCATCCCAGTGGAGCGTCTATGTGTACTGTACATCTGAATGTGACCAAAGTTTATAAAAAGGTAATGCCCCAGAAGTTGAGAAGGAAGATCTTCACTAATTTGGCCAGAAGAATCTTGATCCGGTTCAGACTGTTATTTTTGAATAAACCTCCACTGTTCAAAAGTAACTTATGTCTTCAGTCATTTCTTTTGATCATTACATCACTGCTGCTGTTGGAGACCCAGGAGAAAAAACATCATTTAAGACACATCACAAGCTAAAATTGTTTTATGCTGACAAGGGACAAAGTTAAAGTTGTTTTAACTGATCATAAATGGCCGTTGCACAATCTCATATTACAACTATTTTCCACACACAAAATTTATCCCAGTATCTGGAAAACTGACTAAGTTAGAGACACTTCTGTGTTGGCTAATGTCAATTAGCAACCATCCTGACTTGGATCTGCTCCAAAGTTCACACAGCTGACTTCAATAGTTATTGGCAAAGTTTTAAAAACAGATCTCACCAGGGGCGGAGCCAGGCTTCTTTTGAAAGGGGTGGCACAAGTGATTTTTAGGGTTCACTTAAAAATAAAGAAAAGCACTCTGGATTTGAAAATTCAAGATGGCTGCAAAAGTTAATTCCAAAGGGTTTTAATTCAGCTGTTTTAAGAAATATTGAGCTGAAAGTTTGTGTGATTGTAGAAAAGAACGATTTAAAAACATGCTGAATGTTAGTCACGACTTAATATTTAATCATTTTAGACATACAAAGCTGAAGATTAGTTTAAAAGTAGCTGGAAACAATCTTTACCAAATTTCAAATGCTAATCAAAAAAAAAAAATCTAAATGACCAGCTGTAAAAGGTTGTTATTCAGCCATTTTAATGAGATTCAATTTAGTTAACAAAGGGCTAAATATACAGCTGAAAATGTATACAGTACAGTGGTATGAGAGAACAAACTAACAAAATCTAAATACTTATAAAAGAATTCAAGATTTCCACCCACTTAATCATTTGGGGGTGGCCAATCAGGTGGCAGGGGTGGCAAGTGCCACCTCTCTGGCTCCGCCCCTGGATCTCACTCCATCAGCTCCTGTTTACACTATGTATTGAAGATCAGTCCCAGCTAATAACACACCAAATTTGACTTCAATCTCTGAAAACGTGACCGAGTCATAGCCACTTTTATATTTGCTAAGGTGGTTAGCTGTGGCGGCCATCTTGAGTGTATCTGACTTCAAAATGTAATCAGTTGTAGATGTTCATCCAGTGGTTACTTTTCACTGAAAAAGTGATTCGAGAGATATTTTGCTAACAATGTAAAGAAACAAAAACATTGTTAGGCAATAATAATTTTGCTTCCTGTTTGTTTTTCCTTGCAGCAGAGGAAGGACGGACATTTTTTTTTTGGAGCGGCACCAATTTGATGAGCTTTTGTAACACACTTCCTCATCTAATCTTAACACTTTAATTTTTCATGCAGTTCAGGGCCTCCTTTACAATCTGCCACCACAGCACTTTTCTGGACAGCGTTTGAATTATGTGCCTGCCGGCCATTCTCTGATTCAGGCAGGAAGCAGTCCTTTTTTTTTCTTTTTTTTCCATGAAAAGAAATAGAGGTCACTTGTCATAATAGTGGAACACTTCTTTGCTAAATGGATGCTAAGATTAGCTCTTCTGAGAAAGGGTGAATCATTATAATCTCTATGCAAAGTAAAAGAAGCAGCCGCTCGACATTTAAGTGGACAGCGTCGTGATTCCGGCAGGAATATAAAACCCCCAGATCCTGAGGGAGGTGAAACCAACATGAATGGCAAATGTCAGCGTGCATGGTGAGATTTTTCCTCACCAAACTCTTAGATTTTTTTTTTTTTGTCTTGTCTTTTTTTATATGCATTTACTGTTCCTTTGTGAAATGTTATTTTGCATTGCTCATAGTAAGGAAATATGAAGGGAAGCTGCAGAGACAGGGGCTGCTGTTTGGGACTGCTGAGTCACTTGATGAGCAAACACCAACTTCCTGCTGTGGCCGTGTGCCTGGCTGGCTGCCACGCTACAATTTACCTCTGAAAAATGATGAAAATACACCGGGCACCTTTGAAGAAAGATATTTATATTAATGACACAACCCTTACATATTTACATACCCTTGGGATTTTTCACCACCTGACATCATTGTATTTAATTAAATTTTGAGGTGCTGCTGCAGAAATGTCTCCTTCCACCCCAAAGTGAAGGCGATACATGAAAGTTTCATAGGGTTTCTCCTCTACCAGCTAACATGTCTCTCTTTGGATTTGCTCAGGCTTGTACAAACCTTTTTTTTGGTTTTATGGGCAAGAGAATGAATGAAAACTTGAACCTAAGTTATAATTTAGTTTCCAAGCAGAAAATCCAAAGGAAAGTTATCTCAAGGACTGTGTAGAGGTAGTTAACTGAAAAAAAGTAGGTCAGGCTCTTGAAGGAGGTGTAACTAATCTTGCATTGAGTGCTGAATTGGAAGTTAGTTGCTGCTCCTCCTCGTCTGACAAGAAATCTTCGGGGTTCTGACTCATTCACACTAATGTAATTCACCTAAAAATCAATAAAAATCAATACGAGTCTCTAGTCAAGCCACAAGCGTTATATTATATACAAGTGTTATATTTGTAGTCATCACTTTAAAGTTTTTTACAGGAATACCCCCCCAAGTGCACAGTTAGCAAAACTTTACAGTGACGTAGCAAAACACCAGCCTAGATTTGCACAATGTCAGCCTCACGCTTTTTGCAAAACACTAAACACAAATATCTGCTTTACACAGAAATATATAGGAATTCAATCCAGAAAAGCATAGTCTGAAAAGAAGGAGCCGTCTTTGGACCAAATCCTAGAAGTTAAAATCCAAATTGGACTAGCAAGTTTTAAGTCCCGCCCCTTTTTTGTAAACAAATGGGACAATGTCCTTAGTAAAAATGTGTGTAGTCAAAGGCGTAACTTTGGTAATTTTTGGGGGGTAATGCTCTAAAACCCTGCATGTCATTTTCAGCAATTATGTCTAAACATACATCATAAATTTTTAAATCAGGTCAAAGTTACCTAAAGACAACAAGAGAGTTGCAGCTGTGTACCTAACCAGTTTTTTTTCTATTGTGTTAGAGAAAATGATGTAATTTTATTGGGGGGGGGATTTATGTTCACTAGATAAAATTATTGTGGGGCTCATAACCCCCCAACCCCCTCGCAAATTACGCCCATGTGTGTAGTAATATTATGATTATAGCTACTCTTTGCAAACTATAAATTCAAACAAGGGTATTCTGTACTGTGTCAAGTACTGCAGGGTGAAATTATTTACCTCCAAATTGTGATATTTTTTCCACTCAACAACAGAAATCCCAGTTCACCTCATAAAAAAAACACATCTGCTTCCAAGACATTACATATTCTCCAGGCGTGATAAATATTTTACTCAAAAACAGAACCGAAAGAGGGTCAAGGAGAATTTCTAGCCGTGTGAGACACTGAAAGCAGG
Source organism: Cynodonichthys magdalenae (assembly GCA_031762555.1). Classification (NCBI taxonomy): domain Eukaryota; kingdom Metazoa; phylum Chordata; class Actinopteri; order Cyprinodontiformes; family Rivulidae; genus Cynodonichthys; species Cynodonichthys magdalenae. The sequence goes on along the minus strand of JARVJO010000024.1, from coordinate 21,528,088 downwards.
TAAACAGCTTCTTACAGCACATGCACCAATTACTCATGGAGGGGATTGTGACCCCTTCAGAGGCAGTGTATCACCTCAGAAGTTACTTTGTATGATAAACAAGAGAAACACGACTGCACAGGGAGCAGCCACCCACAGTAACCACTTGTGTTAGACAGCGGTGACAGAGAATAATACTGAGATCAATGTGAATCTAAAGCAATGCAGGAATAATCTAATTCGAGCCAGACTAAATGTGTTTGTGTTGCTAAGTGCAGCGATGCAGCAGGGTGTTGATCAGCATCTTTCTTCACTTCTTTGGCTTATCAAATTAATATCTGGCTACAAAAACCTGAGCAATACATCTGGCAGCTTTGATTCAAGTCATGTTAATCCAAAAGGATGACCCATGAGTCGCCTTAGTGCCTTATGCTTCTTCCTTTTCCCCTTTCTGTCTCCCTGAAAGCGCAATTTCAGGAGCAGAGATTAAATTACTGCCCATCATTTCAGCAGCTCTTACATAGACAGATAGGTTTTAAATTGCTGTAGAAGATCATCAAAAAGCAATCCTTATAATTCACACTTTTACTGGAGAAATGATTCAGTGTGGCCAATAAATTTGACTCGTTACATGAAGCCTGGAGGAGCGGGCGCTTACCTGCTGGCTGCTTCTGCTGGGAAGGAAATATAGGCTTCTGTTCAGCTGACGGTTATTAGAAATGATTTTCTCTGCGTCAGTCCTACTTTACCGTAGAATGACCTGTGGAACAGTGATGGAATCATTGTGAGGGTTTTGGTCAATGGATGCATTTTAGAGATAATTCAGGTTTTCTACAAAAGGGTTTTGGAGCATAAAAGTTATTTTTGAGCAGTGAAATGAAAGGCAAATATTCAGTTTGACAAAAAAAAGCTTGAAGGAAAAAATCACTTTGACTAGAAAATTTTGTTTTAGGCCCCCTCCACATGAAAAGAATTTTTATAAAATTAATAATATTCTACTGTTTCAGCCTTGTGTCCACATCAAAATGAGGTTGTATGTCCACAATATGGGCTCAGGATGGAACAAAGTGTTGAAATGCCACCTTTGTGTTGTTGTGTGGAAAGACTTAACAGCATTTTGAAAATGATGTCATTGACCCACCTCTAACCTAAACTATGACCCCAAACATGACAGGTGTACCAACAACAAGAACAGATCACGTGTCAAACTCGAGGCCCGCAGGCCAAATGTAATCCACTACAGCATTTTATGTGGCCTGTGAGAGCTTTAAAGATGTATTAATGTCTTTAAAATAAGCATATCCCATGATGCATGTTGATTACTTTACTCGTGAAATAACGGCATCCCACCACTAGGCGGAGGGGCACAAGGTTCAAAAGTAGCCAACCAAATTTGCTTTGTAAAATTTCTATTTCACTACATTTTCTCTGGCTATTTTTGCTGTAGCTCAGTTGTAATGATCATAAATTTAAAGTGGAACGATCCTCCAGTTCATAATTCAAGAACGCAGCTACTTACCAGAACTCAACAACAGTGAGTACTTTTAATAGTATTTCTGTATTATTTATTTGACATTTAGTCAGTTGTACACGTAGTACTTTTGAGTGTTGATAAGTGGACGTGTTAAAACGCTGTTTCTATGAACAAAATACCACGCAGAGCTCAGTTATTGTTTGTTTGCTGTGCTCAGTTGTAGCAAGGAGACGAGGAACGTGACGTTACGTGTTTGGTCAAAGTTAAACAGAAAACGTCAAAGTTAACTACAACCGGCCCTTTGAGGGAAAACATAATGCTCACATGGCCCTCGGTGAAAATGAGTTTGACACCCATGGATTACAAAAGTCTGTGCTTTAGATGCTCGTTTCTCAATTACAGCAAACTTTTTGCATACTACAAAACAACAGACAAGATTGGTGAATGATTAAACTGGTAAATTTATTTCCCTATATTGAACTGTCACTGCACTGAACAGTAATTATATGTTTCGAAAAAGTGGGACTAGTTTTACACCACCAACATCGTGTATAGAAAATTTAGCCTGATATGCAGTGAACATTGTGAGGAAAAGCCTTCCCTCCAGCCGTCCCTCAGTAGATGCTGTCCCAGAAAACCATCCATTATGTTCGCGTATTAGGACTGAAAAGTCTTTGTGTGTTTGTATTTAATAGGGGAAAACCTTTTTTTTATGTGGACAAATCATTTTTTTAAAGAACTGCACTTAGTTTTAAGATCAGTAGAGGAAAATTTACCTCCAACTTAACCCACCTACTTAACTTACCTTTGATGGATGAAGATTATGATTTTTCTTTTAGCGCTTTTGCTTTTAACTCAAGGTTAAGTGATGCAACTATTTAGGGAAATTCCTGCCTCTGAAACCTCTGCAGAAGAGTTTGATATGAAAACCTATCGGGACGACCATAGTTTTACCAAGCAAGCCTCTTTTCCTGCCTGCCCTATATTCTTGTAGCCGTATTGTTTGGATTCTAAAGCGGTGCCCACACAGCTGGAGGAGAAGCCAAGTCTCTCAGCAGATGAAGCATGCTGCCATTGGCTGCTGCAGCCTCTTTTCATTTCCCTCTGTTTGCCAGGGTGTCAGAGGCTCCTGGCCACAGCTGGAAGATGAATGTTGCTGCACTGCTCCACTTTGTCATGGTGTCCAAGAAGACTCTAAATGGCATTGAGAGACTCAGGCTTTCGTAAATGGGATCTCCGAAGCCCTGTGTAACCTTGCGCACACACATGCTGAATGTTTAAATCTAGAAACATTCATAAATGAGTTAAAAACTCTTGTACATACTATTTTTTAGTTTCTTTCTTTCATTATCACTCGTCACCAAAGGCAAATGGATTTATGTGTTCATTTTTCTCTTTTAACCCACTGCACAGATTTTATTAAAACTCTCCGAGTATACATCTACAACTGATTCACTTTTGGAGTTATCCCAATTCAAGATGGCTGCCACCGCTAAGTTATCTTACCAAACAAAAAACATACCTATAATGCAGCTAATTTTATAAATATTGAGCTTAAATTAGGTGTGGTAGTTGCTGAGAGTCATTCCCAATAAATACTCTGAATGCTAACAGATCCCATGGGAACTGTTAGCAAATGATTCCATGAATCACTGGACAGATTTTACTTCAACTAGCAGAAAGTAATTATTGGCTGTACATCCACATGTCGTTCACGTTTCAAGTCATCTCAATGGGGACCCTCACTCAGGCTATTTTTAGAACACAAGTCACATGACTTGACGTCTGGTCCAAACATTTCATGGAAGATAAAAGACAACACTGGACCACCCTGATCCTATCCCTGGACTTTTGTTGATAAACAGGTACAGTAAACTTTATTGTTTTCACTGTAGCCTACTGCTAGCTTTAATAATAGCAACCATGACATCAGTAAAAATACCAATCTTTTTAACAATTCCACTCGATTTCCAAGTCTGTCGAAAACCTCGACCATCCAGCAACCTTTCAAATGAACTTTCCTGTCTTTCCTGAGGTAGATAGAAGTGTCAACATTTGCTCTATGACTGTCTTTTTCTGTTAGGGTATTAACACTGACTCTTCGTAGAATCTAGACCGTCTGTCCGATCTTTTGAGAGAGCTGCAGACGATATATGCAAATGATATGCGTAACGTCACAAGTGAAGATCCCCATTCAAGATGGCGACCACGGCTAACCAAATTGAGCTAGTGTGTAAAGGTGGCGGGTGATATGAGTCCCTTCAAAGAACATCCATCCACCCACCCATCCATTATCTGTACCCGTTTCTTCATTTCAGGGTCTTTGGTGCCCATATCCTGCAGTCACAGTGCGAGGGGCAGGGTACACCCTGGACAGGTCACAAGTCCTTCAAAGAACAATATGTCTTTAATTTTATGATTATTTGAGGAAAAGTGTGTTTTTTGTTTTTTTAGACCAAATCAGCTTCATCCACATTAGGACATCATTTTTAATTTCTTTACTTTTTAGGAGTGTTGAACTGATCTATTTGCACAGTGTTCAACCCTAGTTTGTGTACTCTAACAAAGCCATTGCACTGAATTTGTCTTTTATTTCCGGGCTGGAAACCCAAAGATAACAGAAGTCTTACGGCTCCGCTTCCTCACGCTTCAGTGTAGTTGCTGCTACACCAGGGGCAACGGCACCTACCTGCTCACGTCTCGTTGTTCTCATGGAAACACATCAAAGGAGCTGAAAGATTGACAGAAACCAGAGAGACGGCGGGAGGAAAAACAAGCCTGGGATACTTTGTTACTGTACTGCTGCACTCTTGATTTTCTCTCTGTTGCTTTCCTCAGCTCTGTCACACGTCTCTTTCCCCTCCTGTCGGAAGTGAAGACCAAAGTGGAGCACAGCATGAAGGCGCTGTTGCAAGTCACGGCACCCAACTAACGTCTCTGCGGCTGAACATATTTGTTGGTTTCAGGGTGTGCTTATACATATTTCAGCGGTTTGTAGGTATTCACTGCCCGGTGTGGAGTATTCCTCGTGTGATGAAAACAAGACTGACACATCAGAGAAGCCTAAGGCCTGAGAAGTTTTGAAACAAGATTTAACCAGAGACGCCCGTAGGCCTACAGGCAGTGATTACAGCAGCCCCCATTAAATGCAGGCTTGACGGAAATCCAAAGCGGCACGTCTCCATGTGGAAGAAGCCGGTAAAAGATGCGGTCACGGCCGCCTCGTAGACATAAGGCAGTAAATGTTCTGGGGTTGGGAGTAAGCGATATGTGCAGCAGCAGCTACTGCTAACTGTCACAACATCTCTGATGCAGTAAACAGGACACCAGGACACCAGGACAGAGCTGGTAAATAACCAAGAGATAAACTTGGGGTGTTTGGAGTGAAATTTCTGAATGCAGCTCATTAAAACTGCTGGGTTATTTTGTAAACTCATAGAAGTTCTGTTGGTGCTATTCTGAACTAAAGCTAACGTTGGAAACCAGACCATGATATGAACTAGGACCTTTAGTTCTTCAAGTAATAATAATAATAATAATAATAATAATAAAAATTAAATGATAATACCAGACATAAACTTTTACAATCTAATCAAATATATAGAGTTTTAAAGTTTTGCAACTTTTAAATAAACTTTATTCCTTAAATTAATTCATTACATCCATTGTAAGTTATTTTTATTTTATTTTATGTTCTCTTTCACACATGAATAATTTTAAAATGTACAAAGAATTATCTTCAGGCATCAAAACATTAAACCGCATTTGTGACTTTATGCTCATGTTTGATTGATGATAACATGCGGAAACTGGTTAAAGCTAAAACAAACTGTTTTTAGAACACTAATATTATTAACTTGTTACTTTGTCTTTTAATAAAACTGGTTTTTAAACCATGTCCAGAACCAAAAACAAACAAAAAAGAACTTGTTAAAATCCCATCAGCACCCTACAGATAACAGCTGTTATGTTTTATTCAAAGGTTTATAGTAACAAAGTACATTTACTTCACTACAGTACTGAAGTATTTCTTTTGAGAATCTGTAATTTTACCAAGTATTTTTTTAAAAACTTTTTTTAGTCACATTCAAAACATAAAAATTGTGCTTTTACTTTGTTACTTTAAAATTTAACCTCGTTGCACGCTACAAATTTAAATATGACCAGAAGTCATCAGGAAAGGAGTTGTTTATGTACTCTAAAAATGAATTGTTGGATTGACTTAAACAAGATGTCAACTGGTTCCACTAAACTGAGTTGAGTAAATTCAAAGCAATATACCAGTTTTTTAACCAAAGAACATGAGTATGTTGCTTTGAATTTACTCAACTCAGTTAAGTGGAACCAGTTGACATAACTTGTTTAAGTAAATCCAACATTTAATTTTTAGAGTGCAGATAACACTAGGTCATCATTAGGTCAATTGAACACCTACTTTCTAGAGTGTGCGTAAAAGTACTTCTACTTTTACTTTCCTGATTAATGTGAGCAGTTTTATGACTTTTACTTGTGTTCTTTTCTTTTCAGTGAAATTCTTTTTTACCAAAGTATTTTTCTGTGAAGGCATGTTTACTTTTACTTAGTTATTTCTTACGATTACTTTATATACCTCTGGTTTTATATTATTGATACTAAAAAAGATTCTTAATGTAAGATATGCACTCAAAATAATGTGTTAGATTTACTGAAACAAATTATGTCATCTGGTTCTACTCAACTAAACAGAGTAAATATAAAGCAATTTTTTCATTTACTTTAAAAGTAAATATGAAGTAAACAGTTCAGTTGAGTGGAACCAGATGACACAATTTGTTGAATTAAATCCAATCTGTTTTTTTGAGTGTGTGGAAGATTTGTTTTAATAGATGAAAAATATATATTTGGAAAATATGTTTTATTTGTCCTTTAGGCCGGTCTGAAGTGATTCTGCTGTATGGTGGATCAGAGTAGCACAGTCAGTACTAAACAGGCACAATATGAATCATGTTGGTCATAAAATCTTGCACACAAGGGAATCCTCATCTTTTGCAGCTGGTAAAAAAAGAAAAAGCTGGTAAAATCATGAAGCTCAGCAGAGAAGCAATAGATCACTAACAGCTTGCTGACTTTAGCCTTCAAATGAAACGTTTCTCTCTCCAATGCCGCCACGCTCTGTGAGGACGAGCAGAGAACTATCTGATCCAGCCTGGAGAGGAACGGCTTTAGAAAGGAAAGGTTTTTCCGTTTGTTTGGCAGCGAGTTCTGTAATTCCACCCAGAATAAGGAGAAACCAGAAAGAGCCACACCTTTGTATTTCAAAATCCTGAAAAAATATCTTAACATTTATTCACTCCATGCTGCGTTCAGCAAAAGGAACAAAGGCAAGAAGTCAAAGCTTCATCAATAGTCATCACAGGGTGTTTTCTCTTTTTGCTCTACAGGTCTGCGTTCTGAGCCCGGCGCCTTGATGGGAAATTTCAGCGGTAGTTGGAGAAGCTGGTATCTGACTTAGATTAGATGTGTGTGCAGCCATAACATCGCTGCGTTTTAGCAGCAGCACAAAGAACCACTCAGAGGAGGGAGCAGAGAAATCAAGAAACATGTTTTTCCTCGATTGCTTTTATTTTCAGAAGTATTGTCGCCATAGGTGGTGCTTTGTGAAATTTTCTCGAAAAGTTTCTGGCAGGATTGAAAGTCCCACCCAGGAGGATTTAATTAGCGCCGTGAATGAATAACATCTTCCCTGTTTCTCTCTCTGTCCTTGGTAATCAGTTCTGGACCATTAATGAGAGGATGACTATCGACTGGTGGAGCGGGGTGCTGATAATTGAATGTGTAGAGGCCATTAAACATTCCTAATCAAAAATAAACACTCCAAAGCCACGGTTTCTGCAGAACAATAAGTGGCAACAACAGTGGAAGCACAACCTAAAAAAAAAAGAGAGAACTTCTCATCTTTTGTTTTCTTTCCCTTTTTTATTGGGCTATCAGTGCCAACAGTTCAGAATCCGACAGACCAGAAAATAGCTGAATTTCTCAGGGGCATGGCAGCGTATTGAATTCCACAAGTTAGTGTTTAGGTCCAAACAGCTGAGAGGGGACGAAGAAGAAAAAACACAATAATTGAAATGTTCTCAGAGGCTCTATTCCACATGCAAACAGGTCAGTAAATCTCTAACAGTAACTGTGGCTGGTGTTGGAAATCACTGCTCCTCTATTGACTCGACTCCATTGATCTGACTCCCACATCAACACAACTCATATGAAGTCACCAGGTCAATATTACTAGTTAACAGTTCTAACCCTGCTTGACCTCGGTCTGAGCCTGATGGGTGGAACATTACCATATGTGTGAGGCTGAAATGAAAATCAAACTAGACTTGATATTTGACATGTTTTGACCCATTCGGAGCTCTGAATTATAAAAATTATGGATCATTAAAGGCAGTGATTATAAGAACTACTTTATCTTGTATTTTACTGAGGATGAAGCCAAGATATTTAATCTTTTGTCTTCTTAACATTACAGAATGTTTTTATATAAAACCTTCTGCATTGCAGGGCTCCAGCATTAAGAAGATTCAGTTTTCCTTACCTCCTGCCATCTGTACTGATGTTTAGATGTTTTAGACCAGTGTTTCTCAAATAGTGGGGCGCACCCTTCTGTGGGGGCACCAGTAAGTTCTTGAAATTGTTTTAAATTTAAAAAAGAAGGAATCATCTATCTATCATCTATCTAAAAATGTATTTTTCAATTTAATACAATAATGGATTTTAAACTGATGATTCAATGCATTAAAATAAACAAATTTATAAGGTGAAATATATTTATTTTTCTTTTACATTGCAGTGTTACCCCTACCACTATCAGGTGATTATACAGTGAGAAGAATGCTGGTGCCAGAAAGTCATACCGTGGTACATATAAATAATTATTATCAGGTTCTCAATAATATTTCAATTCAGGGGGCGGTGTGAAAAAAATTAAAGTTTCCTAGAGGGGCATGACAGAAAATAATTGTGAACCACTCTTTTAGACTGTACAACTATAGCTAGTTTGATATCTCATAATTTCACGTTATCTCTTATCACCTGGAGGGCTGGTTGTGAATGACTCGGCTCATACCATGCCAATTTGAGCTGAGTATTTGTAAGAAAAAAAGAAAATCTTGAGGTACAGTCATTTTTGTGTATGCTAAAGTCAATTAGCCTCCATTTTTGAAACAAACAGGTCATTCTTGGATTTCTTTCAATGCTGTATGTGAAACAGGTGAAACGAGCGATTTTACTTGTGCAAAAAATATCTATTTATTTGCCCTCGGGAGGTTTTCTTTTCTCTTTACAAGATCCATACAGACATGCAGCATGTGGCAGGAGACTGGTTCTCCAGTGCCACACAGAGATGATCCACAGGAAAAGATGAACCGTTTTTACTGTCATTACAGGAGGCAGGTTGCACCTTCTGTGACTTCACGAGGGGCCCTCGTGTGCCACTTAAATTTGTTTGTGTCATTCTTTCAAGGTGCGCTGCACCTTAAAAAGACAGACATTCCTTTTGCTTTTCCTTCAGCAGCTTGTCAACGTGGCTCCCTGTGCAGCTGAGTGGAAAACGGAGTCCAGTCCACGTCCCGTCCCGTCTGACTGCGTTGCTCGCATCGTCTGGAGAAGAGCGGTGAGACGCGAGAAGCGCTTGTAGAAACCGAGCGGACGTTCGTGTGGAACAGGGAAACTGATTTCAGAAGACTGCTGTGACCGCCCCACAGATGACACGCCAGGATCACGCTGCCAGAGGCCTCGGGGCTCGCGTGTTTAACAAATTTTGCTCGTTTTGATTGGCTGGGAGCTTTTTCTGGATGCTCACACTGTGTGAGCTCTCCAAACAATGTCAGGCAGGATGTTGATTTCAATCAGTGAGTTTTATTTAGACTGAATTTAATTAACATGGCTTCTTTTTTGTTCTTTAATGTAGGCATCAAACCCATTTTTCTCCTTTTGTTGCAGTAAAATATACCATGAAGTCTTTTACCTAAAGCTGTCTCTGCAAATAACTTGTTGAATATTTGTATATCCTGGTTAATTAAGGCAGATCTAAAGACAAAAGTGGGTCAAACCCAGTACAAGAAAGTGTCCTCCCTGCTTCAGTTTTCAGGGTCCAGCATTCTGTTTTATGTCCATATTAACGCTGCTTTAAAGGAGACATATGCAAAGCCCACTTTTTTAGTCGTTAAATGCATTTTGTTGTGTATTGGAGTTTCTAGAGGCTGGAAGGGGGCGGGGCATGAGATACAGCCGCAAAATTAGTTGATCTGGGACACACCTCAGAAAAGGGGCGGGGCTTGTGGAGTTACAATAAGGAGGAATTCAGACCAAAGCGTTGCAGTTCCATTTTATTTAGACCCTAACTGAAAAAAGAAGGATTTAAAAGGATGATATGTCTACTTTAATTAAATTCTTCTCTTCTTATCTCCAGAGGAGCATAGAGTAGCCAAAAATTCTACTCAAGTAAGAGTAGCACTACTTCTACATATTTTCACTCAAGTAAAAGTAAAAAGTAGCCATCCAAGAAATGACTCAAGAGTAATAAAGTATTTGGTTAAAAGGCTACACAAGTACTGAATAACTGATCAAGACATCATTTAATGTTTAAAAATTAGTGCTGGGCACGTTAACGCAGCCGACAATTAACGGCGATAATTTTTTTAACGCGCGTTAACGCAGTTTATTTATATTTCTCCGTCTGTTCTCTGTTCTGTCTATGAACACGTGCGCACACACACACACAAACCAAGTGATCGCCTCGAGGAGGCGGGATCTTGATCACTATTGGCTTAGACAGCCATCATCGCGCGTCTCATCCAATGAGAGCCTTTGTTGTTCAGCACTGCAGCAGCTCACATGAACCGGAGCTGCAGCGGGGGAAGAAAATGTGCCCGAAGCTGCCGGATTTTTTTATTTTAAAACTTTTCTCAGCGGTGAGCTGGGAGGAAGTAAAGTTATCTATAAGAGCTGCAACACTAAACTGTCTCACCGCTGGAGCAGTTCGAACCTCTTCAGTTTAAAACCAGGGTAAACAAACAGAGGGAGGTTCTACTGACCAACGTGAGAGAAA
>JARVJO010000024.1:21452615-21478913 GCA_031762555.1 Cynodonichthys magdalenae | reverse complement strand
CTAAAAGCCCTGAATTCCAAGTTTCACAGGAATTTCCCGTGCCGATAACTGCCGAAAATCCCACTTTTCATGCAGTGATATCATGCAAAATCCACTTTTTTAACTGTTAAATACATTTTTTGTGTACTTTGAGTCTCTACAAGAGCAAAAAAATTGAATTTAATTTCTCCTGGTGGATGGAAATCCTTCTGTTGTTGGCATCTTTTAATTTGTATTTGTAATAGGAAGCTTCTGCACCGCTATATAGTCGCATCTCTGCTGGAGGGGGCCGGGGTTTAAAGCTCCTTGTTTGGATTTAAAGAGGCAGCCTCGAAACAAGTTGATCTGAGAGACACCTCAGAAAATAGGCGGGGCTTGTGGAGTTACAATAAGGAGGAATTCAGACCAAAGCATTGCAGTTCTACTTTATATAGACCCTAACTGGATGATTTAAATGTGAAACAGAAGGATTTAAAAGCATTTTATCTCCTTTTAATTTGTGTCACTTTAGAAACTAAAAATCTAATATTACTTCAAGAAATATATATCACCATCCCTTTTTGATGCCAGAGGTTTAAACTAAGATAATTTTATAATCAGAATTGACAAAAGTGTGGGTTATTATTATTATTGTTATTATTATTATTATTATTTGGTCAAACATTAAAAATAGCATTAGGCACAATTTCATAAATGTCCAGTTCATTGTACTTCAATATCTGTAAAACTGACCGACTTGTAGCCATTTTTGTGTTTGCTAATGTTGATTAGCTGTCGGCCATCTTGGATTGAGTTGATTCTTTTAAAACTATTGAGCTGTAAAGGTAAATCCTTGCAGTGGTTTGGGAGACATTTTGCTAACCTTCAAACAGAGCTGATGGTAATAGTTAATAAATCTCACGAGTGTTGGGACCGACTCTCAGCTACTACCACCCCAAATTTGAGCTCGTTTGTTAAATTGCATGGTAGCTATTTTTTGTGTTGCTTTACTGGATCATGACATCTGTTGCTAATGCTACAACCAAAAGAACACACACACATACAGGTGAAAACAGAATGGACTCCCGCCTCCAGAGGTGGGTAATAATTACATGAAGCCATCAAACACTGTACCTGAACCTGAGCACCTGTGCTTGGAGAAATGTTCAGCCTAACAATAGTCGCAGAGAAAACCTCCCCCTCAAAAAGCTCGTGAAACAAATTGCTTGAGTTTTCTTCTTTTCCCATTAAAAGTAAGTCCGGTGTAATTTGGTTGTTTAACCAGCCAGTTGATTGTCATTTTGCAAGTTTTACCTGCATCACATTTTGTGTTTTCAGTCAGGAACTGTGACTGTGTTGTCTTCAAAGTGCATCGTTAAATTGTCCTGTTCATCTCTTCCTGTGTTTTTAATAAAGCTCACCTGTAACAGAGAATGTGCAGCGATCATCCACTTTGTAGATAAGATTTGACACTTTAGGGCTCTTTTTTTGTGTTATCAAAGTTCCTGGTTAATGGTGATAAGAGAGATGAAAGGATGTAAGGAGGCGGCGGGGTTTGCCTCAGACTCACAGTATCAGAGTATGGCACATCCAATGTGCCATTAGTTCCATCATCCAATGAATCATGTTAGTCTTAATCAAACAGCCATGACACTCAACCACCGTCTCACAGGACCCCCGTTTCCCACAATGCCTCACTCTCTGCACACATCTCAGTGCAACACCTTACAGATGCTGATTAATTCGCAGAGGGCTATGATTACAGCAGCAGGAAATTAATTATCACTGGCGTCCCGCGACGCCACGCCCCCCGATCCATTGCCAGCCGGCCCATTAAAGATCAAACTTGTTAGACCACTGTGGAACCGGAGTCCATCATTCCTTTGGATTTAAATAGTTAATTTTACATCCCGTAAAGCAGGAAAATTCAGTGAAAGAATCTCCCCTGACCTTTACTTCTGAGCATATTTAGTATCTTTGACTTTTATTACAAATTCCCATAAATGCCTCTCATCCCCTCTAAGCATAAAAATTATTTACCGCCTTATAAACATGCTTGTTCATGTGTGCCTCGCACTGACAATATTCCTGTTTGCATTTTTTTTTTAACCCACCAGCACTCCACGTCTTCTGGATCAGTTTATTGTCCTCTTAGGTCATCAGATCTGTCCATTGCCCTTTCTGTGACCTCCTGATGGAACCAGTGACCCCCTTAACAAATGCTTCCAGTGGGTTCTGATACTGAGAGTTTACAGGCAGGTCTAATTTTAGCAACATATGTCCAGACAGAAAACCTGCACTCATGGTTTTTGATACTTTAATAAAATGTGCAATTAAATCAGATTGTAAATTTCTAAGCTCTCTTTTTTTTTGGTGGTGGTGGGGGGGTTAAAGGCTGTTTTAATTGGATTAGCTGCTTATAAAAAGTACAGGAAGCAACCCAAGGAGTAATTATTTTCTCCACAAAAACATACCCCATAAAACATTCTGATATTTAAAAAGTGTTCATGACAAGAACACCTTTTTAAAAAAAACGGTGGCTCAGTTGGTAGAGCTGATGCCTCTCAGCAAGAAGGTCACCGGATCAAATCCCGGCCCGGGGACCTTTCTGGGTAGAGTTTGCATGTTCTCTCCATGCATGCGTGAGTTCTCTCCGGGTTCTCTGGCTTCTTCCCACACACCAAAAACATGACTGTTTAACTGTAGGTTAACTGGTATAACTCTAAATTGTCCCTAGGTGTGAGTGAGAGAGTGAATGGGTGTCTCTCATTTGTCTCTATGTGGACCTGTGATGGACTGGAGACCTGTCGCACTGTGACTGCTGGATATGGGCACCGGTGACCCTGAAAGGAAGAAGCGGGTATAGATAATGGATGGATGGATGGATTTTTTCATTTTGTTTTCTGTTATAATGTTCTTTGTCATGTGAAACAATACCTGAGTAAAAAAGGTGTTTTGTGGCAGTGATAACAGTCGAGGAAGGAGGAGGAAGACATCAGTGTTACTTACAGTGTTTTCCTTGTAGCTTGACGTTCTTCCCTCACATTTTTACCTCATTAGCAGTAGTGATCATTGTCATTTTGTATTTTACAGATAGTTTACACTAACACAACTTGAAAATGAATTACATAAGAGTACATCACTATTTCTTCATCAATTAATAGAAATGGTCTTGTCAATTGTGAGCGATTGTTGTTTTTTTTTCTACCTTCTTGAGTAAAAGAATTAGATCTATAGTTGCCAACATAAGTTTTATTTTTAAGCTAATTTGTAAAGAACATTTTATCCAACTCCATCTTACCTTTTCTGCCCTTAGAGTTAAAACATATAAATCAATAATGATCTTTTTGTTTTTACTTTAACAACAGATCTGGTTCAGTTCCAGAGAGGGGGCGTTTTTGGCAAATCATAATCTTTTGTAGCTGCTTTGTTTTCCTGACCGGGTTTGTCAAAACCTAAAGCTGATCTACAAAATTAAAGCAAAACAAAAAATATAAGCTGTTGCTGGAAAACAACAGATGAGCCCTTCTGGCAGACGTTATGTTTTTCTAATGCTGAGATTCACAGGTGGTACGACTGCAGATACAATAAAACTTCACAATCTGTTTTTCACAATCTCTTTGTGTGCAGAGGACTGTGATACAAGCTGATGATTACGTCACAGCTTTATTTAGATCTAAATTTTTTTGTGACAATACTCAAAACTTTCAAAGACTTTTGTGGTTTAATCATTTTATGAAAGCAACAAACAAGAGAACCCAACATCTGTTAGAAATCTTTGTTTCCCACATGTTCCTGTCAAAATGAGAATGTGGAATTATAGACATAAAAATAACATAATGGCAGATTAGAAACATTTGAAAAAAACTTTCAAAAGGAGTTGGTGGGCGGGGCTAAATTTCAGAGAAAAATCTGACTTTAAACTTTGTCATATGTTTATGCGAAAAAACTTATTTTGTAAAATTTTTACATTTTACAATAAAAAGTCCCAATTTCCTTGAATTAATACATCAATTTACAAGAATAAAACAATTCTATCCTCTAGTCTTGTAAAGTCATAAAACTAACGGGATTAAGGTATAGTTTACTAGAAAAAACCTCTGTGTATCTAGATTATTATTTAGAGGAGAAAAAGCTAAGCAGAGGTGTGTAAAGTGTTTAAAGTATTTTTACTTTTAGGTATTTCTTTTAACAGAAAATGACTTTGGTAAAAATTAATTTCACTGATAAGAAAAGGACTTAAAGTGATAAAACTGCTCATAATAAGCAATAAAGTAAAACTACTTTTACACACAAACTAAGAAAAAATGTTGGATTTACTTAACCGAGTTCTGTTACTTGGTTCCACTGAACCAAGTTGATGAGCTAATTGATTTACACATTTTTCTTTTGAAGAAAATGTGTAAATTGCTTTACGTTTACTTGCATTTATTTACATTTGCTTTACTGACTGCTTAAACAACTCTTTTCATGATGAGATCTGGTCATATTTAAATTGGGAACGTGCAACAAGTATTTCAATTTTAAAGCAAAGAAGAAAAAGTATATTCTTTATGTTTTGAATGTAACAAAATAAAACTACGATTTAAAAAAAAAAAAAAAAAGCAAAACAAAAAAAAACTTAAATTACAGATCAACAAATGATTGAAACAAAATAAATTAACTTTACTTTACACCTCTGGTTTTAAGACAAGTTTACAAAATAAAAAAATAAAATAAAACCTGGAAATGCCTTAAAATCCATTGGAAGGAGATGAAGATTCCCTCCTAAACCTGTTGCTTCCATGTTGGCAGCTGTGTTCTCACAGTGTTCATCAGTTTACTGTGAGTTCACGTTGGAAGAAAAACTAAAAATCCTCCGCGGGGCTCTAATCACCATCTGAAGCTAGTCAAAGACCGGTGGCTTTAATGAGACAGTTGTCCAACTTTTTTCATCTCCCCTGCCATCCTGCTGGTGTTCTCACTTCCATAATTCCCCTCCAATAAGCTTCTGTAAGCCTTAAAAAAAAAAAGATGTTTAACAGAACTTAAATGTGTCGTATTGACCGAGTGGTCCAGATGGCAGCGACGGGTCTCCAGCAGTTTTGCACTTTCCTGCACTTCTCCATGGCCAATTTTTCTGAACAGTGAATTCTTTTGTGAGTTTTTTTTTTTTTTTACTTTTTCGGGGCATATTTCAAGCTTTTTTCTTTTCTTTTGCCCTCTTTTTTTTTTGTGCGCCTGCATGTCACTGTTGTGCAGGTTCGGTCTACAAACTGTACACAGGAAGATTAGGTTTTTTTTTTTCTTCTCTGCTTGTCTCCTCGCTCTCGGTTTAATCCGCTCCCCAGCTCTCTCCTGCTGCCTTCCTGTGCTCAGCCCGTTGTTGCCATGCCACCACGTCCCACTGTGATCGTATGAAGCTCGATGGCTACATGATAAGGATGTTCTGGCTTCAGGAAGGATGGAAGCCACGAATAAAGGATGATTTTTTTTGGGATTAGCACAGATGCACACATCAGATTAGCAGGGCTTCATTTGCAAAGAAAAGCACGACATTGTTTAAATAACCTTCTTTAAAAGTCATGAACTAAAACAAATGATTTATTCATAACTTCGTTTTTATTTGTACCTTTTTTTTCCTGCAGCAACTTACGTTAAACATTAGCATTTATCAGTTTATTAAATATTTCACAACACTCAAAACACACATCAAAAATCTTAAACCAAATGTTTTTCCTTATAACTTATTCGAGTTACTAATGTTTTTTGCCCATATCTGTCTGTTAGCAGATTATCTTATGAACTATTAAACACTTTTTAATAAAACATTCAGAAAGTAAAAAGTCTGCATCTGTAACTGTTTAACTTTTATTTTTGCAACCAATAAAACAAACAGAAAACTACATATTTTTGCAAATATGTAACTTAACCAGTAAAAAAACTGGCATTATATTAATAAAATAAGCCATGCACAGACTAGTCTAAAGGCTTTTTGTTTCTTTTAATCCGTGCAAAGACAAATCCATTTAGATGTTACAAAGTTGTTGTTTCTTTTAATTTAGGGATCTTTTATTTTGTCAACAAAAAAACAAATGTGAAATATCATCATTAGAGTATCGTAATGTCTGGCAAACTATGAATCACACCCACAGATTTAAGTTGATGCATTTTGAAACAATTAGTTCTTTCTAATTAATAAGAGCTTCTAATACAAAACTTGGCAGGAAACAAACAAAAAAAAGCAAATAGGTTTATGAAATCGGATCAAAAACTAAAAGATGTCTGGATTTGAAAAAAGGTTCCATCTGGAGTCTGATGGATGTGTTTAATGTTGGTGGGTTTTGGTTCTGTAATTAGAACTGAAAGAGCATCGGGCCGGTGGATGCAGACTGGGAGACAGAGGGCTGAAAATCTAACAGCTACAAATTGATCCATGATTGAATCCTAATTACTGTTAGTCACAAATAATCGTGCGAAGCTGTTTCTGGTGTTTCTGGAGCTCAGTTAAGTTCATCCTGCTCAGTGTTTCCTGTCACTGCAGAAGCAACGATATAAAGTAAGTTCTTTTTAGTGAAAACCCTTTTTAATTAAAAATAAAATTAATAGTATTTATTTTTTTTTTAAAAATCCGAGTAATGAAATGTTAAATCTTTCCATTAGTTTTTTTTTTCCTACCTGGATTACTGAGATAAATCAGGATATTTGTATTAATATTGTGCAAAAGTTAAAACTTTTTAATTTGCATCCATTGACTATTTTGTAATCTTTAATGGTTGTCCTAATCAATGGTTCTTTTTAAAGTTTTCTTTTATCCAGTTCTTGTCTTTATCTTGACAGCATTGTTATATTTATGCCGTGTGTTCTTAAAATGAGAAAAAACCTAGCACAGGAGCTGGAAACTCCTTCAGTGGAGCGTTTAATATACAAAATGTAAACACAATTTTTTATTTGAAACTATGGAAGCAAGCAGCAAGGTTTTACAGTATATCAGAGGAGCATCCAGCTGCATTAGACTCAGTAATTATCTCAAAAGTTTAGTGATTAAAATGGAAAATTTGGTGCGTTTATTCTAGATTATCAAGGATACATTTCTTCTTAAGATTTTAATTAACAAAATATGAATGTCAATGTAAAAACTGTTCACTCAAACAGACTTTAAATTTACTCTGAATCTAACTTGGAGCTAAAATGTTATTTTATAAAGATGAAATGTGTTATCTTTTATTTTTGAAGCAAATTTTGAGGAGATGACAAAAGCTTTTATGCACTCAGTACTGAGCTGTTTGTGACTAATAAAAAAGGGTTCTTGTCCTCATGTGGGGGCAGGATTCAATCAGATTATCAGTGTGGTTCAGAAGACTCTGCTCCTAGTCTCGTCTGGCAGCGCCATGTTGTTCTGGGTTTGGGCTTGGCACTGAAGCACGGGGGTACAGATGGCCTTACGTGTGATGTAGTTGGAGGTCCAGAGCCGTACCCCAGCAGGGACCTTGGCAGCTGACGAGCTTGGCTCGACGTCTGCCGTCCCTGGACGGGACTCTGACGACGACAGCAATAGGACGGGCCACCCAGGTGTCAGCCAGACAGATTCTCTGTCTCACTTCCAACCCCCCCTCGGCCAGCTGTTTCACCACTGCTGCTCCTGCTTCACTGCCACCTTCACAAACAGGCACACGAGAGGCTCGAAGTGCTCTACTGCAAAACAAAGCTGACTTTTTATGATAGAACAGAATAATGCTTTAATAGCCATGAAATCAGGACGTGCAAGTAAAAATGTAAGTGATTTGCAAATACTTATAACCTGTATTCAACTGAATACACTACAAAGACAAGATATTTAATGTTCAGACGGATAAACTTTGTTTTTTGTTTTTTTGTAAATATTCTCATTTTCAATTTGATGCAACACGTTCGTAAAAAGCTGGGACAGGGGCAACAAAAACACCTGTTTGGGGCATTCTACAGGGGAACAGGTTAATTGAAAACAGGTGAGTGTCATGATTGGGTATAAAGGGAGCATCCACGAAAGGCTCGGTCATTCACAAAGGATGGGGTGAGGTTCACCACTTTGTGAACAAATGCATGAGCAAATAGTCCAACAGTTTAAGAACATTTTTTAACCTACAATTGCAAGAAATTTAGTGATTTCATCATCTACAGTCCATAATATCAAATGGTTTGGAAAATCTGGACAGATCTCTGCAAGCAAAAGAGAGGCAAGGCAGAAAACCAACATTGAATGCCCGTGATCTTTGGTTCCTCAGGCTGTATTAAAAACCCACATCATTCTATATTAGCACATGCACTCAGGAATACTTTAGCAAACATTGTCAGTGAACACAGTTCATCTCTAGTGCAAGTTAAAACTCTGCCATGCAAAGACATATATCAACCCAGAAAAGCCACCAGCTTCTCTGAGCCTGAGCTAATCTGAGATGAACTGTTGCAAAAGGGAAAGTGTCCTGTGGTCTGAGTCCACGTTTCAGATTGTTTTTTTGTTTTGGAAATCATGGATGTGGTGTCCTCCAGGCCAAAGAGGAAAAAGACTGTCTGGATTGTTATCAATGCAAAGTTTAAAAGCCAGCCTCTTTGATTGTATGGGGATGCATTAGTGCCAATGACATGGGTAACTGTGATTTAAGCAAGACAAAGTCAAGCCACTTTCTGCACGTGTTCCAACAGAGTGGCTTTGTAGTAAGAGTGAGTATTAAACTGGCCCGTCTGCAGTCCAGACCTGTTTCCCATTGAAATTATGTGAAGCATTATGAAGTGGAAAATAAGACAATGGAGACCCCGGACTGTTGAGCAACTGAAGTTGAACATCAAGTAAGAATGGGAAAGAACTTTTTTTGCAGGCATCAAATTTCAAAATGAGTGAGATATACAAAAAAAAAAGCAGTAAAGTTTATCTGTTTGAGCATTAAATATCCTGTCTTTATTATGAATTCAATTGAATTTAAGTTGAAAAGGATTTGCAAATCATCCTATTTGTTTCACACAACATCCCAACTTCATTGGATTTGGGGTTGTAGAAGCTTTGTGATTCAACAACATGTCAATATCTTACCTGCTGTAACAAAGCAGACAGATGCTGACAGCTTCAGCTTGGATCCTGAAACTCTTCAGATGATTTGAGTGGTTGTACCATGTGAGCTTTTTAATGGGTCTACACAAAAGCATGGCAGCATATGGAAGAGATGGATATAAACAGGTCAAACTGCAACAATTGCGTTATTTTTATTTTTTTTCTTGTTGCTGGTGAGGTATCAGCATCACCATCGGGCTCTGCCAATTCTCATGTTCCACCAGAGGTTCATCAAAAATCAGCTCCCACTTTTATTGATGATATGAAAAAAAATAAAGCAAGAAGGTTGAAAGTGTCAGGAGCTGAAGAAAAGCATTTATTTTAACCAGCCTCCGCCCGCTCTGCTGGCTGAGCCGATGCGCTCCACCATTAGTCAGCTCTCCCACCGCTTTGCCAGCTCAGCTTTTATTCTCCTGCCCTGGAAATTGAGTTTTGCTGGCCCTGTAATGTACTCAAAACTACATCTGCAACTGACTGATAAATCTACGCTTTGTTGCGCCTGACGGATGGCTGTGAAAATGAAAATCCACCGCGGCGTATTGCTGTGTCAGGAGGAAGGTCACTTCAGATTTCCCGGCTCCTCTGCTCAGGGTGAAGCTATAATGACCGTTCTGTCTCCGAATCCAGTTGTGAACCTTTTTTAATACGTTTTTAAGTTGGCTCTGCTCATCGAGTTGGCAGGCTTCTAGATTGTTTTTTTCCCACCTCTGTATCTCCTGATAACTAACTGTAAAAAGCGCTGGTCTTCTTTTGATGTATTCTTTTGTTTTTGTCATAGAATGTCAAGTTTTGATGAGACGGACCCAAGAATTCAGACTAACATATGACAAGGAAGTTTTGTTTGTGTGAAGATGAACATTATAGGGCTACGGTTGAGTTTTCAGTCAACTTGATAAATACCACAAGATTTTTTTTTTTTTTATTGCTGAAAAGCAGACAGAATCTGACACTTGAAAGGCCAGTTTCTGACAGTTAACAAGGTCTGAACCAAGACGGCTTCACATAAAAATGTCACAAGGCCTTCCTCTCCTCATCCTTTTACTCCTTTCCACCTTCAGCTCTCCTGTGGTCATTCAGCAAATTGTAGTTCCTCTCTTTCAATTTGCCGGCCGTGTTACGACGCTCCACGGTTGTTCCCACCTCAGGGGGATCGTAGGCAGGCGAGAGCAACGGCCCCGGTCAGGTCCAGGGAGAGCCGATAACCTTTCAGGGTTGCTTTTAGCATGCTGTGTAAAGAACAATCAATGCTTATCAGTGTTTGCTGCAGACGAATGCTAATCCAGAGCCATGCAGTCAGGAGAATGAGAACATCACGGGCTCACGTCGTCGCAACCTGACGTCTGCTGCTGACAAATACCTTTAAGAAGACTCGGAGGAAGGCTCTTTTTTTTATTGTCAAACTGTTCTGTAATCCTCCACGTTTTTATCTGTGGTATTTTTTTTTTGCTGAAAATTTATTTCAGGTTTACCCTGCGGCTGTCGAATAGAGTTTTACAACTGCATATGTTATGGAAATAAATTTATTCCATCTGCACAATGTGGTGAAAAATGTGTTCGGTATTTATTCACACAATGCAGAGGTCTTGTAAATGGTTTTAACTGTAAAAGTAAGGAAAAAGAGTTGTTTAAAGTTCGGTAAAGTCTTAGAAATGCTTGTAAACAGATGATTCAAAAAGGAGGCAGATTTTGGAAGAAAAAAAAAAGCAGCTTGACTTCTGCAACTCGCTGCTCATTTCCTGCTGAGAACAACAACATTAGTCATTACTACTGTGACATGACAAAATCACTGATCAGATGTGACTAACACGAGCGTCATGTAGGAAGGAAGGAAAGCACAGGGCACAGAAAAAAAACCCACTTGATTTAGGTTTTCTGTTTTTGTATTAGTCTGAACATTGTGCCAATCGGTTATTGTGTGAATGCTATTAAACATTCGCACAGTTGAGATCATACATTTTACATTATTTACCTCCCAATTTTTGTGCTATTTGAAAAACTTGTACATCAAAACATTCAGCTCCTAAAGGATATTCTGGCTGTGACTTTATGTATTTCAGCAATTTATACTTTATATTTAGCCTTTTCTGACATTTTTTTTCTAATTGAAAATGAATGGAGCTGCATTCAACGTCCATAAAGTGTAAAAAGTTTATAAACTTTTACTGTACTTTTCACTTTTTATCGTTCTGTTTTTTTTTTTTTTTTTTTTTTACTACTTTGTGTTAATTTCAGCTTCCTTCAGCTTTTTTTTCTTTTTTTGGTAATTTTAGCTTCTATCTCCTTTTTCAGTTATCTTCTGCTAGTTTCAGCTATTGTGCTGTTTTAAGCTTCTTTTGTACTTCTAACAGCTTATTTCTGTTAATTTAAGGTTTTTATGCTTCTTTTAGTTGCTTTGGCAATTTAAGCTGCTTTTTAGATATTTGAGCTTTTTCAGCTAAATTCACATTTTTGTGATAATTTTAGCTTCTTCTGAATTCAGCATATGTGCTCTTTCTGCTATATTCAGCTTTTTCAGCTACTTTTCTGTTCATTTCAGCTGTTCTTTGTCTATTTTACAACAAATTGCAATGTCTTTGTAGATTTTTTTTTCCCTCAAATTCTTTCAGCTTTAACCATTCACACTGCAGTTTTACAGAAAATTCAAATTCTCTAGTTAAGAATGTATTGAGAGCATAAATAAAATGTTTTGACAAAAAGGACCACAGCAGTGAGGCTTGGGACTCCCTGTGTTTAATGATTAATCTCAGATCTGGTTAGAAGTCTTTCTATAGGGGTGGACTGATTCATCGACCAGCCAAATAAGTTTAGTAAGTTCAGAAAAAAATAATTCTTATAAAAATAACAATATATATTGCTCATGCCTGAATGTGTTAAGCTAAATAAAACAACGGGCACATTAGTGACTCGTTACATCAAACCAAGGCCCGAAACTAACTGATGTATCTAATAAAATTACTTTAAATATCAGTTGTCCTGATTTATCAGCCATAGAAAACCTTCATTGTAGCTGTAAAGGTAACCCCCAATAAAAACAGCAAACATACATTTACAGATAGATTGTGTAAATAACTTATGTTCAGTATTAAATAAGAAGTACACCACCACCATTCATTTTGATATAATGAAATGTTTGCAATTTTTTTCATGGCAAAATATGCAGATGTTTCTAGTAAAGTATTTGGTGAATTTATTTTGTAAATTGCACATTAAAGCAAGCCTTGAAAAAAAAAAACTGTATAGTTCAGCTTGAAATAAAGTTCAACAGAGCTGCTTTACAAATAACTTTTCTAGATTTTCCTGGAAAAAAGAAGCAGCTGAAGTAATTATTTCCACAAAATGTCAAAAGGGTAAAAAAAAAAAATCATCTTTCTGTGTAGCTGCTATGAAAGCTAGTGTTAGCAACAGAGTAATTTATGGACTGCCATCTGGTCTGTAAAGGTTAATACCACAGGCAATTCAGACATGCAAGTTCAACAAGAACTTAATTAAAATACTGCACAATTTGAGACACATCTGCTTCTGAGGGAACTTTTTTTTTGTCTACTGAGTTCAGAAGGGACAGTTCAGTTTGTTCCAGGAAACGTTGACATTTGGAAGTCTTTCTTTAGCTTTGTCAATCTGTCTGACTCGCCTTTTTGCCCTCTTTGTCTTTCTCGCTCCCCCAGCACGAATAGTGCGGAGCCGTCAGTGGTGTGAGATGGCTCCCTGCCTGGAGGGGGAGGTCTGCAGCCTCCTGTTCAACAGATCCGGCTGGACCTGCACCAGGGGCAGCGGTCGCATCAAGACCGTCACGGTAATCCACGCGGCGTGGCATTAATGCACGCCATATGCACTTACAGTTTTGCACCTTCGTCCTCAGCATGAGTGACCCTCGTGAGCTGGGGTCAGGTGTCACGTGAGGCCTCAGACCTGGAACACAGGCAGAGTTAAATAACGCTGTGCTCATTTCTGAGTGTTAAAGTTTCCATTCCAGTGATTTTACAAGATTATTTACTGTACTTATTTATCTGGAACACTCATATTTCATGCACAAGAAATACAAGGATTTATTTAGAAGTTAGGGTTAGCTAGTGTTGCTAATTTTAGCATTTGGTTGCAGTTTTGTAAATTAACTGTTTGCTACAGTTTTGCTAATTTAAGCTTTTAACTCGGGTTTTGCTTATTTAAGCCTGTAACTGATTTTGCTAATTTAAGCATTTAGCTACTATTTTTCTAGTTTTGCTTTTGTATTCTGCTCATTTTACCTAATTTAGTTTTAGCTTCTTCAACAAATTTTAGCAGTCGCTCAGCATCTACACTGCATTTTCTCATAAAATTCTTTTTTTAAACATTTTTGAGTTTAAAAAAATAGTTTTCTTAACAATTAAATACAAAAACAACTCATTGTATATGATTTTGGGAGTGAAGAACTAACATCACTGTAACACAAAATAATTAAATATATCTTCAAAAATCAAAGTAGTTAAAATGAATATTTGATTAGAATTATGCCAGGCAGGTTTGAATTCAATTCCTATATTTTTCCCCCATTAAACGAGTTATTTTTGTTAAACATCAAAACTGCATGAACGTTTTAAAAATCTGTGCTTTGTATAAAACTACATTTTTTCACTATGTTAGCCACACGTTACGCTTATTTTAAACTTAAGCATCAGAATGACTCGGAGTTTAAAGTGTAGAATTTACATCAGAGACTACTCTGAAAGCCTGGGCAGGATTTCCAGATAAGACTTTGTAAGCTCTTCATGTGTCTGAAGATTAGAAATGGCTTCTAAATAAAAGTCCAGTTCTGGGGCTGAGGATCCAGAAACTGTTAGAGCTTAAAGTTGAGGATTTGTTGGTGCTGATCACCTTTGTTAGACACTCAGACTTGCTTTGCAACAGTTGCAACACTGCGTGTTTCTAGTCTGCGTGGTTACATCACTGTTTCAGGACAGATCACCATGGAAATCAAGTAAAATGAGGGAGACGCTTGTTGCATAAGACAGACAGTGTTTCCTCTGCAGTGTGATTTTCATCCAGCAGGATGCTACTGATAACCCCACATGGAAAAAAATAACAGGTTGGCTTGAATCTTGGTGTGAGTTTTTTACATCTCTTATTCATAAACCTCATTGAGACATTTCTTTTTATTTTAGTATCTGTAGTTTAGGATCACTCCCTGGTCTTTCTGTTTTTTCACCTCTCACACAGTGACTGCTGGAGATGGAAACTAGTACTCCATGATCCGTAAAACGGAAAAAGAAAATGAATTGATGGATGGGATTTCTGTTTATGTTTTGACACGTGTCATTTTTACGTGTTTATAGATTCAGTTGCAGCTAAAAGAGTTCCTATAAATAAGCATTACACATAAACAGCTGACTGTAAACATCTGCTATCATGTTTACATGCCGTCATAAATTTAACGTACTTGAAAATGATAATATTTACCGGATTAGCTTGATTGAAGCTGACCAAAGCTGGATACAGAAAATGAATTATTTAAAAATGAATGAAGTGCTGGGAAAAAAAAAAACGTGACCTCTGGCTGACGTTGTTAGATCTACCATCTAGACAACCATGTTCAATTTTTAAAGCCTACAATATGGTGTCATCTGTTCCTCTGTAGGCTCGGTCCAAAATGCATGTGATGCCTTTTAGCTGCCAATGCTGCAGAACTGATTATTTATGATTTCCTTTTTGTTTCAGAACAAAAAGCTTAAAAAAACGCAACTTTTCAGCCACGTATAGATTCTATTGTTAGAATAGAAACATAAATGATGAAATATGAGTAAAAAAAAACAAAAAACAACAATAATCAGGCTCTGCTGCTTGCTTAGCAAGTGGCAGTCGCCATGGCGACAGGTCTCACTGTCACTGTGTGGTTCTCATTATACCACTTGGCTGCTTCACACCGTCCAACACGCTGCGATTATCTGTTCTGTCTGTAACACACAGGCTCGTTCTCTCGACAGATGATTTATCGACCAATTATTTTTGATGACATGGTCTTCATAGATCATCTTTCTGTCTCAGAAAAATATACCTTCAGAAGTTTCACTGACATCAAGTAATTCCTGAAATCTTCTGACATTGATGCACTATTTTTATTAAGTTGTATAGTTTTAAAACATTTGATAAACTTTTAGTTTTGGCAGCAGGTTTCTTACTTCAGCTAATGAAAACAATTAAAAATTCATAAAGAGAAAAGTGACTTTATTTGAATAATTAGTTGGAATACATAATGTGGCCCGGTACTTACAAGGTACTATCTATAGGGTGTACACCTGGTACTTACCTAGTACTTTACTGGTACTGAGGTCTGCAGTCTTTACAATCAAGAGCCTTTTCTTCCACATGGCTTACTAATAAAGTTTGTCTGGAGCCGCAAAACATAAAACAGTGATTATCAACTGGTGGCCCGTGGGCTACTTTAAGTTTGTTGAGGGGGTGGTTACAGGCCAGTGGGGTTGACATACAACTGAAAATATATAGTGAATTTGAACATTTAATATTATTATTTTCACTTTAGATGACACTTTTCATATAAATAAGGAAAAATATGAAGTTTATAGCAGATTTTATAACTTTTTTTTTCATATTAATGTATTGAATTCACTATATTTCTTCTCAGCAACTTGTCTTACAGGTATTCCAAAACAATTACTGATAGATTTGAGAAAGAAATATCAGATTATAAGGCTGGAAACTGTGTTATTGAAGTGATCAACAAATTACTTGATCTAATCAACGTGTATTAGTAGGTTTAAATGCGTATTTGCAAGCAAATGCTCAGGAAAAACTGCTAAAGCTGGCCTTTTCTGTTGCTGGTACAAAAAACAACAACAACAAAAAAATAATCTCATGTTAGTTTTGGTCAAAGCTTCAAAGAGCCGCTACAGAGGGATGAAAGAGCCGCATGTGGCCCCAGAGCCACAGGTTGCAGACCCCTGATCTACCTGGTTTACCTTTTAAATACACAATAACTCACCTTAGTATACAGTCTGGTACCATAGGTACACATAACCAGTGCATACCTGGTATATTCTCAGCACATATTATGTCCTGCTGTTGCCTTCTAGTGTCTAAACAATCAGGAAAACTTAAAGGTTTAATTTATTGACACTTTTCAACCAAAACATTAGATTTTATAAAAGTTTGAGTAGCTGCCCGAATTTGCAGACTGGGTGACAAAGCTGGACAAGATGAGTCTGGAGTTGATTTTAAGTGACACATCAACTGGGTCATCACCCAGCTGCAGCGAGAGATGACAGGAAGGACGGAGCGTCAGCAACCTTACAAACAGGTCAGGAGTTTTTGACTCTCAGCTAACTCTTCATCTCCTCCATCCAGCAGCACTCTGTTTTAGCAAAAATATATATTACATGTGTAGGGATTCATATTTACACTAACTGTTGCCAAGCGCTTTTATTTGAGAGGTAATCCCAAGTGATGCCGGTGGGTTACATTTTCCTGTTTTTATTTTGAAAAACTGAGATCTAGTGGTGGATTTGGCTGCAGAAGAAGGAATACGTATCGAGAGGTAAGACCCCTAAAATTGGAGGAAAGCGCTTCGAGGAGGATAAATGAAAATGAGAAATCTATAAAAGCGATCGATCAGGCTTGGAGCCTGGACAGAACAGGAATTACCTTCTGTCCACGTATCTGTGTGCAAATGTGTTTGAGAGAGAGCTAGGAAGAATGCAGATTGGGAGTTTAAACACTTGCCTTCTGATAATCATTTCACCCAGCTGTGTTCGGTGCGACGGTGCAGCTTTCTGAGAAACGATAATGGCCGCGCTCATTATTTCACACTGGGATGCACGAGTTTGCTGGAGGTTTAGTTAGTGGATAAAAGAAAGTGACAAATGCACATGATGGTGGCATTTTATAAATAAAAATCACACATCTGATAAAACGAAGTACTATTCATATCAATTCCACACTCGGCTCTAACATTGTTTTACCTCCAACAGAACAATCTTTTTATCTTGTTGCTGCAGCAATGTGAATTTCCTGTGTTCATGCTGTTGCTTTCCTGTTTTCTGCAATCACTTCCTAATACTTTCTGATAATTTGATTCATACATCAAAACATTCATCTCTATTAGGAATGACTTTGATTTTGTAGCTTTTATACTTTTTGAAGTATTCAACTTTTTTTCCAAGCATTCCTATAAATACATTTGGATCTCTTTAAATCCTTTAAAAACATTTGTCTCTAAAACTTACTGCAGCAAAATTTGCTTTAATATCGTCTCCACGACTTTTAGCTTTTAGCTACTGTGTTGCTAATTTTATCCTGAACTAACTGCTTTGCTATTATTAGCTGTTAGCTATAGTTTTGATATTAGCTTCGAGGTACAGTTTTGCTCATTTTAACTTTTACTTTCAGGTAATTTATTCCTGTTTATTTGATCAAAGTCTTCATTGCTCAACATTCACATTGCATTTTTGCAGAAAATATGCTCTGGTTTTATCACAGAACCTTTTGCTCCATGTGCTGCTACTGTAATTAAAGCATCATTATCTGTTCTTAAGATTTCTGGTTTCTAAAGGACTCATTTTAAAAATCCTAATCCTTAGTTTTTGTTTTGCTGTTGGAGTAAATCAAACAGAAAGCGATGCTCTCTCAGGAGTTCCACAGGAATTAATAAAACCATCTACCCTGATAACAGATGTCAACCTTTTTACTCCCAACTTTGATCCAAAAAAAGGCGTCTCAATTATCATGGAACAGATAACTGTGTAATTTGGTTAAATCCCCAGATAAAGACCCTCACATGTGACCCCCCCACCCCCACCCACACACACACACACACACACACACTTTATCTTTCTAACACTGACACTTAATATCAAACACTGCTTGCTGAATTTGTACTGCTGTGTGTGTCCGTGTGTGTGTGTGTGTGTGTGTGTGTGCGCATGTTGCGCACTTAAATAAGTATCCTTGTGAGGACCTTTTTTGCCCTTGTGAGGACATTTCTCAGGTCCTCACAAGGGCAAACCCCATTTGTGGGTCAGGGGTTAGGGTTAACCCTTAGGCATGAATTGAGTTTATGTTAGGGTTAGTATGAGGCATGTACCTGTGAGGTTAATGTTAGGGTATGTGGTCAGGGTTGGGCAGTAAAAAGTACACTGTCAATGTAAGTCCTCATAAGGATAGCAATGTACGTTTGTGTGCGCGCGCACACACACACACACACACACACACACACACAGAGGCTCAAACTGAAGAATACATCTTTTTAACTGAGAATTCACTTGGTTTTCTGCTAAATTATTCTGGCTTCCAATATTAAATCCTGTTTTCTTACACCAGATCTGGGTTTTGTTAACCCTTTGATTCTGAAGTTCAAGTGATGCGGTTTCTTTTATCTGGTTGTTTGTGATTAAAGTCCTAATAAACTGATCAGCCACAACATTAAAACTTCTCCAAGATGACGTAATAACAATGATCTTTTTACAGAATGATTGTTGCAGACCCCCACCCCCCCTCAGGACTATGCACCATGTGACACCATAAGACTTTTCACAAGCAGCTCAGGGAACACAACAAAGAGGGTACTTTAATGTTCCTGCTAACTTCTGCAGATCTCAGTGTGACCAAGCGTGTGTGAAACGTGCTGTTGTAATGCTGAGTCTGCAGAATGCAATCCCAGACACCACAGGACAACCCCATGAGGGTCCACATGCCTGCAGGGGACATGCAGAATATGAGGCAGGTGTGTGGCTGATCAGGTTCAGAACCTGATGAATCAGTCAGAACAGAGGTGTTACTGAGCTCTTCTCTCTAATCAAGAGTTTCCTTCAGTCTAAAAACGGGTACAGGAACTCTTAAAGACATACTCCACCATCTTTCTTCTTCCTGTAGTTGATGGTTAGGCCAGCTGTCCCAGGAGCGTTTGCAGAGTTTGAGGAGAGAGCCACAGCATCTCCACCAGGTTGTATTGACAATATCCCATCCAGAATCCAAACAGAACATCAGTAACATTATGCCTTCCCAGCAGCACTCTGCTAAGCCCCACCAGGCCCACCCACAGTACGACGAGGACCCTCACGGGTGGGGCCAGCACAAGGTGAGCCAACAGGAAGCGCCCACACATGGCGGCGCGGGTGGCGTGCCCAGAAGGGAAGGAGTAGCGGTCCACAGAAAACGTGGCGAACATGTCCATCTGGTTATGAGCCGGCCGACGCCGACGCACCACGGCCTTCACAAAACCAACCAGAACCAGGTCCAGCAGAAGACCTGCAGGTGAGGAAGAGGATTAGGACACAGTCATGTAGGCGCATTAAAGCTAAATTATTTTTCACAATAGAATTTAATCCAGTTTAATTTATAGAACTTTAGAGTAACCAAATGATAAACAAAAAAAAAAACTAAGACATAAATAAAAGCCACAGCAGCAGTCACATGATGCAAAAATAAAAAAAAATAACACGAGGGAAAATGAGAAGTAATGAGTTTTCAGAAGGGATTTTTTTAACAAAAAGCAAAAACCAGTTTAATGTACAAAGGGAGGTCATTCCATAATTTTGCTGTGTCAGCAAAACACAGTTCCCTCTGAGCTTAGTGGGACATTCAGGAGCAGGTGGGTGTAGGGTGCAATCCAGAGTGAGACCACGTAGGGCTTCAAGAGAAAATAAAACAATCCAGTGGAGTTAGGCTGAATTAAGGAAAATGAGTTTGTTTATCTGATTGGCAGAGTTTGGACAGTAGGTGAAGGGTGGGTGTGGGCAGAGCTTGGTGAAACCGTGATTGGTCAGATTGGGCCTTTCCCAATCAGTGGCTCCTCCCTCATCCTACTCACTCCTCACTCTGTGTGTGCCCACAGAGGGTCGGCCATATTAA
The DNA here is from genome assembly GCA_031762555.1 of Cynodonichthys magdalenae. NCBI lineage: Eukaryota > Metazoa > Chordata > Actinopteri > Cyprinodontiformes > Rivulidae > Cynodonichthys > Cynodonichthys magdalenae. The sequence continues at coordinate 21,459,055 of JARVJO010000024.1, read as the reverse complement.
CCCCCATCTGAAACCAAATATGTACGAGTGGGAGGGGCTTATAAGACCCTCCACAGTGAGTCAGGATCCAATACAGACTTGAGCAGCACCAAATAATGGTCGGCATGGAGGACGGGACGTATAAATATAAGTTCTATATGTTTTGTACACATTAACTAATTTAACACTTTACCAACAAATAGAATTTCACATAGTCTATATAAATCATGTTCAATTCAAACTTTATTAAAGACACAGCACCCTGGTCCATATTTAAAAAAAAAGAAGAAAAGAAAAAGTAAATAAATTATTACAAAATGTTAAAAGTGCAAATGTTTTGACAAGTTATCTCACTGTATTTGTTACAAATACAGTCATATCTGAAAACTCTCTAAAATGTGGCCTAATTAAATATTTTTGTATCTATTAAAAAAGCATCTTCTAGATCTTACAGCTTCATTCTCCAGCTTTCAATCGCTGCCAGAGCTTGGACTGTTACCATGGTAACGACAGCTTCCTGTTCCGGTAGTGTGAGGAGAGGCTGTCTCAAAAGCAGAGGGTGTATAATTAGACCCTCAGCGCCATCAAGGGGACTCAGTTCAGCTGCGAGGGGGCTTCACAGAGAGGGTAGTGTGTAGGGAGCAGGGCGAGGGGGCTTCACAGAGAGGGTAGTGTGTAGGGAGCAGGGCGAGGGGGCTTCACAGAGAGTGTAGTGTGTAGGGAGCAGGGCGAGGGGGCTTCACAGAGAGTGTAGTGTGTAGGGAGCAGGGCGAGGGAGGAGACACTGATTGGGAAAGGCCCATTGACTCGTCTTGTGGAGCAACTTAAAAGAGGAAGTAGTTGTATTAAAAAAGTAAAATAGTTGAAACTTGATGTTGACCTTTTCCCTTCACAATAAGATATTTCCTGTGTGGTGAAAGAAAAAACTGTCAGGCAGCACTGATTATAAGGAGTTATGCAGTGTTTTTATGTTATTAATTAGGGGCTTTATGTGTGGTTAATTAGTCAGTCAAGAGTGTGAATGGTTGGTTGTCCCGTTTGTCTTCATGTATCCCTGTGATGGACTTGCAGCCTGTCCAGGGTGTACCCTCAGTGCACCCCACACTGTGACTGCTGGACAAAAGCACCAGAGACCCAGAAAGGACAAAAGCAAGTAAAGATAATGACTGCATGTCCTCTCCAGCTGAAGTGCTACAACTAATGCTACAGTTAGGAGGAACTAAACTAATAACTGCTGGAAAATCACAGAAACAAAGTCAGCAAAACTTAGCAAATGTAAATGTATCTTTTAGTAATACAGTAACTAAAGTCTGTCAAGACCTGTGGTTTTGTTTGCTCCTTTATGCAACACTGTTTTGCCTCTGAGGATATCCTGTACCAACAAGGACTTTTGAAAGCAGAACCTGTCCTAATAATTTACTTAGTTTACAATTTTTATTTAATATCTCAACAAATCATTCTTAGTCACAACAGAAGCTGTTCCAGCTTCCTGCACAGAGGTATTTCAAATTATTTAAAAACAAACAAAAAAAAATATTTTGGTAAGAAAAGACAGAGAAAGAAAATTCAAATTCAAAACTTTAATATGTTCTGAATTTCAAACAAATCTGTACATTTAGTGACCCCAGAATTGACATAAATCATTGCCTGGTAGTTCTACATGATTTTCTTCCTCCAGGTTTAGAAAGTATTTCAGGAAAGAGAAAAATACCTACGGAGAGCAGACAATTTGTGCCTATTATTTTCCCCATGGTTTTCTCCAGATAACGAGTTCATGATGTCGTTATCACGAAATAACTATGACCGTTTTCTCAAAATGATTATCTTTTCTTGAACGATCATGACCAGTTTCTCAGTGTTTTTAAAACCTTGCCAAGAACGAACTCAAGTTGAAAATGTCAGATTGTGGAGAACCTGGCATTGATCAACACATTGATCACAGGCTGAACAATGTGTTTGTCTTGTACAGATAATTTCACATCAGCCCTCCTCATTTAAGGAGACGTCTGGCCCGACTGCAGCTCAGCAGGTACTTACACTTCAGTGATTCTGCTGATATAATAAACTACATCAGTGACCAGCTGAGGGGACCAGGGCATCTCCATGGTTACCAAATGATGCACAAAAAAAAGCAAAACTCCTTACCTCGAGAAAACCAAGGGAAAATTAACCTATCTAGAGAAAACGCTTATCGTTATTAGGAGAAAACCATGGAAATTATATGCGGAAAACATCTGCTCTCAGCTTCCATAAATGTGTGCATCTGGTCAAAGCAAGGCAAAATGAACAGAAACTACAATAAAGATGGAAACAAAACCAGAACCATGAAAAAGTATGACAAGTGAGAAATAATACACCACAAATAGAGGAAAAGCAGCATGAATTGTAATGGAAAAAGTCAAAGATGATTTGAGTTTTAAAGGAGTAGTGAGGAGTGGTAAAACGGGACTGTGAGGAGAAAGTTGTGAAACAAAAGGTTTGGATTCGATTTAAATTACCCAAGAGCAGATTGAGCATGACTTCTTGTCCTGCAGCACTGTCACTCTTGTACAGACAGTACGCGGCACCAACCAGCCACGGGATGCCATGACCTGATACCTCCAGGAGCTTCATTAAGGGGCGCACACTGCCGCAGGACGAGTCCTCGCAGGCACACACTCCGAGCCGCTTGGACAGCCACAGGTCGATGGCAAGCAGGGAGCTGAGCGAAACGCGGATAAGAGAGGGGTTGATCCGTATACCGTCCTCTTCAGGTGGCCCCTGACCGCTTGCTGAGCCCGTGGATGAGTTGGAGCCTCGACGCCGACTGGGGCTCTCTGAGGCCCGGAGACGAGCGGTGGTTTGGTCAGAGCCCTGTCGCTGGAGGTTGTGAGGCGGTGAGGATCTGTTAAGCGGCTTCGTCAACGACTTGGTCCCGCTGAACACCGGGCTTCCGCTGCTGCGGCCGGCGTTTTTAGCTTTAGGAGAAGGCATTTTGTCTTGACAGTCAAGCGGTAAATGATATAGCTGTAACACAAAGATAAATTATTTGTACTGTTGCCATTCATTTATCTCCTCTACTGTTCGTTTGACAATTCTTATCACGTCCAAACGCAGCGTCATATTTGTTGTTCCTGTCGCAAAGCACCTTGGGAAATAAATTAAACTTGCGGCTTCTCAGTGGTCCAGCTCGTTACAAGTTTACCGGCGTGTGACCTGGCTAGAACTGATGACGAGCGGCCAACTTCGCGCGCCAGTACTTGTGCCGGCGCATAAAAACACAACGACTCGCAGGAAGTGACGTAAATGAAACTTGCAAAATTAAAGCTAAAGAAGGCAAATGTATGAAGATGTACTTAGATTATATTTGTTGAGTTATTTTTTTCCGTCAAATAAAATTGAACAATTAAAAATACCTCAGATCCCATCATAAAATATCTGAATTGTTTTTTTAATAATGTTCCTATTATTTCACTTGACATAGAGTGCAATATAAAGACAGAAGTACAAATACTTCCAAATAAATCTAGGTATATTTACTTGTGTATTTTTAACTCTTCGTATTTTTCTACAAATAGATATTGTATTTAGCAATACATTGCCCCTCTGGATATTTGTTTATTAAACATACGTGTCCTACGCCTCCTCTCTGATTGGTCGGTATGTTGTTTCCCGTTAACCCCGCCCCTATCCGGGTCCATTCATGAGTGGCAGATTAGCCATCAGTGTTGCTGCGCTGCTGTATGCGGCTAACCACGTTTCTGTCTGGTTAGTGAGTTAGATTAGAGCCCACCATGCCCGGACTGCTGCTGGGGGACGTGCTGCCGAACTTCGAGGCCGACACAACGGCCGGAAGGATCAAGTTCCACGATTTTCTGGGGAACTCGTAAGTGCGCATGCTTTGAGGACTAATTTTGAGACTTTGCGTCGTCATGTGGTTAAACTGTGATCGTATCTTCTGAAACAACACACTCTTGCCTGTCCTCAGAACACCCTGACTGTTGCCTCCTGGCAGATTGATGGCATTATGCAAACATGACGCTGTAAAATGTTGCAATCTGCTTGTAGATTTGTCTGACTTTTTAATTTAAAAACCGCACCTTTTCAACATGCAACCCGTGCAAAGAGAAGAAAAACTAGCTAAAACATTTGATTATGTGATCTATTCTTCTTTAAGTATTGTTCTGCAGTCATTTAAGCAGTTAAAAGTATATAAAGTACATAAAAGTACATTAAATTTTGGGGCGTTTTTTGCTGTTTTATCAAGATGAACAGCACTGTTGCGCATCTTTTAGAATGACTAAAATTCTGTTTCAAATATTGAAAATTAGAGCTTCAAAGTAAAACCTGTTTCCAACATGTCCATTTCAATTTTGGGGCTTTGTTTTGTCCCCATCTCCCTGTCTTTGTTTAATTTTAAACACCTTCTAATACATCAACATCAGTATAATTAGTTTTAACTAAAATACATAAAGACACAACCCAGTCACATGAGTGCACAATAAACCCTGTTTCTCTGTGGGAATAGCTTGTTAAAGCTGTGTCCTAATTTTGTTCTGGATGTTTCTCATCAGATTGTTCCTGCTAAAACAAGAGGAGGCCTAATCCAAAAAACAAATGTCTCCAAGATTAAAAAAAAAAGGCGTTGTGCAGATTTTAGTAGATCTCTGACCTTTTCCACATTCCTGATCAGTAATCAGGTGATCCTCATGCTGCCTGCAGGGGGCGCTGATGTTTTGGGGCTTCTGTGTCGTGTGATAAATCACATGAAGACAATAAGCAGTTTTTATTTCTCAGTGGAAAAAGTTCCTCTGATTTATTACAGAAAACGTCAGACACACCCTCCTCTGCACATCTTCAGGGCTTCCCGTATTTTTTATGTTTTTATGCAGTTTGTCTGAGCAAGCCTTACACAAATGATATATAATAAATTTCCTTTTGGTTTTTTCTCTGCAGATGGGGCATCCTGTTCTCCCACCCCAGGGACTACACGCCTGTCTGCACCACTGAGCTTGCATGTGCCGCTAAGCTGGCAGACGAGTTCAAGAAACGGGACGTGAAGATGATCGCCTTGTCTGTCGATAGTGTGGAGGATCACTGCGGCTGGAGCAAGGTTGGAGGAAGAAACTGAACAGATTAACTCTGAACAGGTTCAGTGTTTGTCTGTGTAGATGTGCTTAATCTTTTTATTACTCACCATTATGGGAATTACATGTCAGTATAGTAATGTTCTTTTCTTTAGCTTTAACTTGTAGGATGTCTGTGTGCTTACTATTATTATTATCACCAAACATTGACTTCTGTTCAGGAGGAAAAGAGGTTTGGAGTGTTACAGCAGTGGACCTGGAGAACACTGACCTTCTTTAACAAAGGTGTAACAGAGAAACGCGTCCCTTCCTTCTGCACAGGATGTGATGGCGTTGAACGGCGAGGCTGGTAAAACTCTGCCTTACCCCATCATCGCTGACGACAGGAGGGAGCTCTCCGTCCTGCTCGGCATGCTGGACCCTGATGAGAAAGATAAGGATGGAATGCCGCTCACTGCTCGCTGTGTAAGAAACCTCCTTTACTAATGATCCCAAATAATGAAGTACTTTAAAGTTGAAGGTGAAACATTAAACTTATATCCAGTACTCGACTGCAAAACTGTTAACTGTTAGCTCCCAGTTCATGTTAGAATCGATTCTGTAAAACATCAGTTGTGTGTCTGATTGAGTAGCACACAGGTCTTAGTCTGATTTGAAAAAAAATCTCCTTTGTCACGTTTGGACTCCAAGGAAGAAATCTGATATTGGTCATTTTTGCCTGCAGTGTGAATGTAGTAGGTTTATATAAATGAACTTTACTTAGTATAGACTTCAAATTGATTGTTTGTCAGATAAAGCCATTACCATTTTTAATCATCTCTTATTTTGCCTCCACTTCAGGTGTTTGTGGTGGGTCCAGACAAGAGGCTGAAGCTGTCCATCCTCTACCCTGCCACCACAGGAAGGAACTTTGATGAGATCCTCAGAGTTATTGACTCTCTGCAGCTGACGGCACAGAAGAAGGTGGCCACACCTGTCGACTGGAAGGTACGTACGAAAACAAGAAGTCTGTTTCTACTTAAATACATGTGGACGTGGCTCTGAACCTCAGCAGCACAGCTAACTGCAACAAGACTTTGTCCTGAAGAGGAGACGTTAGGACGGAGGACAAAGTGTCTTCCCTCTGTAATCATGAGGAAGGTGAAATCATTCAACATGCAGACAATGAAATGTGTTTTCTTGTGATTTAAAAATAATAATACTAATAATAATGCATCAGTTTTAAGCCTGGATTATACTTCAATAAGACGTGAGACAGCGGGTTGCTGACTGTGCAATTTCAGCACATCTTTTCCTGACAGAATATAAACAGGCTGAAGGTGGGCCAGAAATGATCATAAATCCTCCCTCTGCCCTCCCACAGCTCATATAAAATATATAAACTACAATAACGAT
>JARVJO010000024.1:21437758-21452515 GCA_031762555.1 Cynodonichthys magdalenae | reverse complement strand
CTTCAACTGCATCTGAATTGTTTTGTTTAAAATTCCTTGTGGTAATGTCTAGAACCAAAATTAGAAAAATGTTGTCTCTGTCCAAATATATATGGACCTAACTGTGTGTGTGTGTATATGTATGTATGCGTGTGTGTGTGTGTGTGTGTGTGTGTGTGGGGCGGGGGGATATTTTGTAACACATGAGGATCATTTTAAGAAAAAACACTGCATGTTGGGACAACTGGTACATATGGGGACCTAAGCCGAGTCCCAGGTTGGTTTAAATGCCATTGGTGGATCAGGGGTTAGGTTTAGGACCAAAGTGTGAATTAAGTTTAGGCCGGGTTTAGGGTCAGGTAGGTACCTGTGAGGTTAGTTTTAGGGTAGGGGGTCAGGGTTAGGCTGGACACAGCTGTGTGTGTTCTGAACAGCTGCTAAAGGCAAGAAGCAGAACTGTTTTAGCACATGTTTGTGTATAAATGTGTTTATTTGTCTGTAGGGTTAGCAAAATGTCCCACAGTCCACTATATAGATATTATTCAGAGTTTTCAACAACTTATTAATGTCTGGTCTCCATTCAATTCAAGATGGCTGCCTCAGCTAACTGACCTTAGCAAACACAGGATCAGCTACAGTTCAGTCAGTTTTACAAATAAGTTCAAACTCTGTAGTAGTAGTTGAGATTCATCCTTAACATGTTCTCTGAGTGCTACTATAATGTATTATTGCATGAGGTCATGCACCATGAATTAAAATATTTGATCTAGATGACTATAATTCCAACCTCACTCAGAATAAAAGGATTTTACTCTAAAGAATTGGCATAAAAGGTGTTGAGCATTTTACGTTCCCTCACGGAATACAAGGCTTTTAATTGTGTTCTGGTTCTATCTGTGAAAATTTTCTCTTTTGGCCTCAAATATTACAAGTTTTTTTTTTTTATTATACTCTGAGGCAGATGGAATTTTTTTACACTTTTCCTCAGATAACTTTAGCTGCACTCTGGAGACAAAATATTCTGCCGTTATTAATGCACGCTATAATAATAAATCTGTTTTTTAAGAAGTTTAATATCTGCGGGGATAATATCGCTCTGCAAGAATTAAATGACATTTCATATGTTTTATTTCTTGTTTATTATGATCTAAAACACCTCCCACTTCAGGATAAAAGTGTTTTAATAATGCGAGCATCACAATCGTGAGATGAATATGCAGAGATTTAACTGCATTATTCTCTCATTTTACACACATTGCACCTGAAACTCCCTCTAAACCCTTTGCCTTCAACCTCCTCCTCCTCCTCGCCAGCCGCCCTGCTTGTGTGTGCAGCACAGCCGGGTCACTTCAGCCTAAACTGCTAATGGAGTTTGTATATGCAGCCCGCTTTCCTCTGCCAGCTAGCCATTAATATGAATCACTCTCTTGAGGCTCCATCCACCCCACCCCTTTCCGAAACAAGCTGGCAATTTGTCTTCACTAGTGAGCCGATGAAAGGTCTACATATGATATTCTCCGAGGTGGATGGTGCAATTGAGGAGGGCCGGGGTGGCGTGTTATGAGTTGGCTTTCAAACACTTGACAGGAGGAGAATGTGTGTTTGGATTTCAGGGTTAAACAGCAGCAGCGTTGTGTGTAAATGTATAAAGGACAGACGTGCTGAAAACTGACAAGTTTAAAGAGATTGCGTTGATTATTTAAAACTGTGGATCGGTTATGAACAAATATCTTACCTGCTGCAGATCGCTCTTTGAACTACGTCAGAGTTTAATTCTGACTGGATTGATGAGCTAACGGTTAGATTCAGTGAGTTTAACACTATTTTATAAACCTAAAAAGTTTCACATTACACTGATATTCTGGCTAAAATATTATTAGTCTAGCCCAGGGATGCCCGATCCTGGTCCTGGGCCGACATCTTGCGTGTTTTGTTTGTTTCCCTGCTCAAAAACACCTGATTCAGTGAGTGAATTACCTCTTCAACTTCTGCAGAAGCACCCCTTCAAATCAGACGTGAAACAAATAAAACATACAGTCAGATTTTGACTTGATGTCTCCAAATTGATGCAGTTCAAACAGATGTTTGCAGCAGGTAATGTGTTCATTTTTGTAAACATTCCACAAAACTCCACATCAAGAAAAAATAAAAAATCACAGAAGGTTTGTGCTTAATATCAATCCCTTATGTACACTACATGTGGTTCCACTCTGCTCCTCTTTGATGCGCAGCTCGCCGCCGTTCGTTTGCGCTCCAGTTTATACCGTGTCCGCTCTGCTCCGGTTCGCTCCGATGCGAAGCACAGAGTTGGTCCGAGAAGATCCACGTGTATCGTGTGTATACATACGCTGCATGCAACATGTTTGCATCTGTTTCCCAAACAGAACGATACATTTTGACAGCGTTTGTGTATAAATATACCAAATTTATTAATATAGCTGGAATTCCGACAAAATTAGTCTGCCTTTTGTGAATTATTTTGAAAATACGGATGTTGTTTGTTCCTTTTCCTGTTGTTGTGACGTGATCTTTGTAGATTGACTCCATCAAAAATATGATTGAATCTAATTTTGGTGGATTACCGTCCACTCACCGCCGCCTTGTGGAGCCAGTGTAAATACTCTTATTGATTATAATGGTTGCATATTTGCTGCGGAGGTCGGAGCGAAGTGTAAATTAGGGGTTTGTGTTCTTTTTGCAAATTGATTGACTGAAATCGAAAGTATGCACATAAAAATCAATTGTTTTCCTAAATACTTCATGAGTTAGAAAGTTAAGTTTTGACATGTCAGTCATTGAAGCTGTAATTTAATAATATTCAGACTACGAGTGCTGCACATGAACGTCCCATTGACGATACTCGACAGTAGCTTGGAGGAGAGGGGGAAACAGAAATCTAAACGCCTACACCCACACAACAAATGCCAGAGCAAGGTAGTGTGTCGCCTGAAGCAAAAACAGAACTGGCTTTTTTTTTTTTTCCAAATGAAAAAGAGCCGTAAAACGTAGAGCTTGCACACAGAAATATACAAACTGCATGACCCAGTAGGTCAGAGAGGCTTGAATCATTTCTTTCAGCAGTTTCCTTTTTTTTTTTTCTTCTGGTTCTAGTGGCCCCCCTCCAGCTATGTCCTTTTTGTTCCAGCGTCAGCCAGAGCGAAAGTGGGTGGGATGTGTGTAGTCCTGCCAGTGTTGCTGTACAAATGAAAACATCGTAGTTAGTTTCCACCACACAGTTTCTGAAGGAGAGCCGTATGACACAAAAAGCCCTTGTTTATTCCATAAGAGAAAGGTGCACCTTTTTGGAGTAAGGGTTTTGCTAAAAAAAAAACATAAATATGATGCACTGGTTTAAAACGGTAATAACTGGATTTAAGGCACCATATGAACTTAAATGTTCAAATATGAAGGAAAACTACGTCATACAAAAGACGTCATGAATGCCTCAGTGCTCACAACAAACCATCAGATAGCCAGAACACGTGTCGCCATGGTCACAGCTGCACGGACTGACCAGATATGCTCTTCTAATGAGCTGGTTTCACAAAGGCCCTGCAACAAGAGCTGCTTGTTGTTGTTGTTGTTGTTGGTTGGCTGAAGCATTCGAAGGCCTCAAGATTGCTTTGTTTGATTTATTATTGTGTCCATGTGAGAATAAAGACTGAACCTCCGGTGTGCTGCTAAAAATGTCTGATTATGTCCTTTATGTCAAATGATGGTAAAATTACTTCAAAGAAATGTCATAACACCATGATTGTGTTTGGAGGTGTGGGCGGGGCTTAAAACTGAACAAACTCTAGATCCAAAACTACAACATGGCAGCTCTAATAAAACAAGTCAAACTGGCCTCACTTTCCAACAACAAGGGATGGCGGAGATACTTACTCTATAATATACAGTCTATTATTTGAATAGAAGGCAGAGAGGAATATTATCAGCTTTTATTGTTAACAATAGTTACTTTGGTTGCTGAACACATTAACAAATCTGCTTGTTTTCTGAGTTGCAATTGCAACAAGTTGAACATGATGCCATTCTGACCTCCAAGCTAGATGGAAACCAAACCAGTTTACAGGTGACCATATTTTGATGTCCAAAAAAAAAGAGGACACTTGGTCGTGAAACATTTTAATGATAATGTGTACTTAAAGGAGACATATCATGCAAAATCCACTTTTTTAGCCATTAAATGCATTTTGTTGTGTACTTGGAGTCTTTGGTAGTGCAGAAAAGTTGAATTTGGGTCAGACGCTGGCTCCAACATGTAAGGCTGGATGGACAAGTCTTCCCTTGTTGACATCTTTTTAATTAATTTGTAAATCGTTTCGATTTAAAGAGACAGCCTCAAAACGAGTTGATCAGAGACACACCTCAGAAAATGGTTTTAAGAGGGGCTTGTGGAGCTACAATGAGGAGGATTTCAGACAGTTCCACTTTATATAGACCCCAACTGATTAATTTAAATAAGGGGGGGGGGGGGGGATTTAAAAGCTAATATGTCTGCTTTAAAGTATCTCTTCTCTGTGTTGATGAAATAAATAGTGAAATAAACTTTGACGAGTCAACAAGTACAAAAACAACATAAAAACTTCTGGAAATAAATGACAATAATTCCTCGTCTATTAGAAAATTTTACCTGTAACAAAATAATAGCTCTCCTTTCAGGTTTTATTGGCCAAATACAGAATGTAATAAGTGGACATGTCTGGACAAAAGAAGACGTTTGGTCACTGCAGCTTCTACAAACCTAAAGCCTGCATGTTTTTCTCTGCTGATTGGGTTAAAAACTTAACACAGCGTTACGTGCTTCTCTTTCACAGACTGAAGTGTTACTAATCAAAGGATGTCAAAAGCTCGAGTATGTGATTAGTCATATTAGCAGCATCTCTTTATTTTCCCTGTTGATTATAATATTCATATTGAATTATTTATTCTAACAAATTTTTTTATCTGAACAGCTTATCTAACGGCAAGTGAAGGCTTTTCTTCAGAAGGATCTTCGTTGCTCTTTTAGCTTGCAGACTGGTTTGCACTTTTAAAGGTTGATGTGGTTTTGTACAATTCTTGATGCAATTAGCTGTTTTTTTTTAGAGGTGGGGGGGGGGCTGCTTATATTTAACTCTTTCATTTATTATCTGTAAAATCTTTTGCAAGCAGAGTTTCATTCCCAGAGAGATGCAATGTTTAGATAAAGGTGGTCTGTAGTGTTGAAATCACCTTCCTTATTTGCAGCAGCGCTGTGACCGGCAGCATATATTTAGCCTAAATAAAATGCATATTAAGTGAAGTAAACTAGGTTGTTTTTTGAATAGTAAGTTTTTGTGCTGAAGGTCCTGAAGGATACATCCATTAAGGTGTGGGGGGAAAAAAGTGGTGTTTGTATTACAGCAAGATTCTGGAGAGGAAACAAAAAAAAGCTAAAGGTCATTAGAGAGATGCTTGCATCTTCAAAATGTGTTTAAAAATCAGGCCAGAAGATTTACAGATATTAGATATTCATGCAGCGCCGCATGTCCTTTGGTGCTTTGCTGCCTTTCAGTCTCATTCAGGGTTGAAATGAATAAATTCTGTGCAATCATGCAAAACTATTAAAATCTGTTGGCCTAAAAGAAGCAATCTTTACTTAAAGTTTTACATCTTTTTTAACAGCTTAAAAAACAAATTGTAATTTCTTATTAAATAGAAATGTTTATTTCTTCACTGAAAAGCGGGTAAAGAAAATGGATGGATGGTAGATAATCTGATTGGACCCCCGTCCTCGCTTTGATACATGCATCAGACAAAAGAGTCCAGCTTTTATGTTTCTCTGGCCCACCTCCAGGCTTTCATACACATGTCTGCTTGTGAACTGACAGTGCTGCTGTCATATTGTATCTGACATCCTCTCTCTCCCTCCTCTGGGATAACATATTGTAGATGGGCTCCTTTGCCTTTGGATGTTTCCCTACATTCAGAAAATAACCGATGTTCAAACAGCGTATGTGTCCCTGCCAAGCACAAACACACATTGTACACAGAAGTTACACTCAATAAGCAAATATACTCTTTACTCCTGTTTCATTCACAGGTTTTCAATTTATCAAAACTAAAAGAAAAATGTGCTTCCTCGAGCTCCCCTCATCTGTTTGTCTGACGATGTGGCACGGTCATCAGTCTGGAGAAGATAGCGTGTGGGCTGATGTGGAAAATGTATTGAAATATGTGGGATTGATAGAGATGTTCACAAAACAGTGAAAACCGTTCAAAACTCCCCGTTTTCACTTCCTCATATGTGTTCTAGATGTTGCGTTATTGTCAGGACACAATACTTTCAATCTGTTGTTCTTCTGGTGTTCATTCATCCGCAATAAAAAAAAAACCCAAAATAACAACTTTTTCGTTTTCTGTTTGGTTTTTTGCTGCCATAATTTATTAAAAGCGTGCTTTTGTAAATATTTTGCGTCACAGAGCTTCTGTTGCCCTCGTCTCTTATCAGTCTGAGACCCGGAGTGTTTGCGGCCCCTTCTGCTGTCACTTTCAGCTCCGTCTAACCCGCTCTCCTATTTGAAGTTCTGTCATCGCCTGGCTTTGAACTGCCACTTATGTTTTACCCTACATGCTGCTTGTCTCTGGAGTTTTGTCTGGTGTGAAATTGGCTGAGTCACAGGCCACATTTCAGCTCAGGGTTTCGATAATAAATACTGGACACATTTAAGCAGGCTCAGCAGCACCACTGTCTCTAAACTGTAATGCTTTTGATCTCTCTGGATACGTTGTGTGTTTTTTATTTGCTAGTGTAACCCCCTTTTTATTTTATATGCAATGAGCTATACACAAGCTATCGTCCAATATTTAAATTCTGTTCAAAGTGAGGCAGTTTAGAACATGAGCAAAACTCTTTCCAGTAATGAAAATTAAATACTTACATGCTAATTTTCAAGTACAAAGTACTTTTATGATGCTAATAGGTACTTTGCAGGTTAGGATTAGCAGACTTGAAAAACAGGATTTTTTAATGTAATTATTACATTTGCCCTATAATAACTATACTTGTCTAAATTTGCAGGTGATTAAATTGTAAAGAAAAACTACAAATCACACAATAACTTTGAGATGATTTTTTTTTCTTTTGTTTGCAATATGTATCATTTTGATTTAAAATCTGAGTGTGTTTTTCTTTGGTCATCATGAGTGTCAGGTATTTTAATGATACACCTTAAACAAATAGAACCAGAGACAAAGGAATAAGTTTTCAGACAACTCTTTTGCAAAAGGAGAGGTCGAGAGAACTCGGCAATACGTAGTTCCCAACGAGCTCTGAACATCAGCTCAAAGTGTCTCTTTTTATTAGTGAAAAAAGGAGTGTGAAACAAACAGGAATTTTATTATTGCATTGCTCAGCAGTGAGTCAGAAAAACATTCTCTCCTGTTTCAGGGGAGCAGTGGACACAGGTAAAGATAACCTCTTTATGAGTAAGCATAAAAAGCAGGAATTTAGATTAATTAAAATAACATCTAAGTGAAACATAAAATATGCAAGGCTGACAATCTAAAAACTCTAACAATGAGTACTTGTAAAGATTGAAAAAATATATTAAAATTAAAAGCCTAACATTCCTTGATAGGTGCCACGTCCTTTCATGCCAGAGTTTTAAGATCATCATATGTCAAGAAATGAGATGTTATTCACGAATAAGTCTAAGCTCAGTCTTGTATAAAGTACCTCAAAGTGATACTTGAGTAAATGTACAAGTATCTTATCATGAAGTTACTTCTAAGTCTCCTCTAAAAATGATACTTAAGTAAAAGTGTTAAAGTGTCAGATTTATTTTGTACTTAAGTATCAAAAGTAAATAAAAAAAAAAATGTCCTTAAGTATTACAAGTGAAAGTATCGAGTAAAACTGAGCAGTTAGATTTTCCAAAATGACATTTATTGGGAAGTGATCTCTCCAAAAAAACATTTTTTTAAAGCCGTGCAGCTGTGATGGATTGTCTACAAACTAATACTGTGTCAGAATTTATACGTTATTTATATTTTTACTTCTCATCCAAATACAATTAAATTCACTCTATCCAGGAGGCATTTATCAGGATAGTTTTTTTTTTAACAATTACGAGCCGGAATGAAATGAGTATATATGACTATAATGAGCTAACTGTTGCTTTAAAGTTGGAAAAACAATTTAATTTATAGATTTGAAGACTTAAAATGCATATTTGAAATTATAAATTTGTTTGACTTTTATAATTAGCTGTATTCTTTATACTCCTGTTAAAAGACTCTGGTCAACAGATGCTCGACTGTGCTGTCGCTGGCCCTCCATAAACAAAGCTGCAAACACAACCAGATGCTTTGTAACTAATCTGGTTTCTGTTCCTCGGAGACAGACTCTGAGTCTGATGCTCTGCTGCTTTTGTACATCAGCCTCATAGTCTGAGAGAAAAGCACCCTCTCTGGGTCTTCAGTAAAGCTTCGGCTCTGCTTGTTAGCCTAAAAACAGCAGTGGCTCTAGTGGTTGGTAATCACTGGGTCCACTGTGGGGGCTCCAGCTGATGAAACCAGCCACATCCTGTGCAGGAGTGCACTTGTCAGGAGGGACCCCCCGAAGAGAGATTTTTAGTTACTGCAGTGATAGCCCAGCTCCTGTGTCTTTAACAGCAGGGTGAGCTGCTGGTGACAGTTTGTGGCTCGAGGTGCCACCAAAAAAGCAATCTCTGCTTCCCCGTTAGCGCTGAGCAAACAAGCTGTCTATTCTACCTGTTTCTTTTGGCTACAAATACTTCCAAGACTTGCAAGTCTGTCTCAGCTGCTAAATTTAAGAGGTGCAACACAAGGCATGTTGTATGTACTTTGATCCTGAAGTATGCCGTGTTCATGATAAGGAAGGGAATTAATTGAATCCACCAATAAGCCGATCTCTGCTGGCATGCTTTCAAATATCCACGTTGTGCACCTCATCCGAGCCGTAAAACTTTTATCATTTATGCACAGCGCTTTGTTTACAAGCGACAACGAAACGGGGCCACCCCGAGCTCGGAGACACGGTCCAAGTGTTTACATTTTTTTTTTGCCACAACATAAGCAATTAGCAAAACACTTGTTCCCTCTTCTTATCTTGAGCATCTCCCTCATTCCGCGTCGCCAGCGTGGGGCGATCAAAATGCCTCGGATGTCCTTGGATTTTCCTGTCTTGTAAACACCGGAGGCCGTGAGCGCAGTTTACCGGAGAACAGCGATGCTTCATCTCCAGCTCAGTCGGTCCCGGGGGGGCACGCTCACCTTGTTACCCTTTTAATTAGTAGCAGCAGTTAATAGCGCCAGCCACTTCTGCTGCCTCAGCGACTTGGAGAATCGCACCGATCGATCTCTAACACTTGGACTGAGACAGGGCGACTGGAAGGGACTTGTGTTGTGGGAGCAGTTATGATCATTTCTGGGCTAAAAATCAAACACATTATTTTAAAAGAACTTTTGGGGTATGTGTAACAATCATATCTCCTTTTTTTTTTTTTTTGTACATTGAAAAGAATAATAAGGTTCCTCGTGCACATTCTACTTCCTCAGTTCTCTCCCCCCTCGTTTCTTCTCCCTCTGAAAATGAATGTAATCAAAAAGCTAAGGGTTTGCTTGGCAGATTCCATTGTGCCCTTATAAGCTTTTATACCTTCCAACCACTCGCCTCGTGCTCATTTCTTTTCTTGTTTTGATTTAAAGATGCAGTGGAAGTACTTAGCATTTAGATGACATGCTGCGGGAGGGAGGTGTGATGGATCAGCGCCTCTTCACAGGACTGAATTTCTTTGAGAGTCCCGGGCTTGGTTCTGCCTGCAGGACGGACAGAGCGACAGGCCGGGCGGGCAGCGGAATACCAAGTCCGCCTTGCGAAAGAGGGTCGGGCGTGGCCGAGGGTGGGGGGAAGCAGCGGCTACTGGGAATGCCAATGCCCTGCCCAGACAGCCGTCGAGCCCGAGGCTCCTCTGATTGGTTAAACACACCATTAGCTTTCTGATTATAATTAGCCGAGTCATTATCTACAGAAAAGTGGCTCGTTCACTGTATTAAAAAAGGTGAGGAAGCAGTTTTCTTCTTCTGGTCCAGGGGAAAACAGCGTGTTGTGCCCCCTGTGAGATTAATGTGTGCAAAAAGAAACACAGTGAAACACAGTTTAACAGAGAGCCTCAAAGTTAAGACGATAAAAAAAAAAATGTTGCTTTTAGTCAAAGACAAAAGAGGTTCCTTGCTTTTTAATTCAGTGACTATTATGCGCTCATATTTTCTGGTCGAGGAGCGAAGCAGCATCCTTAAAGCTCATAAAACCGACTAGAGGACAAATTAACCTTCAGCTTTTTTGTATCTCCTTACATCTAAGTGAAAAATGTGCCACCTGTGCTTTTAAATGGTCACGTCCTGCTCTGCATCTAACGCTAAAAAATGAGAGAGAGTTCAATTAAATCTTAGCGACGACTCTGTTCCATCAATCCTGAACCTCTAATTTTGTCTTTCAGCCTTTGCCCAAGGAACCGTCGTAGGACGCAGAGGAAAACAGCAAGTATGACTTTAATAAAACTGTTTCATTCTAACGTGCATGCAGAAATCAAAACTTTGGTTTGATTTTATTTTCACGTACAAGAAATGAGAGAGGTTTTAATCCCTGAATCCCTGCAAAATTGACCTCCATTTTAGCCAAAGCAGGACTCTTCAGTGAATGCAACAAGCTTGAAAACTTTGTGTTTTTCCAGACAAAACAGGAACAAGGCCTTTTTTTAAAGTGGAGGAGGTCAGACATGGTTCAGGCTGGAGGAAAATCACAGTGGAATTGTCCATTCTTCTGGATGTAGTCACTTTGATGTATCGGTGGAGTAAAAAAAAAAAAAAGGGGAAATTGCTGCAGTTATTGTCAGTTTTAGAATATAGAAGGACTGAAACTAAAAAGCTCTCCTGAGGTTTTATCAAAGGCAGAAGCTTCTTTAAGAATCCAACTTTTTGGATGGGAGGATGTTTTTAGAAAACAATTTGTGGAAAAAGTTTTAAAAAGATCTCTTTCTAAATGACAAAATGACAGATTGCTGAAATTAGTTCGCTTGCATGAAATGCCTCCAAGTCGATCTTCTTTTATTAAAGGTTGCTCAGTCTTAAGCAGGTTGTTCTTTCTCTCCTGACAAGCTGGCTTCACTTCTTATATTGTCTTTTCTCTAAAACACAAAGAAAAGTAGTAGAGATTAAAGTGAAACCCTCTCCTGAGAACATCGTCTGAGTGTCTGCGAAGCTTTTATGTTCCGCAAAACCACAAGCTTTTGGAATCTTCATGCCTTACGTCTCGTAGCCAATATTCTAAGATTGATTTCCCCTCCTCCACCGAGAAAACAAAATGAATCACGCACAATTACCAAGGACAGGGAGAAAAGGGGGATTGTGGGAGTCATAAATATTTATTTGCCAGCCCTGGAAATTTGTGCAATTCTGTGTGGATTTCCCAACTTCTATTTAAGTGTCTGAATGATTTATATGTGCAGTCCTACTGTGTTGCATTTGTCCACTGTCACCCTGAATCATTTATGCATTAATGTTTATGGATTCATCCGTGTAACATATTCATGGCAGATTCCCATCATCATTTAGTGGGGGTTTTCCTGAAGTGAGGCTAAATGAAGTCATTAATGGCAAGATTTTACTGAAGGGATCTGAGTCTCACGTAGTCTTAAGCAGAGATTATGATTATGTTCACAGACTGAAATCTTGCCCTCAAACACAGAAGTCAAAGATTTGTGAGATAAATCTAGTAAATATTTAAAACTTTCTAGGTTTTTATTAAAAGAATAGAAGAGCAAAAGTATGACAGGGTCATATTATGAAGAAAAGTGTACATAATAAAATCCCAATAAGAGAATAAAGTCATATTACCAGAAAAGTCATATTAAGAGAAATAAGTCAACATTACAAGAAAAAGTGTACAATAATAGTCATAATAATAAGAGATTAAAGTCATATCAGAATAAAGTGAAAATATAAGAAAAAAAAGTCGTAACATTACAACAAAAATTTCACTATTTTGAGAAAAAGTGTACAATATTAAATTCATAATAGAGATTAAGGTCATATTATCAGAATAAAGTTGAAAAACTGCAAGAATACAGTTGTAATAGTACAAAAATAAAGTAGTAATAATATGAGAATAAAGTCATAATACTGTGAGAACTCTTACATGATAAAGCAGTCCATTAGCATTGTGTTAAAATGAGAAATGTTGAGTATCTTGTGAAGTTATACCTTGGTATAATTTATACTTTGGTAATCTTGACGGTCATGGAGGTTTTGGATCCAGTGGGAGTGAACTCCAGTGGGCACAGCAACTAAGAGTAGGGAGCCCTGAGAATAGCCTGCATAAGATCAACTGAAGCTGTATGACATTGCAATTAATAGCTGCATGGACAGATCTAGTTGTCACATAATGTGGATTGAAGCATATCATGCCAACAGTGGTTTATTTGGGGTAAAAAAAATATTTTAGAAAGTCTACATACTTTGATAGGTTGTATTTACTAATCCAACCTGTAACTGACAAAAAATGGTTTAGTTAAATTTCCATTGCCTGTCTGGGGAAAAAAAAAAAAAAAACAGCCGAGATTTGAATCTCACAGAACTTGTTAGCACTCAGAGTATGTGTTAGTTTGGCTGTCAGCTACTACCACTCCAAATCTTAGCTCAACATCTGTAAAACTGACTGAGTTATTGCCAGTTCTGTATAAGTTGTTTGTTTTGTGGGAGCGGCCATGTTGTATTTTGTCGCCCACTTCTCATGACAGCGAGGGATGAAGTAAAATAAAATAACCTCATTTCTATTTGTTCTTTTCTCCACTGCAGGCTCATTGACGTCCCTTTTTTATAAATAAAAAAAAAAAACAAAGGAGGCCAGTCACCACACCTGAACATTGTGTCCATTCACATACGAGCACCTCTGATTTACACAAGACTGACTCTCAATAAGGACAAAAAAATAAAAAAATAATCACCGAGAGATCCTCCAGTCATCACAGCAAAACAAAACAAAAAATATCATCTGGCCGGCCCTTCTGAGAACTTTTCGAAGCATTGAAGAGGAGAAATGTTTCAGCGTTGAACTTTCACCACAAACTTCTGGCTCCATCGTTGAACACGACCCCTGCGAGGAGCAGTTATCAATGGAAGAGGCAGAGTGATCTTCATTACAGCAACTGGCTTTTTTGTGTCTTGTTTTTGTCACTGCCTGATCTCTAAAAGAAGCCTCCTTGAAGATTTTCTTTTTTTACCGTTTGGACTTGATTTAAACTCATAAGAAGATTTTTTCAAAAGCCGGCCCCCCTTTTATCTTCTTTACGATCACTGCAATGAAGCCGCTCGGGCTCACAATCCAGCCAAGTTTCTTTAACGACAGTTTGCTGCTAAAGAGTTGTGACTTTACTGAGACTGAGCCAGACTATATTGTCCATCAACTTCTAGATTTTATTTTATTTTTTCTCAGATTCAACTGGGTGAAACTTTACGAGGCCACCAAAATCTCTGCAGAGATGTTCTGTGAGGTTTTTGGGATGAAAACTGGAAATTACACAAAAGACAGAATGAATCTGCTTTTTTTTTTTCTGTTTGTGACGATAATGACAGTAAAAAACTTGAACATTTTGGATGATATCTTCTGTTTATTATGTGGTGCCAACATAGACTATAGGAGTGGTTTCTAGTTCTTCTTCACACCACAGGGAGCATTTAACAGATGTGGACCCCTGGCTCATTTTTGTGTGTGTTTTTATTTGTGTGCGTGCGTGTGTGTGTGAGCTCATCCAGAGACACACTATGAAGTCTCATCCAATGCATTATTCATCCTCTTGTATATTTTTGGGACATGCTCAGACCAGAGCTCACCGTCTGGCAAAGAAAAAACATTTTGGATTTTACAGATGTTGGATCTCATTTGGCTTACCCTTTCCATTTTCTTTTATTCAGTGTTTAGAAATATTTATATTGGAGCAAAAAACATTAAAAAAATACCTAAAACTGGAAAAGATCACATTATGTCACATAGGTTAAATTCTGTAATTAAACTCTATTCCTGTGTAATTAAATGTATTTCTGAATTATTGTCCAAATTTAATATATTTTGATATGAAATGTTTTGGACAGATATCTGCAGGCTGTGTTATTTGCTGATTTAAAAGATGGTGGGACATTTGAAATATTGTGTATAGATATAGACAACTTATGTATTTCATGTTCTGTTGGACTCAGTCTTTGGATAACTTAGGGTAAAGGCAGCACAAAAAAGGTTTATTTTGTGAAAAAGAAGAGCAGGTGGACACAATGGCAAAAACACAAATCATCAATAATGCAGATGCCAAACGCATCGGGACATTATAGTTATCAAGACTTTTATGTTTTCACTGTACAGTTCTGTTTGGTTTTGCAGGAGTATAACAATACCCTGCTTTGTATGAGCAAGTGTTCTTGTTAATGTGTCCATTCTTTTTTGTACATCTCCACCCAACGTCTGCATTTGAGGATATAAAAAGAGCATTGGTTTCTAAAAGGTGTGTGTGTGTGTGTGTACTTGTTTTTGTTATCTTCTTAGGACAGTTTCTGGTATACACACCTACCATGTCAAGTCTTATAGGGGAACTCCATTTTTGGGTTGGGGGTTCATTTTAAGACTAAGTTGTGAATTGAGTTTAGGTTAGTTTTAGGGTCGGATAGGTACACAGTAAATTTTGCAGTGTTAAATCCACACTAATAGAGTCAAATTTGACACTGATCCAGAGTGTATTTGGT
>JARVJO010000024.1:21411191-21421442 GCA_031762555.1 Cynodonichthys magdalenae | reverse complement strand
TTTTACTTTACAAATCACTGACATGGCCGATTCGCACGGGATTAAAAACACAGACAACCTCGGTAATTATTACAAATTACCTGGGGTCCCTAGATAATACTTATCCCGTCAGAATAGGGCTAAAGACGAACAAAGTCTGATTGAGGACAGACTTCTTTCATTTTTCTTGGCACCACTATGAACCCACCAACAGCTTCTCTTGAAGCTGAACAGATTAAAAAAATGACATCCACACCTTGCATCACCAGAGTCAAACAGCTAATATTTACGACCTCTCTAGCTAAAAGTCGTGAACAGCCTGACCCCAGGCCTGCTGCTACAGGTTCTGAAGGGTTTTCCTGTGATAAACCGAAAGGTTCTGATCTCTGGCAAGCCACCTCCATCACTGCTATCATCAAAGAACAGGTGGTGTTTGATCTGGCCTGAATCAAAAGGTGAAGGACGGAGATGTCCTGCGAGAGAGGAAGACGTGCCACGCAGGGACAGGAATAGACTGCACAGACGAAAGTCCGCAGCATCGAGCAGAGGCTGGTCTAATTGAGACCAAAGGGAGTCCATCTTAAGTCCTGGGGGGAATTCCCAAAAGGCTTCATCTGCACTTCTTCAAAGCCAGAAACTTGATGTCACTCACTGCTCAAAGAGCTTTATCCTCCACAGCCTCTGAATCCTATAGAGATACAAGCAGAATCGTATCATTATCATGAGGAAGTAAAGAAGACTGCAGGGCTGGAAGCTCAAACATGTTGATGACAGCTCCCATTGGTTTTCCACAAGAGGGTTCTTAACCGACTTCTGAGTAGAGATTTCTTTTTTCAAACCAGGCGCTGTTTGCGTCCAACTGGCTTTGTTCTATTGATGTTCGATGGCCAAGGAAGAAGCTTTTGGCCCTAATCATTTGAAAGCACGTCATCTCCTTCCCTAAAGTACATTCTTGTCAGCTGCAAAAGTGTATCAAAGAAAACAAAGCCAGGACCAAGCGAAAGAAAGGAAGAAATGAAGCAAGGGAAAGATGTAGAGGGAGAGAAATCTGGTTTGTCTCGCCATTTATCATCATCCGTCTGTCTTAGAAGCTTGGCTCAGATCCCTCCTGGTAAAATATGTTGATGAGAAGAAAGAAATGGCAGCAAGGGAGATGGAAAGAAGGATTGATTAGCAGAGTGAAAGGAGGAGAGGAGGAGGGGCGCTGCATGAAAGAGGGAGAGAGTAAATGAAGCAAGTAGGAAGGAGGACAGATGAATGAGGGAAGAGGGTGAGTAAGAGGCACACAATGCTTTCCATCAGATCAATGCTATAAGTTGGAGGCTGCAGCAGCTCTTCATGCAGAGATGTTGTCTACAGTCAATTAGATGAGCTGCTTCACCTTCCCCTCTGTCAGATGCTGATTAGAGCCTCCAGAGACACACGACGAGCGTCCTATTGTTCTGTGCCTTGTCTGCATGAGACATGGTGCGCACGCGTGTTAGTGATTCAAGGTGCGTTAAAGTGAGACAACAACTGCGTCAACTTCTTTTTGTTTTCTAGGCTGGGGAAAATTTTTTTAGATAGTGTCGCCACTCTGTTTATGCAATACTTTACTGTTTATGCATCAGCGTTACTTCCAACTCAACAAAAAGGCAACAAATTTATGCATTTGTCAACAAGTGAAGCCCTTTTTCTTCCTGTGTCATTAGTTACCTCTGTTTACGAGCCACAAAGTTTTTGCCTGCTGTTCTCGATTCCCCATGAACGGCGGAAAACACCAGAACTGATGTCATAATATCGTCACTTGGG
The DNA here is from genome assembly GCA_031762555.1 of Cynodonichthys magdalenae. Classification (NCBI taxonomy): domain Eukaryota; kingdom Metazoa; phylum Chordata; class Actinopteri; order Cyprinodontiformes; family Rivulidae; genus Cynodonichthys; species Cynodonichthys magdalenae. The sequence continues at coordinate 21,419,672 of JARVJO010000024.1, read as the reverse complement.
GCGCTTTTGTGTCATTTCAGCTGCTTGTGCACCTCCCAGTTTTTGTAAACTGTCACATGCTGCGTGAGAAGATTATTGTGTAACAGGAAGAGCAGCAAGGCATCAAGTGAGATTAAACAAAACTCAAGAAGGTGCAACTATTACAAATATTACACAATAAAAATATTTGGGGGTAAATCAGAAAGGTTGGAATGGTGCGTTTATGTTTGCAGATGCATCTGATCTTAAAGGAGACGTGATTTTTAAATCCTTTTTCACATTTAAATCATTCAGTTGGGGTCAATAACAAGTGGAACTGCAATGCTTTGGTTAACTTTAGGGCACCACATAGTTTAGTTTAAAAAACATGACATTCCAAAAGGAAGTTTGTGGAAACTGTTGTTTTAGTCAAAACAAAAGACTGCGTCATAAAGTTAATCTGGAATGATAGATGCTGACATGGAAACGCCTCATTATGTTTCACAGCCAGACTGAAAACTGACACTGAAGGCTTCTTGACAAAATGACATTATTGGATGCCATTTGAGTAAGAAAGGGCTGTCAAAATGATTACATTGCCTTCCGGCAGCTATACATCACCATTTCCATTTACTGCTCATGTTCTCCATGCAGAAATAATAAAATCTGAACATAGAAAATATTTTGATTGTGTTTGCTCATAAGTAGAATTTATCCATCGACCAAGTGCAAGTAATGAATTATTCACAGCTTTGCTTGTGCATTCAAACTTAGCACGAAAAGTAAGAAAATTTGTGTTTTGTAAATTATTTCTTTGTTGTATTAATGTTTCTTGGTAATAAATCTTATACTAGTCACCTGATTGGCAGCACCTGGGGGTACCAGAAACTCAAAACAAGAGTCAACAACGGCAAAATAAGCTGTTCGACAGAGAAGATTTGGCAAATTTTTCATGTGCGCAACCCACATCCTCAGCTCTACTGCTCATTCCGCAAATGAATGTTCCTTACAAATGTGGCACCATTTAAAAAGGATTTTTTTCCAATGGTATAAGATTTATTGCCAAAAAGCATTGTTACATCAAAGAAAAAATCTAATAAATACTAATTTCCTTACATTTTGTGCTATGAATATTTGTGCTCCACTGCTCATCCTGCAAATGCATGTTCCTTACAATGTGGTACCATTTAAAATAGAAATTAATTTCTAATGATATAAGATTTATTGCCAAGAAGGTACAAGAGATTTGACTTTTTTTCTCAGAATTAGGAAAAAGTCAGATTTTTTACTTTAATTTAAGAATTATGAGAAGAAAAAGTCAGATTTTTTTTTCGGTGGCCCTAATCTTCTTTCGTAAAGACGCATTGTTTTAACAAAAATAATAATCTACCAGACACTAATTTCATTACTTTTTGTGCTAAATTTAGTAACCAGTTCATACTGAGTGCATGAAGAACCCAACTTTCTCCAGCTTGCTGAATCAGGCCACATTTGAGAAAGATTATCACGTTTGAAACCTCAAAAAGTAAGCAGGTAAGAATGGAAACGAATGCCTCTGTTTTCTTTTTGTTTTCTTTTTGATATTATGCTCACAGGTTTGTGCAGCAAATCAACAAATGTCTTCAACTTTCAAGCAAAGAATTGAAAATGTTGAGAAAAATGCGATGCAAAGAGAAGAACAAACCTTTGACAATAGTCTCCTTTTACATTGATTCAAGCTGGAATATTCAACACCTTCAGCACTTTTTTTCTTCTGTGAAAAATCAATGTAAAAAATATGAGATGGGGGGGGGGGCACGGCATCATTTCATCCATCAAAACCATCATAACCATCAGCACTGTTCACACCCACAGCAAATGAGCTATAAAATGAGAACATTATAAAAGCACAACTTTTACACAAAATTTAAAAAGTCATTTCAAACCAAAATGTTTTATATCTCTGACGTGTTAATTTCATGTTTAGCTCACGTGATCACCAGACATGTGGGGCACGTCGGGGTATGATATGGGGGGGGGGGGGGGGGGGTTGTTGCTCATCAGCAGCCTCTAATAAAGTATTAACAGGACAAGCAATTTGCTTCTTTGCTCAACTTTTTGGGATGAAAAAGGACTTTTAGCATAATGAGAAGAGCTGATATAAAGGAACTCTTATCTCAACTAAAGGAGTAAAAAGAGGGAGCCTTAAATAGCATAATATATCAGCATCGCACAGAGAAGGGGAGCGGGAGATAAATAGAGACAGAGGGAGAGGAAAAGCTGATTATTCACACATTAGCCCCTTTAACCTCCAGTTGGGACGATCCAATTATACAGCAGAAACACCGTTGGTAACAAGGTGCTGCAGAGGTATGGCTAATCAAATGAGTCTACATTACATTTTATTATTACTCCGACAATTAAAAGATGTATTTAGGGAGATGGATGAATGAGTCCTGAGGAAGGTCCAATGTTTGACCTCTACCAACTTTAAAAACGTCTTTATTATCACCATAGGAAGAAATAGGTTTCTAGTTTTAAAAATGATAGTTGTGGGCAGCACTTCTGAATAGTCAGCATCTTACCTGTGAAGTCTCGGTGTTGTGAATTAGCTGTGGCTATAGATTGTATTGATCTATGTTTCCCATTCAATCTGCTTCATGTTGCCTGGGTTATTGCCAGGCCTTGTTTTTATAAAGATTTTATTTTCATTTATTGCTTATTTGAATAGGGACAAGTGTCAAGTTTTAATAGTACCATACACTAAAACATTAACAGTTTAGCCCTAGGCTAATTTTCAATGCCGGTGCCTAAATGGGCTTTTAGCAACATGAAAATAAAACAGTTTAAAAAGAATAAAATGTTATAATATCAAGACAATTCATAAAACAAACTTAAAAACAATATATTATTAAAAAGGTGGCAGTTATTCATGATTACAATATTGGTTCTCCTTCAGAAACTGCTTCAGTCTTGATCTAAAATGGTTCCAGTCAGAAACCAGTTTCAAATTTGTAGGTAAGGAAATCCATGTTAATCCCTGGAGCAGAAAAAGATGTTTGACCCAAAGCATTTAAAAAAAGGAACCCTACAGTTCCTACTATCTGCTCCGACAAGCCAAAATGAACTTTATTTTTCTGCAGCTCGTTTAGATCAAGCAAAGGAAGAACCCTTTTAAAGCTGTTGTTGGTTGATTTTTTTTTTTACGTTCTATCTGTGCCTTTAAAACCTTTACGCTTTGTGAGGGGGGGGAGACTTTGGATTGGTGTAATCCGTGGACTATGGGGGAAAAAATGGCTGGAAGTAACGGAGATGAGCTGGATTTCAGGCAGCCTTCAGTAGCTGAGGACCACAGGCTTCTTACAGCAGCTATCACACCAGGTACTGAGAGACTCGCACTGCAGGAGGCCGTGGAGGAGGAAGGCGAAAAAGAAAGATTCTTTTTTTTTTCTTTTTCCTTTACGCAAATCCAAAAATAAAATGTACCATGGCTGCGTGACTTGTTGTGCTTGCAGGTGATTGAGTGTTTGTGTTGCTGTTTACTTAAACATAAGATGCTTTTAGTAAAAAAAAAAACTGGACTATGTATTACTTTAGGCCTTTTACTTGTGTTGTCTACATCTTATTCTTGGGGGGTATATTCCTTCAACAGCTGCAGGTTAAGAGTATCTCATCAGCACTAAAAGCAGTTTTGATTGATTAAAATAGTATATGAATAAACAGCATCTTGTAAGCTATGGGATTCACTGACTAACTGGTGTTTTTCCATCCATCTGGTATCCATTTTTTATACCGTAAAGCTTCGTGTCCCTTTGGAACCTTCCTGCATTAAATACTTTATTCATTTACTGTCAAATAAAATCTTTGAAAGTCATAATGATTAAAGATGAAAAGTATGAGCAGCCTGGGATTATGTGTCCACACAATATTTTACTGAAGCTAACTTTATTGCAGATTGTCAAGCCAAGGATAAATGAGAAGAGTTGGCAAATAAAGGTCATTTTTCATGTCACTTTATCCCGCTCATTCTCGTCTTTATTTCCAGTGTTTCATTTTCATCCAACCTCCGCTCTCTTCTCTCAACTTTGCAAATTTAAGGCTCTCATTTTCTCTTCATCATTCTTCCTCCATCTTCTTTTCCTCTCTCGCTCATCTCTCCATTTCTGTCATCGACACTGCCTCGGCACCATCACTCCTCCTTCTCTCCTTCCTTTCCTTTTTCTTTTTACTCCCCCCCCCCTTTCTCACCGTGCAATGTGTAGCTCATTAGTTTGCTCGCCACAACGTCTCACGTCAGTCTGTCCTTCACATCTCGCTGCACTGCTAAGAAGTCATTTATGCTGCTGTGTGTAGCTCCCCAAACCCCCACCATCTCTCCATTTCCCTCCTTGCTAACCTCACCATCACAGTCCTCCATATGGTTTCATCATCATTTTGCAGTAGCACCAGAAAGAGACATCCCATATCCTCTAACCGTCCCCCACTCCCACCCCCTCTCCCCGTCTTCGAACACGCTGTAAAACAGAAGAATTTGAAGGGTGAGGCTGAAGACTTTAAGGAGGAGGGAGGTGCGAGGGGATCAGGATTATCCCAGGCGTAATGATGCCGCACTTTGATAGAGCAGAAAGGGAAAGGCGGAATGGTGGAGGAATAAAGCCTAAGCCGCTGCTGAAAACCATGTAAATGCAGAGATAATAAAGGAGCTGCTTGGCATTCATGGGAGTGGGTGGTGCATCAGTGGGGAGAAATCTTTAGTGAGAACGTCGACTGGTGCCAGCTCTCTCTTTCCTTGTTCGGAGCCAGCAGGGTGTCCGGGTACTTTTTAGAAGGAGTTGGTTTGGCAGCAGAAAGGGCGGGGTGGGAGGGTTTGATGATGGAGGCCTGAGAGACGTTTGGCATGAAAGTCAAATCTGCTCTGTGATGACTTCAAGTTGCAACATGTGACTTGAACTTTATAGTTCATCTTTAATTCACTGCAATAAGTTCAGCTGAATTCACGATCTTAAACGATCTCATTCTTCTCCTGCATATTTCACTGACAAACAATGTTCTTAATTTGTTTCAAGATAATTCACTGACATTTTCTGACCAATAATATGCATTTAGAGTCAAGCCTTCCGGATATTCAGTTGTGGCATCCAGTTTGTTTTGATTATTAGTTATTAAAAGTATACAGAGAAGTATTACTATTTGATGCTTTTGTCCATTCTACATGGAATAAACTGCAAGACTGGAAACTAGTTAATTTCACTGAGTGCTTGTAAATCAAAACCTGAAAGGATTTGGTCTAACCCCGGATTTACACTAGATGCGGCTCCACTCCACTCCGCCACAGCGGACTGGAGCCGCATCTAGTGTAAATTAGGGGTGACTCTATAACTTGCACCTGTTGTTCTTAATTTGTTCTAATTATTTTTGTATGTTTTAATTTGGTTGTTTTACTATGATGTGGGATCTATGTGTGGTTTTTGCTGTTGCTGATCTTGGCCAAGTCTCTCTTGAAAAAGACGTTTTTAATCTTAATGGGTCTTCCTGTCTAAATAGAGGTTAAATAAATGAAATAAGAAGTACTAATAGCCAAATGAGGTAAAAAAAACAACAACTCTTTGTCAGAAATGGCATACCAGCATAAAAAACCACCTAAATGTCACCTAATATCACAGACTTTTAAGATAAGTTGTTTTACCTTCTTTGTCTTCTTTAGACTCTTTCACAAGACACCTCAAGTGTCTTAAATGAGACAAATGCTTTTAAATCAGTGGTCGCCAACATCCTGCCCCCCAGGGGTGGTACCAGAGAGCACAGAGGGGGCCCATAACCTTGTCTGCTCAGAGGTTGAGTAAATATAAATTTAATGTTTCTAAATAAAATTTACAAAAACAAGGCCTCAGTTCTTTTTTCCCCTTTTTTTAAAAATAAAAGTTTGTAACTATTGTTTTTGATAAAGACAAATATTGAACGCATCCTTGAGAGAGGTGGGGAGTAGCTAGGGATGGCGGGGGGCTCATCTTGGCTTAGAAGTAAGAATGTGTGGCTTTGTGGAAAATAGGTTGAAAACCACTGTTTTAATTCCTTTTTTTTTTTTTTACATTTAATTTTTCAGTTGGGGTTTATATAAAGTGGAACTGCAATGCTTTGGTCGGAATTCCAAAAATGATGCCCAAAAAGACCTAAACAAAAATAACAACAACAAAAAAACACACTTTAAAATTACATTGTCTATTTAGCTTTTGCATTGGTAAAGCCTGCCTTTATATATTTTCAAATGTTTTCTAGGAAAATGTTTTTCTTTCACAGAAAAGAACTTTGGTTCTATTTTTGTGTGGAAAATGAGGTCAATTTTGAACCTCAAAGTTAGATTTACTGTATTCCTGGTTATTGTTTCCTGTACTTTCTAAGACATGTTTTTAAAATCTTGCCTCCCTTCACTATGTTAAAATAATTACAAGAAAATGTTTTAAATAACAAACAAAAGCTGACGTGGACTGCTGTTAGTGTGACCACAAGGCATTTTGGAGCTTTAAAAGACCATGACTGACACAGTTTGTAATACACAGTAATTCAAGGCAAATTCTGGACTCGGAGAACTCAAACTGTTTTTAGCTTATTCATTATGAGGACAGGAATAAAAAATCAGCAGAAAGCAATGTATTCAGTTTGAAACACCGCAGCACCATCAATTACCATGTCACAAGGTGGTTCTATGGTTTCTTCTGTGGTTGACAGCATGCAGAACAGAAATTGTGGACCTCTTGCCAAAGACACAACAACAAAGACCTCAAACCAAAGAAGAGCAACACGAACGCTCCTTCTAATAAACTGCACAAATAAGATTTGTGGTTATTTGTACAATTTATCACTCAGGCTCTATACTAGAACTCACCAATCAAGTTCAAATTCCTGATGAGAAATCAAACTTCTACTCCTTCCTTCTGATTGTTATTATATTGTTAATGTTGTTATAGTTATTACATCATCAATCCAACTAGAGTGGGATACTATAGAAATCAATTACTGCAACCAACCCAGAAATACCAGCATGAGATTGTAAACTAGGCACATAGGAGTCGGGGAGCTACTGTCAGCATCAGATCCATTATACAGAAGAAAACAACAAAAATCTTGGATTACATCAGAGAAATAGCCTCCAGTGTGGAACTGCTAAATGAATGTCTCAGGCAGCAGAAAGCCAATGTGGAAGAGGAGGAAGCATCAAGCCCCGGCACGGCATGTACCACTGGCAGATTGAGGAAATGACTAATATGAAGAAATCCTGCCAGTGGCTAAAGAAGGCTGGACTGCATGGAGGCACTAATCATGGCAGCCCAAGAGTTCTACACCAGACAGGACCCAAGATGTAGGCTGTGCAAAGATTTCCCTGAGTCAGTTTGGCATGTAACAGAATGATGTAAGATCCAGGCAGGCAAACATAGAATGCTAGAACCACATGGCTGGGATGGTGTACAGGAACATCTGTGCTGAGTGCAAACTGGAGGTCACACAACAATGTAGGAGATTCTTCTAAGGTTGGTGGACAATGACAAGAACTAATGGTTCTCTACAACACGGTTTGGCTTGGGTCTCCATAGTTCTAAGGCTTTTCCACTTCCGCTAGGATTTGTGGAACCAGCCCCTTTTTCAGAACATACTTCATTGTGGTTCCAAATGTACTGTGCTGGCCTGAAAACACAACGTCAGAAGACTGTAGGTCACTGATTGGTTAGGGGCTGGAGTCACTGGTTGCGTCACAAGAGCTACTCTCACAACAACCTGATCATCCCTTTGCAATAACTCAACCCAGTCCTCCATTGTTGTGCTGCGTATCTTTGTTAAGGTTGTCTCTTCTACTATGTTTAATGATGGCTAAGGTGTGTGGCATCAATTTTCAGACTCTGAGACCGCCCAACTTTACGATGAACCCACCCACTTGAGCAGTTATTGAAGTGTAATAGAAAACCACCCAAACCATGCTGAACAGAGTTCACCCAAGTCAAACTGTGCTGTAGAGGCGCTAGTGGAAAAGGGCCAGAAGGTACTGTAGAACTTCAACAGGATAGATGTAGGAATCCAAAGTGACTGTAACATCAATAACAAAGAACATGAAAAGCTTGAGAAATACCAGCTATTGGTTGTAGCTGAGACCTTTCTGGGTAGAGTTTGCATGTTTCTCTCTGTGCATACATGGGTTTTCTCCAGATACTCCAGTTTCCTCCCACAGACCAAAAACATTGTTGATAGACTAACTTGAAACTCTAAATTGTTTTTGGTTATGAGTGAGCATGTGAATGGTAAACAAGGGATGAACAACTCTTTAAGGGGATCGGGATCTTGATAAGCCATTTGTTTCAAAAGTGTCGTTTGATTAACGAGTTATGTCATTACATTTGGGATATACGTGATGACATAATCGTGTCACATGGGCAGTGCTCTATTCCACCACTCTGCCTGTTTACAATGAAATTTATTTTTTATTTATTTATTTATTTACCGTTATTTAACCAGGCAAGTCCCATTGAGATCTCAGATCTCTTTTTCAAGGGAGGC
>JARVJO010000024.1:21389059-21411091 GCA_031762555.1 Cynodonichthys magdalenae | reverse complement strand
AGGTCCGAACCAGGGATCGAACCCAGGACCTTCTTGCTGTGAGGCATCGGTGCTAACCACTGAGCCGTCGTGCTGCCGCTGAAAAAGCGGAGGAGGAGCAGTTGTCCCTGTGGTTAAAGTGGAAAAATAAAGATATTACGACGAGTACAACAAATGATACTTCGTAGGGCTCTTTACTGTCGGCAGCGCGGTTCCTATTCTATTCCTCACTGTAACAAGACATTCAGTAGTGTTGGGTAGTTTGCGAATGTCACATCTCTAGTTATTTTGTCTCATTTGTTTCTATGTGGTCCTGTGATGTATTTGCGACCTGTCCAGAGTGTACCCCATCCCTCGCACAGTGACTGCTGGACATGGGCACCAGTGACCCTGAAAGGAAGAAGTGAGTAAAGAGGATGGATGGATGGATGGATGGAGCTGAGTCTTTCACATTGTAACCTCCAATTGTTATTTTTTTGTGAAGTTTTGGCTTAAAACTTCAGAAGCCAGTCCAACAAGATGGCTGCCACAGCTTCTTAATATTAGCCAAAACAAAACTGGCTATAACTTTATTGATTTCACAAATACTGAGCTAGAATTTCATGTAACAGTAGCTTAGAGTTGTCTGCAACACATACTTCAAGTATGACATTTTGCTATATTGCATGAGTGCATATTGTCCATTTTAAGGTTCAACCAAAACAGCAACAACTCTGATGATCTTAGTCTAAAACTCTGGAATTGAAAATTCCCGGTCTTCATCTTTTTTCTTTTTTTTTGCCACTTCAGTAGAAAATATAATATTCGTTTTTTCATCATCAGTGTTTTTTCTTTTTCATCCTGATGTATACCTGCATTTGGGTCCTACTACCACTATTCATAATTTTTCCACTTTTTTGGTTTATTCTTGCATCGTAACAGTGTGAGCTGTCAGTGCTCATTAAGCTGTTTTTGTATATTGTTCATAATATGTTGGGGAAAAAATGTGAAGGATGATTGTCATTCTGCTTTCTACCTGCTCCAGCAGAAGGAATGTTTATGAATGTTTGCATGCGTTTCATCATGCATGCATTCTTGCCTCTGTATGTGAGAATGGAAGACATTAGGAGTGACAGACTGCATTGAAAAGTACACATAATAAAGGCAGGAGCACCCCTCAAAAAAAAAAAAAAGACTGAAAATATAAAAGCAGTAATGGAAAATGCGTCTGATGTATGTATAAGCAGATTGCTATATTTTATGTAAATCTTAACCTTTCTACGAGTGCTGACTATCAGGCTTGTTGACAGAATGGTGCGTGTCTGTTCTGTTGACAAGACGTGCAAAAAGACAAAACGACGGGAAAGGAAAGAGAAAAAGAGTCTGACACTGCTGACTAATTACACTTCAAGCAAACAGTTGAGTCTTCTGTTTACATTTGGACAGCCAAGGGAGGCTGAGATGAGCATCATTAATCAGATTTTCCTATTGTGTGCTTCCAACACACACGTGCGCATGCACACATGCACTCATGTGATTACAATTAGGCATCAGTCATGTTTTTGATTTGACATGAAGGACGATCTTTCTAATTACTAAAGAGTTTGCGATGATGAATCCCAATAAAGAGCCGGCACCAGATGTAGTTAATCAAAAACTCTCTGGGGCTTCTGGATGCCAACGCTGGGATAAAAAGCTGCTGCCAAAGTCAGCGGGGATTGTAAATTCCAGTGAACATTTCTTCCAAATATATTGTAAAATTTGACTAAATGCTCAAATTTGATTTGTGAGCAACATTTCCCTTGAACTAGCATGTATTAGTTGTTTCTATCATACCTCTGTTGTGCTTTTTGTCTCGAGTTTCATTCATTTTCTTTCTCATGTTGCAGGATTTCTGTCCTCACTTTTGTTAAATTGATATATGATTTTCTGTTCTTGCTTTTTATGTTTTGCATTATTAGTTTACCTCAGTTAGCAGACATGACTAAAAGAAAATCTGCAAGTGCAGGATGACATTTTCTCGAGAAGCATCAACTGAAAAAGGCAAATCTTCTCTTTCAAATAGATGCATTTGTAGGTCTTTTTTTCTATACAAACACAATGAAACAAAAGAAATGAAGACAATAACTGAAATGAAATGGTAAAAATAAATGTAAACAAGGAGGTGCAGCATGAAGATGAAAGGAGTCCCCCTGCCTTATCATTTTAGCCATGGACCAGTGGTCGTGGGTGGCTTCAGGTCATCTGGCACTAACACACTGGGCCTCAGAGAACGCACAAGTACGCACTTAGACAAGGGCCACTAGACGGTAAGGAGAGGAAGAGGAGAGGGAGAGGAAGGAGTTCTGAAAGAAGTGGAATGAGTGTGTTTGGACTAAAGTGATGCAGGGTGGAATGAAGCGAAAACAAAAGAAAGCTGGAATTGAAAGAGAGATGATCAGATGAAACTTCACTCTTTTGTTCGGACATCATCCTGTATGATGTCAGATCAAACAAAACCTGTTTAAAACAGAACTTTAAAATTCGGCAATGAGGTCATGCTGTTCCAAAAATTGGTTTATAATCACTAAAACTTATCAGCTTACTATTCAGTGAAAATCAGATAATGTTGTGTAGTGACTAACAACGACGTCCTTGTTAATCTAAATAATCTATAATCAGATCATCCATCTTAATAATGCTTTCACGTAGGATGTGGTGAGTGCTGCACTTTGCTTCTGAGCACACAAATGTTGGTGCTAATGTTTGTACACCGGTCAATACGCAGCATATCTGGAATCAGTCTGAGTGACTAATATTTCACTGAGCTGCGACTGTTGGAGACAAGTTGGTGACGCAAAATTACCCAAAACCCCCCCAAAAAAAGAGAAAGAAGATAAACAAATTTTCTATTGTAGTTAAATGAATTTAGATTTTGCAAACACGTGTCAAGTGAGCCATGTGGCTGCATTTCATACAGGCAATTTCTGAAAATTATTAAAGATTTTTATGACTTCTATGACCGTGTAAAGAACTGTTCATATTGGAAGCCTGAATAATACACAGAAAACAAATTAAGTTCTCAGTTGAATGTTTATTTTCTTGTCTAAGGACATCATGTCACTCCGAGCCTGTCTGTGACTTTAGAGATCTAAACAAAATGGCCCCTGATCACATGTTCTCATAATATTTATAGGAAACCTGGTCACACCCCCTTACTTCAGCATTGGAATGCCTGAAATGTTAAACATTATGTGTTTACACTGCAGGATCGAGACACAATTTAAATAAAGACTTGTTGATTTTCTAACTGTTTAAAGTAAATGACTACAATCAATTACATTACAATGAATTAGTAGTATACATGAGAGTAAATTCTAACTGACCTTTTAACCACAAAAAGTTTCAATATTTCCTCGTATAACTGAAATATTCCCCCTCCCTCCCATTGTAAGTCCCACATAGTGAAGCATATAAACCGTAGCTGTTTACTCACTGGAGTCAGAGGAGAAAAAATTGTTTTCTTTTTCTTGATAACCGTGACAATGCAAAAAAAAAAAAAAATACTTGGACTTCACTTGTATGTGCTCATAAATTCATTTAAAAAATTTACCAACCAGCTTCTGCTCTGGTCTGGGAGCGGATTATTTTATTATTTTTATTGACACACCTAACCGGAAACTTCCGCTGCACGTCCTCTGCAGCAGAACACGCCCACAAGTGTGTCTCCCTAAATAATGTTTCACCACCAGAGGGCGCACAGCAAAGGCTGAAAAATCCTGAAATCTGTCAGAAACGAGTGGGGGCTCATAACATGATGATTACATCATCCGTGTTTCCATCCAATTTTAATTTGAATTTTGAGCGAATTTTTTAAATTTCGCAAAAAGGAAAAAATGAAGAAATGCGAATCACACGTGTTTCCATCAACTGACTTGAAGCGAATCAACCAGGCTGTAATTACATCAGACGCATGTTTGTATTTAACAGGAAGTAGGAGTCTCAAACTAGAAGGGATACACATCCCAGGACAACGGAGAGAAGTTATCAGGAACGTTTTGCTACTATCGGGAAAGTTGTACTTATTCTGTCAGATCAACTAGTTTTGGCGATGTTACTGCTGTCTGGAGACGTAGAAAATTTTCACGTTACGGGAACAACTGGGTAGACGCCGACAGCGGGAGGAGGGTGCAGCTGTAGTCGCTCTGATACCGGTACCAGTCAGACAGCGGGAACAGCTGATCAACATGTGAGGTAAATGTTCGCTACGGCAGAACTTATTTGGCAAATGTTTCCATCTCTGCTTTTGCGCATTAACTCTTTTTCGAAAAACCCAAAAACCACCTCAAGCGAGCGAATAAACCTTTTTACGCATTAGAGGAAGTTTTTTTCGAATCAGGCCGTTTCCATTCAGCTTTGCTAATGCGATACTTCTAAATGCACATTGAAAAACATTGATGGAAACACAGTTATTTTTTAGGCTTTTTATGCTAAAAAAATGATGATCATATTATACTTGATCGTAATAATCTAACACAAAACAAGATCAAAAATACTTTTAGGCTGCTATAAGATTGTTAAACATAGTTAAACGGACAATTTACAGTGTAAAAAGTGTGTTCTACATTTTAAACCCTACAAACATTCAAAACTGAAAAAATGTTTAATAAAGCTCAGCTGAATTAATGTTAATTAATTAGGTTTGTCAGCAGCACATTTAAACACAGTTAATTTAACACTATTAGTACAAAAATGTCGACCGCTGCTGATTTTTATGAATTAAATAACCACATTACTTTAGGTTGTAGAGTAAGATCACAGCGTTTTAATTTCCTCAAAGAATAATGCCCTGGTTGAACCCACAAGTGCTGTAATTTCTTTATTTTTTTTTACTCAAGTCAGATTGAAGAAATCAACCGTCTTGCTTTTACTCCATCATTAGTTTGTGATTAGTGAAAAGGCAGTGTTTGTGTTTACAGCTCTTGTCACTTCAAGAATTTCTGGAAAGGAGGCAGGTGGTTGGAGGCAACGGGTGGAACCAAGAGGCAGCTGGTGAAAACGGAGTGAAGCCTGATGTAAAGGCAGGTTGTCAATCTACATTAGAACACTGTAACAGAAATCCAGCTGAGTGACAGGGAGCTGGCTCTGTATGCAAACCCTTTTTACAAGATGCTGCAGTTCTGCTCCATTCATCAGGGAGAGGAAGGAGATTGTGTTTGTGCGTGTGTGTGTTGACAGGCTACAGGTCTTCTGGGTCACTGAACTGGACAGACAAGACGCATCACTGTCACCACATGGCCGGCCTGTCAGTCAGCTCAGACGGCTATGACAAGCGTAAGTAACACGTTTTACGCTGGACACTAACACACTGCGACATATGCTCTCCAATACGGGCTGCACACTCACCACTTACAGTGCGGACACTAATTATAGGTACAAGCAGTTCTGGTGAAATGCCATTAATTTGGATGGAAAAATCAGGTAGTGGGAATGAAACACCAGAATCATTCTTTTATCTGAACATGAGAAAATTCTAGTGATCCTAAAATGTAAAATGTTTTGTTTCTCTTCTGCAGGGGTTAAACTTATTCGTAATACCACTTACAAAGATGATAAAGGAAGTATTTGGAGTAGAAAGATGTTAGTCATTGGTTTTCCTTATTTCCTAATCAGGTTTAGACTTACAAAAGGAAAAAAAAAGAGAGAGAGAGCCTGAGCAATATTGTTTGTAGATTCAATCAGCGAGCATAATGAGAGTTAATGAGCTCTATCTTCATGCAAATACAGACTGGGAAACTAAAGAAATTTTACACTCCCATACTGTCTCCAACAGTAACACGCATCATCAATCTGCACTGTTTAAAATGTGCTGGGAGTAAATGTTTGCAGAGCAGTCTTGCATTTTTCATTTAGTTTCATAAACATCTTAGTTGGGGTGGGGATTATGCAAAATCAACCATTTTGAGCTTTGTATCATGAACGTACCCAGAGTGTTGCTTTGACACATTCATGCATGTTTGATAAATCCTTGAATCCTTGAATATCAGTTTATAAATTTGGGGAAAAAAAAATATATATAACCAAATTAAACAGACTTAAGCACACTGTGATTGCAGCTATAAGGATGGATTCCATCTTCTCTTGAGGATTTGACAGTATAATGAGCTCTCCAATTAGAAGCCTACAATTTATCTTCATTTAGAGCCTTAATCAAACACAATGTCCTTTTTCACTGGAGTGCTGTATTTAAAAAGAAAATCCAAGAGTGTCACACACTCATCAGAGACATTCAAGTTACTGCTGCTCAAAGCTGTGCAGCGGAGGTCTGTGTTTCCAAATCATCTAAAACAAAAATAAGCAGTTCAGACAGTGTGTCTGTCGAGTCTGAGGTGGATAGAAGGTACAGTTTAGATTAAATATATTTAAAGTTACGGTTTAGAAAAAACTGCGGTGCATAATTTAAATGTATGGATCTATGTAACTAAAATGGTCAACTGTTGTATAAATGTAAGAGTTCCTGTATTTCCATCGACAGTGAATAAAGGGACTCTGACACAGGATGCTGTTACAGCTGCTCATGTGGAGCTACACAAAACGCTGCTAAAATCTGTGGGTTTTACACGTTTGATGTGTTTTTACTGCTGTGTTACTCAGCTGCAGTTTTTTTTTTTAGTATTTAGGGTAAGAGCAGACTTTCCAAAGTAATGAGCCATTTGTTTGTGATGAGGTTAAAATTGGTTCATAGCTGTACAGCTGTTTCAATCTCACTGCTATAATTTTGTTGTTCATTCTGTTTTCTAATTGAACTGAAATTGTGCACAGTCTATTGAGTAATACTCATGAAGCAAATAAAAACACACATTTGAGCACCCCATTAGCCTGTGGACTTTCTAACTTTTTTTGTCAAAATTTTTTAAACATCAACTCTTTTTGTTACGTTAGCTTAGGTTTCACTTCAGGATTTATCAGGATAATTTGTTGATTTTATTTATAAAACTCTAGTTTTCCCAAATATATCTCTTTAAAACCAAAGTGAACTGTGTGGCTACTATTTCTCACTTGTGGTTAGAAATAAAACTGAAAGCCAACTTAAACCTCCTCAATGAAAAAAAAACCAAAAACGTGTGTGCATGTGTTTGACTTTCAAGATATCTTATTAACTTTTTAAGGAAACTATCAGGAAGTAATCGTTGTATGTACATTTAACTAATTTACTTCTTCGTCGACCCCATTCAAGATGGCTGCCACAGCTAAAGGACCTTAGCTAACAAAAAAAATGGCTATAATTCAGTTAATTTTACATTAAAACAAGCTAAAATTTTCTGTGGTTGTAGCTGAGACTTGTTTCCATCCCATACCCTGAGCAACAACTAATTATGTTATTTTTACAATTTACCACAAACTGTTGGAGTCAAATCCATCTGCTAGCAAAATATCTCAGTACTTAGCTAACGCAAACGACTATAACACAGGGAATTTTGAGTGTACATCTCATCATATCACAAAGGATTTTGCATAGTGTCATTTACAAAGTTGGTCCAAAACATCTGGAACACCCTCCCTCTGAGCATAAGATGATTTTAAAACTCTGACAAGAAAGGTTGTGGATAATGCTAGGCATTGTTTAGCAATGCTTGATTTGACGTTCTTCATCTGACCAGTTTAGTGTAACATGTTAAAAGGGCAATATCATGTAAAATCAACTTTTTTGAGCTTTATATTGTGTTATAACATTATTCCCTCATCAAAAACCCACACAGAGTCTTGCTTTGACCCATTCATGCATGTTTGAGAAATCCTGTAATATCCTGAGTCAGCCAGGCAGGGGAGAAAAAACGGCCAGTTGGGCCTAGAACCTCCTTCTAGGAGCAGCTCCTCCTCTGGGATGTGTCTCTAAGCTGAGCTTCCTCATCACAGAGCAGGCCTCCCCCGTGACTCCTGCAGGCTATCGGCAGCAAAACTTAGCAAACAACTGGTGAAACCGCGTGTCTGCTGAGCTCATAATACTTCTCAATTCAGTCTTTTCAGATTTAAAAAATGCCTTTGAGGAAATAGACTTTTGGATGCCAAGGAGACTACCCTTTTTTTAAGCTTCCCATGGATGACACGGATCTTAAACATGGTTTGACTTCATTTTTGGAAATAACCCTCCGATGGAAGAAAAAAAAAATATTTATATATTTGTGCAAGCCACTAAACTATTCTTAGGAAATTGGATTATCCACAATAAGCTTGGTGATTGGTGATTTATTTTGATCCTGTAAATAAATTGTCTAATTTATTATTAGATCAAACTAAACTCACTGACTCACGTCTGTCTTGTTGTGTGACCTCATCATTATTACACAGAGGGAATGTTTGTTCTTGAATAGAAGATCCCTTGGTAAATAATTATTATTCCTCATAACGTTAAGTTCTGAGAATTGTAAGGAGATTCCTACAAATAAAGTTTATTCATTTAAAAAACAACATAGATTCAATATACAATAAAAATACAAATCATAAATTAAAGGTAGCAGAAGAAAAAAAATCTTGTATCTGCCCCTTTTTCTCAAATAAATAAATTCAATCAAAAATAATCTTCAAATTACAAAAAACATACAAAAAAGAAAAACAATAAAAGTTAAACTCCTTCTTGAGCAACAATTTGTACATTATACATTTACATATTTCCCCAACAAATCAACCTTTATCATTCTCTTAAATATACACATTGATCCGGCATCTGTGCCCTTTAGTTGGCTTACACCACATTTTAGTAATAAATAAAATAGCTTAACATTGATGTGTGTGTCTGTGAGTATGACTGGGAGGTATCTTACCAGCTGAAACATCATCTTCAGAAAACATACTTTCCAGGTTCAAAGGTAAGGTTCAATTGTATCCTGAGTTGCAATTTTCCAAAACCGATATTGTATAATGTTGCTGCTTTTTTATTATTATTACAACAAAGTAGGATACGATGCTACAGGTTGTAAACGGCATGAAGCTGTTGTGATGACGTGCAGAAATGGGCGTGATGGAAGCGGTAGGAGGTTTTTAAAAAGACAGAGGCCAATTTTAAGGTGTTTAGAAATGGCTATGATGTAAAGTCAAGTTTATTTTTGATTTATACATATAAACAGCATTTTAATAACAACTGAAGGTGACATAGTTACTTTATGATGGTATAGAACTGAACTATATGCCAGGGAAACACATAATATTGGCCCTGTTAGGCTGTATATCCTTTTCCCCCAGAAGTTTTGTTCTGTCTTTTACTCACAGCTAAAACTGCAACTGCTGCTCCTCCTTCGTTACTCCTGTAAAGCTGTCGAACTCAGCAGATTATGCCCAGATTACAGTTTATCCGGAATTTTGCAGGCGATTTCCTGATTGCAGCTAAGTGGAGAAGACAGTCTAATACTCTGCTTCAGCTCCACTTCATTGGCTACCAGAGCTATTTAGGATTGACTGTAAAATTTTATTGATCAGCACTTGCTGCTCTTTTCTCTTTAGAACAGCCTAATTGCACCACATTGTTCCACTGTTGCTGTAATAAAATAGCCGTAGAGGCCACGTTGAAGACATTTCGCAGACACGGGCAACTGTCTTATTACATCTCTTCACTCTCATGGCTCCGTAACCTCTGTCACTATTTGTGTCATCATTCTCACAAATGAGTACGCTAGCCTGGATAATGCTCATCATTATGTCCTTTTCTACCAGTTTTTACGCTCCTGAATGAAAAGTCAATGTTTCTGAATAATTTATGAGGCTGTTGGGTCATTATGGCAAGGGTCACCTAAGTAACAGCCTCCGAGAGCCCATTATTGCAGAAAGCTTTAAAAAAAAATGCTGCAAACATGCCATGTATACTGTTAGAATTGGCTGGCTTTGCTACAAAGGCAGCCAGCAGACAAACAGTGGCGAAATGGTTTGTCGTGTGGCAGCCAGCAAGCGTCATTCATGTGTGGGTGAGATGAAACGTGGCACAATGATGCCTTCGGGGCTCTGAGAAGTGGCACCACAGGGACTTTCTGTACTGTAGCTGCCATCGTCTGGGAAACACACCAAACTTTGCAGGTTAGCTATTGATGGCATTGTTCCTATGCATCACCCATCTGCTCCTGACTCTTAATTTGTGATGAGAAAAAAGCAGCATCTGCAAGTTTTGTATGGACTTGTTTTAAATCATATGTCTTTCATCCTCATTAGTAGGTGATCTGCACTGGTCTGATGTTGATTCAGGTGGAAGGAGAGCCAGGTGGCTGCCTGATGAAATGGGTACATTTGGGACTGTAACGTGTACACAAGGCAGATCCTGATTGTCTTAAATGATGTGATTGTTGATCCTCAATAGAAGTTGTTTTCTTGGTTGTGTCAAACCTTAACCACTCCGTCAAACTAAAACTCCAACCACTCATTAAAAAAATTGGGTCAAAAATTATATTAATCTTGGATTCAAAAGGATGTAAAATTGCTAGATGCTAAATATTTTACAACTAATGGCTTTCATTTAAACAACACAAACACTACAAGATGGTTGTAGTGCTGGTGTTGAATAATAGTGGGATGAAGCAGGAGATGGATCAACAGACTGGGGTCTCATCCTCAGTAATGAGGGCGTTGCTTCGGTCAGTAGAGTTGAAGATGAGTTGAAAGGCAAAGCACTCGATTTACTGGTCTGTCTACATTCCTACCCTCACCTTTGGTCGTGATACATGGATCATAGCCAAAAGAACAATATCCTGGATATAAGAAATGAGCTTCCTTTGTATCCTGGATATAAGAAATGAGCTTCCTTTGTAGGATGGCTGAACTCAGCCTAAGAGATAAGGTGAGGAGCTCCGTCATCCGGGAGCTCAGAGTAGAGCCGCTGCATCAAAAGGAGTCAATTGAGGTGGTTTGGTACCTCCTGGTCAACTCCCTTTAGAGGTGTTCTGGACATGTCCCACTGGTAGGAGGCCAAGAAGTTGCTGGAAAGATTATATATCCTTTCTGGTCTGAGAACGCCTTTGGATCCCCAAGGACGAGCTGGAAAGTGTCACTGGGGAGATAAATGAGTGTCTGTCCTAGACCTGCTGTCTCCAAAATCTGACTATACAGATAGAGGCTTTGATTTAAGAATGAATTTCACCCGCCTTCATCCATGTCGTAGTTTAAGACTAAAATCTTCTGAAAAGTGTTGCACCTGTTTCATCAAACCTGAAAAATAACATTGATTGACCTCATGTGATAGCTCCAGGTGTCATGCTTAGAGCATGTGAAATGAATGACTCAGGTAATGCAAGATCACATTTTACATCAACAGCTATAAAATCAATCAAGTTGTAGCAGCTTAAAGTTTGTTTATGTCAATTAGTTGTGGCAGCTATTTAGAATCATATAATCAACCAGTTAAATAATCAATCAACCACCCACCCACTCATGCCACGTTGAGTTCAAATGATTGTTTACTGCAAGTTTTAAATCCAATTCATCATGAGATGTTTTAGTTACAGACAAGTGGACACAGACAGTCACACATGGGCAAAATGTTTCAGTGAACAATAATAAAACTAAGTTACAAAATCATGCAAAGAACTTGACACAAAAAAAAGAGTCACTAGATTAGGATTTGCTGATTTGCTGAATGGCTCGAATCACAAATCAATAATAGGTACTTAAATTATTGTTTTTTCAACATAATTGTTGGTAAATAAGAGACTTGAGACGGTTGGGAAAATAACATTCTGCTGCCAAGTGTTCATGAAAGGAAATTGTTCTTTTTTTAATATGAAATTATGCACCTTAAAGTATTTTGTTTCTCACAAGGATATTTGATACTGAATCTCCCAAAATGAATAACTTACATTTTAAAAACTCTTAAACCCCAAATGTGTATTAATTACTGTTAAACATTTCCTAATTCATGATCCGTTTCTTTACTTTATTTTTGTAATGCATGAGGTCTCCATAATGTTTAAATACAGTGTGAATACAGCTTTGAAAACAGTCATTTTACCGTGTCATTGCAAGACGAATGGTACTTTTTTATGCTTTTACTCACTAACCACAGTTACTTATCCCATCAAATGCTGCTTCAGCTTCACTTTGCATCTTCTACACTTCTAAAAGCATAAAATATCATAAAATAAAAGCATAAAACATCCAGCAATTTTCTTCAAATAGCTTCTGCGGCATTATAAATATAATATAAGGCTTTTGTAGCCTAGTAAGCACTTTGGCTGTAAAAGCTTAATGTGATCCTCATTATCTCCTGGATTCTCCTGCTTCATGAAAGAGCTACAGTGTGCACATACTCTATATACCATGGCATGTGTTAACATTTTGGAAATATACAAAAATTAGATCAAACTGTAATAAAATATAGATATAAATGAATTCTACTTCTATTATGTAAAGTATTGTGGATGTCTTAGTAAGTAGCAAATCCACAATGATAAAAACATTTGTTGAAATTCTTTCACAAATAGATCCTGTTTGCTTTGTGAACCTTGTAAATATAAAATATATTTTCTGTTTTCTAGTATAAAAAGAATTCAAACTTTGATGTCTTGGTTTAATAGTTTTCTAAATTGAACCTTTTGGAGAAAATAATGGAATCTTTAAAATCTTTGGATATTCCATCACTCTACTTGCTGTGTTTTACTTTATATTTTAAAGATGAATTTAAACATAAAGTAAGTTATCCTGAACCATATCAAAAAGGTGCAATTTAAAAGAGTTTATTCATGTATAACTCTATATGCAATATTAAAACACGGGTATGCACTCAGTGTAAACAAAGCACTTGCTGAATCCACAAAAAAAAATTAAAGAAAAAGATGTGGAAGCTTGAGTCTGATTATTGATCTACATTATGGCTGTAGTCTGAGTAGGTACTTGTATATATTAACCTAACCTAACTTTTTTACTCAACCTTTCCAAGTATCAGGGTTACATATAGCCCGCCGGTGACTTCTCTCTGTCCCGTCTGTAAGGCCCCACCCCCGAAAAAAATTTGAAAAAAAAAAGTTTTGTGCCAAGTTCTTTTTTAGCCTAATTTAATATAAAAATCGATTTTAAATCAATTAATTTTTTTTTATTTATGATTCAAGGCAGCATAATAAACTTAAAATAATAAATAAATTGAAACGATAATATCCCCCAGATGTCCGGCCTTCGAGCTGTTGGCTTTGAGTAACTGTGACTGCAATTTAGTTGAATAACACTGGTATACGGCACCTATACATCCAAATTGTTGGACTTCTTGGTCCCAACTGGCTCTTCCATGGACATTTTAGCTGTTTTTGTAGGCAAACAAACCCATTTGGTAGGTTTGGTAGGGACATATCGACATGAAGACAAAAATTGTTCAGATTTTGTTTTGCACTAAATGATTTTTCATCAGTGTGAATGACTTTTCAATGGGCCTTAAGGGCTTGAGTAGACATCCATCAGCTCAGTGCACAGCAGTGAACAGTTTTCAGTCATGTCTGAACAGCTGGGTGAAGAACGTAAGGAACCTCGTGTCTTCTGACATCAACCTTTACATCTGCAACCACTGTCCACAGGTGTTACTGAAGGTCATGTGCATGTGAGTGTGTGTTTTGTTGCATTTGGATGCCGCGTGTTCCAACCAGCCATCCACCAACCGCCCCGCCCCACTATCCCGGAGGTCACTTTGAAATGGAATAGATTTTTCAAGATCTCTGCCAAGGCTGTAGGGAAGGTCAATTCATTAATCACAGCTAAATGCCATTGTCTGCCTGTCTCCCCTTTTAACCAACTAACACCCACAGATAACATCATTGATTGATACTTATAATTAATTCTCAGTTGGTACGGGACAATTCGCAACATCATTGAGTGTGGAGCCTTAATTACTATGTAAAACCTCATTAGGTTAATGTCACTGGGTGCTTCGTGGCATGAGGGCCAAATACATGTCTTCCTCTAACCATGGCCTTTGGTGAAACATGATCCTCCCTCCCTCCTCCTACTTTTACTCCCCACGTTGTGTCATCCAATTCAAAATGTCAATTTAGACTTTGCTTGAGAAAATTTTGTTTAAAGGTTGCAGGACATAAAGAGGGAAGGAGCAAGCTCTAGGTGAATTCATGACTGTATGACTCACTCATTAGCTCAAGAGTGTGGGTGTGTCTGTCTATTACTAAAATATTTTATGAAATACTGGATGGATTAAAAGGAAACTTGCTGAACGTAGATATTGGATTTACATCTACAACTGATTACCCTTTGGAGTCAATCCAATTCAAGATGGCCACCACAACCTACTGACCTTAGGAAACTTAAATAGGGCCTTAACTCAATCAGTTTTACAGACATTGTGCTGAATTTTGGTGTGGTTGTAGTTCTTTACAGTAACTTTTGGATTCAAGCTTGTTAGCAAAATATTTTAAAGTGACTACAGTGGTAACAAGATTGAGACGTCCAACAATTTCTCCTTGATTTTAGGCTTGTCTGATTACCGTATTTGTTTACACACAGAATACAGTCTAATGTGAGTCAATCGTGTGGCTCAAACTTTCATGGTTCTTCTTTTCAAACAGCACTATTTGATATATTTCAGAATAATATTTAAATGTGAGCATGCACTTAGAGAATGTTTGACATATGCTAGGGCAGCAAAGGCTCATGGGACATTTTATAAACTGATAAGATGAATATTTGTGGTTTTATAAAGTGTGCAAATCTATGTATGTGCTTAAATCTAATCTAAATGTATCTTGTAATTAAGTTAATTCCATGTTTAATCTTAATTTAATTCAAAGGTAAAGTCAGCATTATAGTCAATGAATGGAATGACTGTAAGTGGAAATATGCTGTTTTTACATATGACAACAAGAGATCACAACCTAGTAACCAGGGCCACTGCTGGCGGGCCAAATCAAATGGTTGGTGGGCAATTTTTGGCCCATGGGCCCTACTTTGGGCACCACTGAGTTAGACCAATAGAGAAATTCATATGGGCCCCAGCCCCTCTAAATCAACATCCTGCTCCACCACTGACTGCTAGGCCTTTAATTTATGTCTCCTGTCACGTCCTTGTATGTAGATGTCATGATTTTGTCATGTTCACATGTGAGCCACAAGTCAACGGCAGTATATCTGCATCACAAGCAGAAAACAGAGGACATGCCAGGTTATTTTACTCTCTGCTCGTCTCCTCTGCACAAAAGGGGCTGATGCACTGTACCACCCAGAGGCTTTTCCTTTTAAAATAATAGCGTGTGGCATGTTCACATAAATAAATGTGCCATCTTCTACCATCTCACTCTCCCGTCTATCTGTGGCCAATAATTAAAGAAGAAGAAATGAAAACTGTTAGCTGCTCTGAATAGTTAACGTTTGGGAGATCTTTCCTGGGAATAACTTGGCCGCCTTCTCACAGGAAGTGATGCACTTTACATTTCGGGTTTGTCATGAGCAAAAGCAAAAGGAATTCGTTTGCAGAAAAGGCTGCAGCTGCTGAAAAATATAACCTTCAACATCAAAGAAGTTTAATTAAAAGGAAAAATATAAACTTTGGGATTACTGTTGTGGAACTAAGATATTTTAATTAAAAAAACGGTATGAGAAGCTCGACAAGGCTACAAAGGTCTCTGCTCTGATTAGATCTAAGCCACTTTTATGAACTATTTACTCCTTTCTGCAGCTTAACGTCAGCTCCATCTTGTGGTCTAACTGATTAAATTTTTTCAGCTAAAAAAAAAAACATTTATATATTAAGTCGAAACCTCAACAGCCTCAATATCTGCCGTTCCACATCACAAACTCTGCTTTATCTGCACAAACACACAGATGTCTGTAGAAACAGGAGAAAATCTATTTATTCAGCATGTATTTTTTTACATCATGCTGTCTTTTTGTTCCTGCAAGTTGATTTCAGACAAGCTGGTTTGATTTACCAGCTGAAAAAATGGCTCTTTTGGGGAGGTTTGAATTGTAATTTTAGCTGTGAACTTGCTTGTTGTCAGACTGTTGGAGAAATTATAAAAGTTTGTTCCAATAAAAGGTTCGACTCTTGACTTTTTCACAACCCCTTCTGTTGATGGATTACCATAAAATTTGCAGAGATCTTTTCAGAGGATTTATTTAATTTTAATTACCTTAAAATTTCTGATTGAAACAAAATTATAATAATACAAAGAGAGATGAGGACATTTTTAAACAAACTCTAATGAAGCTGCCAATTTTACACTTCACACTGACAGGTTTAATGACATGCTTTTTTTTTTTTTTGGCATAAAATGCTTTTGTGCCAGAGATGGCAACAAGCCCAGGTTGGCACTCAGCAAAGATCCAGACGAGAGGGTTTTATCTAGACAAGCTGTAAGCACTGATAAACTCCCACAAGTTTAAGAGTCAACCTTTAAATATGAAAAAAAATATGTGAAATCTGGACAAGAAGTCGCAGGAATCATGGTGTTTGCAACAAAATTTACAAATTTCTGTATCATTGATGTGTTTGTGTTGCTTCAGACACAAATGAGATATTAAGCATATTTGTCACTGTTTGGGTTTGTACAACTTAAATATTTTGCAAAGCAAAATTGCAAAAAAATGTTTTAATTATGTAAAAATGATCTGCTGGTGGTGTGTGTATCATGCAGGATCTAACCTGAGAAAAACCTGAAATATAAAAAAAAACATATTTACTGTCATATTTGTGGACTTTGCACATATTTTACTTGCACAAAGGCCACAGAATACCAAATGTAAATAGTAAAATCACATTAGTATCTTTAATGGGGAAAAGGGTAAAAACTTGTAAAGACTGGAGATCATATAGAGTAACATAATAAACAAAAACACACAAGATATCAAGGACATTAGGCTCAAGGCCTGAGACTAAAAACACTCAGAGATTCAAAACATGGAGGGGCACCGAGACCGCGCAGGCAAGGACAAGAAATGTTTTGGTTGTTTCCGGCACAGAGGCCTGAGTGAAAACAGATATTAGGGAAGAGAAAGAAGAAGAAGAGACGATGTTCCTGTATTCAACAATACACTGACACAATCTGAGACCAGCTCACCATAAATATAGTGGAACCAGAAAAAACAAAACTGAATTGTGTGTAAACTGTAAAACTGTGTCTAGTGTCACTTTGACTCTAGACTGTAGAAATGGTAAAAATGGTAAAATGGTTTGAACAGATTTATTGTAGAAAGACAAAATTTATGTTTTGATTTATGACAAGTTAAGAAAAACAATTGTCTTTATGTGAGAAAACATTTTATCCAATGTCATTAAAACAGACATGTAAACATCTTTGTAAGTCATTATTTTTCATGCACAGATTAGCTAAGATAGTATATTATTATTATTATTATTTATCCCTGACTTTAGTTTACTTTCCTCTGACTGAACAGAGTGTTGTGGATAGATCCTGAAGCACCAGTGGGTGTTTTTGCTCCAGAGCAGAGCCTGCAAAGTGGGTTTTGAAAGCAGGAAAGTTCACCAGCCTGCTGAGTCACCGGTATTGATCTGTGATGCTTTCAGCCCTCAGATATATATTTATTTCATTTTCTACCATCCAGCAAAAATAAAAAAGGCAACCTTTCAAACAGCCACTCCAGTCATTCATTTTCACTTTTGATTCAGCACCAACATTAGAGGGCAATGTTGACTCATCCCCAACAGCCATGACAAATCAGTACCCCAGATAATTACATTTTTTTAATAGTATAGTTTGTAAGTGCGCCAGTTGAGAAAATGCTTTTACTTAAAAATTAATTAAACAATTTTTATTACGACTTTAACAGAATCTGGGAGTACAACAAGTCTTCCAGAACATCTAATTTTGCTTTTGATCTCCAGCTGTTTGGTAATTAAGGTTACCAGTAAGCACTGCGACTATCTTTTGCATCTCACCATGCATCTTTGAAATAAAACCTGCAAATTATAAATCAAAACATGCAACTTGAATGGGTACAGTAAGTGTGATATGACGTTTGCTATTAAACAAATTTGTGAGTCAAAAATTTTTCAAATTTGATTCATAGTGTTCTCCCAGTGACTGTTTGAGTCTTATTTTTAATTATATTTCTGTCTGCCCCTCAATAACTTGGCAGCCAGGGAGTGACAGACACAGGTGTGTGGTTACCATGGTGACCATGATGGCAGCAGCTTAAAGATTTCTTTGTCATTTGTCATTTTGAGCAGTAGATGCAATAGCTTCTTTTAAAATTTCTTTAGAAAATTTCTAATTTTGCAGTTTTAATCTGCTCATTGTTTGTGATCTGGACTGTTCAACATGTAGACTTTACCAAATTTAAAAAGGATTCCTTTTTTTTTCCAGTCAGCAGTTTGTGCTGTTATGTTATATTTTCAGTTTAATAGCTGTTTATACATGGGTAGCATTACTGTGAATGTGCCACCCCCACCCAAAAAAAAATATATGAATTTTCAAGACCTTATAATAAATGTTATAAACGTTTTGTGCGCACAATTTACAAAAAAGAACGTCCGAGATTTTGTGTCATTTTTTTCCCATCCCTGTATGTTTGAAAGCTCCCATGATTCATTCTTTTCTGGCAACATACAGTAATTATTCATGACAAGTAACACCTACTACGAGTGGGTGGGAGAAAAAAATCGAGTCATGTTGACATGTTTCAGCAAGCAAGGCGTCAGTTTTTCACACATGAGAGCTCATCATTTTAGCTACTTTCCACACGGTGGACTTAGGTTTTTATATTTAAATGCCCTTTTCCCTTTTTTATTGCTAAATGTGGTTACTGAGTTCTCCTGGCTATTTACAAAGCGTAAAAGGAGAAACTTTAGCTTAAAAATTATGTATCACAGCAAATAAACAAAGTGTTTACGAAAAGATCAAACCGGAACCTGTGTAATGTTCCCTTCAAAATTAAAGCTTTGTTCAGCAAAGAGCTCAGAATTCTGAAACCGCTATAAATAAAATATTAAATCCGATGTAAGTGTATTGTTTAAGAGGTACAATTAACACATTAAAACCATAAGGTTTTTTTTAAACAAGCAGGAAAGCTATGCTCTAAAATTTACTCCTACTGCGTGCCAGTTAAGCTTTATTTTGGAAACTATTCCCGGAAATGAGCGTGTAACGTCTCGTGCTTGTACAGGGGTTTGCTTTACTGTCTTTTAAGCGAGTGACAGGAGGAGGGAGAAGTTTTTTTTGTTTTGTTTTGTTTTGTAGCTTCTTTATCATGGAGGCTCGGGCTAATTTCTGCCGAGAGGAGATCAACAACACGGTGTGGGAGGTCCCGGAGAAATACACCCGGCTCAAACAGGTCGGAACAGGGGCTTACGGCTCGGTGTGGTGAGTAAATGATGGTTTACTGGAGGTTGTGTGGCGGCGACGTTCGGGACTGGGGCTGAGCATGAAACCGTGTACAGTTTGAGTCTGGCAGTCTTTACGACAGGCTGCGTGCAGTCTATGGTGGGCCTGACTGATTTATATCCTGCACACTAACGTGCTGTTAACACTGATGACACAGATAGTTACAGTAACTCATCTCAACTAGTTAGCACCTTTTACCACTCGGGTTAGTTTTGTTTTAGCTCGAAGATCACTGAACACATATCTTAAACATGTATTTATTATTAGACCTGCAGTAATAAGGAATATTATTTCAGTATTAAACAAGGCCTATGTGTCTTTTACCTAGCTATAGTTATTTGCAGATAACATACAACATTAATTGAACTTGGATGCTCAGCTCTTCATCGTGTCTCCTTATTGTTAATCCAGATGATACTATAAACAGAAACAATGTTTAGAGGTTAATTATGATGCTTTACATGAATAAGTTTTAAAATCCTGGAAATGTCATTACATTGTATGTCTTTTTCCAGCCATAAGTATTACAATATTTATTTTAGGTTTGGATTAGCTGTGCGGTTTGTTTGCATTGTCTATAATAAAATAATTGTTATCTCACAGTAATGATCAGCAGGATGTCATGCTCAACGTATGAGTTGTGAATGACTCTCAGATACTACAACACCAAATTTTAGCTTAATATTTGTAAACTTCAATCTGTTACAGTCATTTTTGTGTTGACTAATGTTGATTAGCTACTGTGGCCATCTTAAATAAGATTGACTCCAAAAATTATTCAGTTGTCGATGTACATACAGTGATTATATTTCTGCAGTTTTCATTCAGATTTGACCAGTTATTCTTGTGATAATTATAACAGCAGAATTTCACAGATGTGAGACATGTTTTCTTGGCAGTAGCCAAAAACTTTTATTTAATTACAACAATCACTTATGGGTCTCCATTTGCTCAAGTAGGTTCCTCTAGCACAGTTTTTTTTACAAATATTATATGGACAAGCCTTTAAAGCACAAATTAGTTTGTAAAAGTTTGTAATTAATGTATAATCACCTGTAAACTCCTTTATGTTCTAAGATCATATTAAGTTGCTAGATTTGTGTTAAACTTCACATTTAATTTGTATTTAGAAAGAGATCCATATTTTTTTTGTGTACAAGTGAGGCTGAATGAAAGTAAAAAAACAGTCTCCGTAGTATTAAATGTTTTAAAGTTGGGGTTGAGATCCAAGATTGACATGGGTGACCTTTACAAGAGCTCCTGATCTGGTTCATCTTTATTTCTTTACTGCATAAACTGCAAAGTGAAGAGACAGTAGAAAGAGTAAACAGAAATATGATCCCCCGTCTTATGTAATGTACTTTCTGCAGACCTTTGTTGACATGGATGAGCTGCTGCGGATGTAACTGACTATAAGTGACTCCATCAGTCTTATAAACGGCTCTGTATGGAAGTCATTTGAATCATGTGTGTCGGTGGATGTGTCTCCAAATAGCTCAACAAGCCTCTCCTCCCACAGATTGGTGCCCTGCAGATCACTGCAAGCGTGCACACAAGAAGTGGCCAAACATTTACACAAAAACAACAGACCACCACTCAGACTGCCCCTTATCGTCATCTGACAGCGTTGCTCTTGTTGCCTGCAAAACTTCTGATAGTTAAATCTGAAAATTCTCTCATCCCCCATCAATCATATTAAAGTTGGAGAAATTTCATTTTTCTGCAAAAATGCTACATGAATACAGAGCTCAGTTTAAAAAAGTTGTACATGAACTGGTAAATCTGAAGGAAGCCAAATGATAGCTGAGAGACAAAAGGAGCGCATTGCTAGCTAAAAGCGAAAAAAGACTAACTAAAAACTATGAATTTGAAAAAGCTCAGTAAGGCAGCAAAAAGCTAACAAAAGATTAAAAGTAGATACAAAAAATAGATAAAATTATAAAAAAGACTAGATCTAAGCTTAAAGTAGCAACAGTCTTAATTAAAGTATCCAAAGGTTAGAAGCTAAAAGTAGCAAAAGGCTAGCTGTTACTAATAAAAGGCTAATTAAAAACTAAAAATATGAAAAAGCTAGGCAAGGCAGCAAAAGGCTACAAACTAAATTCAATAAAAGTAGCAATAGCTTTGATGAAAAAATCAAAACGTTAAAAGCTAAAAGTAGCAAAAGGTTAACTATTACTAATAAAAGTCTAACTAAAAGCTAACAAATAGCAAAATGCTAGGTAAAAGCCAAACATATGAGAAGTTAAAACGCTAGCTAAAAGCTAAAATCAGCTTACACATTTAAAAAGCTTGTGTAGCACTGTGGTAAATGGTGTAATACACTATTTTTTGTGTGTTTTTCTTTTTTCCTCAGCTCATCAATAAATGAGAAGACTAAAGAGAAAGTGGCCATCAAGAAGCTCCACAGGCCTTTCCAGTCTGAGATCTTCGCTAAGAGGGCTTATCGAGAGCTCCGATTACTCAAACACATGAAGCATGTGAATGTGAGTAGCTTTCGCTCCATCCAGCAGACTGTAGGTTTCTTGTGTTTTTGAAGATAACTAGATCCTTTGAGACCTCATGATTACCTGTGAAGACGGTCTCATCTCTCTCTCGTTCCATCTAGGTGATAGGACTTATGGATGTGTTTACACCTGCCTCGACCTTGGATGATTTCCAGGACTTGTGAGTACTTCCACCCTAATAGTGACATGTAAAGCTAATAACGAAAATTAATAATGATCCGCAGGACCATATTACAAATCCAGACTTGTTATTTGTTTTAGGGTCCAAACAATTTGTTTTT
>JARVJO010000024.1:21357924-21369951 GCA_031762555.1 Cynodonichthys magdalenae | reverse complement strand
CCACTAAATTACAAGTTAAGAAGTGCATGGAAATAGCTCTTTTTTGTATCGAAAAAATATCGAACCGTGAGACAAAAATATCGAACCGAACCGAATCGTGAATTTTCTGTATCGTTGCACCCCTAATATATATATATATATAAATATATATATATTAAAGCAGAAGGGCAATGGTATGTAGATAAGAAAAAAATCTGTACAAAATAACATAAATGGATAATAGGAATAAAAAAATTCTAATTTTAACTTATCAGCTTATAAAAAGATTATAGAACTTCAGAAATTTTCTATATAAACACTTCTCTCATTTTATTTATTTATGTGTTTGTTTTTCATCTGACAGGAGTGAAAGGGTTACCAGTGGCCTATGAGGAAGCCACGTCGAAAGGTCCCGGTGGCTGGAGGAGGTGGAGTCAATGTCAAAAAGTCCAGTGGGACAGCTGGCAGGTGTGGGGGTGCCCGCCAGCGATCTCCTTCCCCCTACAGCCTCAAAGCATCTCCAAACAGAGAAACCCTCAGCTATGCTCAGGCTCAGAAGGTGGTGGAGGTGGAGCTGGAGGGAAGGCTTCACCGCATTTCCATCCTGGAGCCTCTGGAAGTCATTACAGATGACGAGATGATGGCTCAGGATATCAGCGAGTGTAACAGCAACAAAGAGAACAGTGAGCAGTCATTATCTCCCCCCAGCACTACTCAGTCAACCCGTAAACCTGTCACACCCAGAGGTCGCAGAAAAGACTCCAAATTTACCTCTGTCAGGTCGCCAAAAAAATCCAAAAACCACTGTCCAGATCCTCATCCCCAAACACCTGAAATATCAAACTCTCACCACACGACTCTTCCAGAACCCAAGTTTCAGGTTTTGGAAACTTTCACGCCAGTCAAGGCAGCTCCTCTGCCTGCAGCGTATTATCGTTATATCGAATGCTCGCCTGATGAGCAGGAAGTAAAGGCAGAATACGACATGGACGAAGAAGACACTGCCTGGCTGGATATGATAAATACTGGCCGGACATCAGAGGGTTTCTCTATTGTTTCACCGGACATTTTTGAGCTCCTGGTGGACCGTTTGGAGGAGGAGGCATATCGAGAAGCTCGAAGCCGGGCACCCCCTCAAAGCACAATTGACGACGATGCCTTCTGCTGTGTGTGCCTGGACGATGAATGTCTCAACAGCAATGTCATTCTCTTCTGTGATGCGTGCAACCTGGCTGTGCACCAGGAATGTTATGGAGTGCCCTACGTCCCTGAGGGCCAGTGGCTGTGCCGCTGTTGCCTTCAATCTCCTCAAAATCCCATTGACTGTGTTTTATGCCCAAATCGGGGAGGTGCTTTCAAACAAACAAGTGATGCCCGATGGGCACATGTTGTCTGTGCTATATGGATCCCTGAAGTTTGTTTTGCCAACACTGTGTTTCTGGAACCAGTGGAAGGGGTCAGTAACATTCCCCCAGCGCGCTGGAAACTTACCTGCTGCTTGTGCAAGCAGAAGGGTCGAGGTGCATGTATTCAGTGCCACAAGGCCAACTGTTACACCGCGTTTCATGTCACATGTGCTCAACGCGCCGGCTTGTTTATGAAGATTGAACCCGTGAGGGAAACAAACATCAACGGTACAACATTTTCAGTGAAGAAGACGGCATTTTGTGAGACTCATTCTCCTGGACAAGACACTGGGTCAGACGAGGAGAATGAAGGTCGAGTCGTGGGCAGCAGGGGGAGGGCGAGTAGAGGTCGGAGTGCCTACACAGAAGGTCCAACTACACCGAAAAAAGGCAGAAAGACTGAAGAGGATGCCTCAACGGATAAAAAGAAAGGGAAAAAGAAGACAGAGGCTAAAGAACAGCACACTGGTTCACCACAGATGATTGTGCCTCAGAT
Organism: Cynodonichthys magdalenae; assembly: GCA_031762555.1. Taxonomy (NCBI): domain Eukaryota; kingdom Metazoa; phylum Chordata; class Actinopteri; order Cyprinodontiformes; family Rivulidae; genus Cynodonichthys; species Cynodonichthys magdalenae. The sequence continues at coordinate 21,368,070 of JARVJO010000024.1, read as the reverse complement.
ACCCACAAGCAGGTTAGGTGATTTTATCATTTTGATCAAAAAATTAACTTCTCTTTTCTTTTGGGGGTTTCATCAGTAGGTAGAAACATTTCTTAAAAAAATTAAACATATTAAGTTATAGTAGAGCTTCTAAGAAATGGTTGAAATAATGTAAGCCATGTTGATGGTAAGATAAACTTCCATGTTTCTTTGTGTCACAGACTTAACATTATCAGCAAAGGAGTCCTTCTCCAAAGGAAAAACCAATTTATGCAGAGACTGCATAACTATTGGTTACTGAAGCGTCAGTCAAGAAACGGCGTGCCACTGCTTCGACAATTGCACTCCAGCATCCAATCCCAAAGGAACACAGAACAGGTCAGTCCCAGAAACAGAGCTCTGCGGTTCATTGTCCCATTCTAAAGATCACAGCGAAGAACAGCAGTTTCCAAAAACAACATACTCGATACAGTTGTGATAGAATTTTGCTGTAAGGTGTAGAATTTGTTGTCCTTTTTAGCCTGAAGTGGATGAGAAGATTTCTGCAGAGAAAGAAGCCCTGCGGTATTGGCAGAAGCTGCGACATGATCTTGAAAAAGCCCGACTGCTTGTGGAGCTCATACGCAAGAGAGAGAAGCTCAAAAGAGAGCAGGTAACAATGAACGGAGTTGAATAATAACTTGATTTTATGAATTTACATTTTAATTGGAGGGAAACTGATTGAGGTGAAATTCACAGTGTGTAATTTTGAACAAGTAGGTTGTGCATTTTGAAATGTATTGAGAAAACTACTTGAAAAGCTAATGTAGCTCTGAGTTTAGGTGAGCTTGTTAAAGCCTGACACTCTGGCCGTATCTTCTGTCGACTGCAGGTCAAGGTTCACCAGGCAGCTTTAGAGATGCAGTTGACCCCGATGTGGGTGCTTCTTCGCGCTACACTGGATCAGCTACAGGAGAAGGACACGGCACAGATTTTTGCAAAGCCTGTTGACCTAAAGGAGGTCAGACATTTATTCGTCTTTACCCGATATAATATATTGTGTTTTTATTTAAACTCTGATTTTTAAAGTTCCTGATTGTTCTGAGTTTCTTCGTCCATCCTGCCATCATTCTTCTTTATTAATGTGGCAGCAACAGTAGTAGTTTGTCCTTAGGCCCCGCCCTGGATGGTCTCTGAGTTCAAAACTTTTTTGAGTTCGACCAAGAACTTAGAGCATCAACCAAAAGTTTGAGATTCAACCAAAAATTTCTGACATGCAAAAAAAAAAAGTTTCTGTTTTGCAAAAAACTTTTTGGTTGAATTTTTTTTATTCAAATTTCTTTTTTGTTTGGTTCAAATTATTATTTTTTTTTTGGTTGAAATTATGTTTTTTTTTTTTCTTTGGTTGAAATTTTTATTTAAAAAAATTTTTTGATTGAATTTTTTTTGTTTGATTGAAACTACTGTTGTGTTTAATTGAATAATAAAAATATATATATATTCATGTGGATGTGGACAGATTGACATTTTTAACTTGGACAATTTTTAATATAAATAAAATACAATTTTTTTTCAAAATGTGTCTGAAATAAAATCCACAATTCAGGCGCTAAAAAATAAATTTGACCTTTTAATGAGTTTAGGTTCTTGAGACATGACCTCCTGCATGACTGAAAGTCTGTTTGGAGTATAAGCAGTAAAAGCTTCAGGTTTTCATAAGCCAAGAACCAAACTAGTTTTTAAATTTATTCTTGTAAGTTTTGTCTTGTTCTCAGGTACCAGATTACCTGGAGTTTATTAGCCAGCCGATGGACTTCTCCATTATGTGCTCCAAGCTCGAAGGCCACACTTATCGCTCCGTGGCTGACCTGGAGGCCGACTTCAACCTGATGGTGTCAAACTGCCTACTCTACAATTCCAAAGACACCGTTTTTCACAGGGCGGCACTTCGTCTTCGTGACTTAGGGGGCGCCATATTACGCCACGCCCAACGACAAGCCACAAACGCCGGTCTAGACTTGGACACAGGCATGCACCTCCCCGAGTCCCCCCAAAATAGAGACTTTTACAACTGCACCTGGGAGGATGGTAGGTCCAAGTGTAGTTACTGTAAACATTTCACATTTAATGTTTGTGTTAGCAGAATGCTGGTACCTGTGGGTTATTATTAATGTCTGACCAATTAACATACCTGGGATGTTACTGCTGCTCCTGTATTTACAGTTAACCACCTCTGTTGTCACTCAATATAGTTCTAATAAACTATTGTGCCATCTTCACTGTTGGATTAACACCTTCATGTGTTCAGTTGACAGTGTTCTGGATCCAGATAACAGACTCCACATGACAGTAGAAGAACAACTGAAGGAGCTGTTGGAGAAGCTGGACTTTGTCACGTCCATGCGGTGCAGCGGTGCCCGAACTCGACGCATACGCCTGCTCCGTCGGGAGATCAATAAGATCCGCTATAGACAGGGTCAAACCCCAAGCCACAGCAGCCACAATGGATACCTTAAAGAAGAGGATGAGGATGAGGAAGACGAGGAAGACAATGATAACAATGCCAAGGCAGATAATACCCTTTCGTCTTCAGACAAAGGTGAGGGATGAAAAAAATGCCAATGCATGAACCTTGAAAAGCCTTTTTTATTTTGTTAGTTTGTCAATAAGATCAGTTGTGAACATGAGCTAACGGAACATTGTCCTCAGGTAATTGAGCCAGGGTCCCCCCCATGCACCAACCCCAACCACCCCACTGTCTTCAGTCTAGTAAGTAGGGGTCCAGAGAGTCTCGTTAGCCATGGCTGCCTCACAACTCCTCTCTCCTAGTGCACTCTGTGTCTGCACCTTCTTTACACATCACTCTCATGGATTCACCGTACTCGTTTGGCCACGTTCAGTCATGCCATACCATCCCACTCCGGACTATAACCTGGTCCAGTCAGACAGTCACAACAACACAACACCCGTGGTTTTAGTCATTTTAAAAGCTGCCATGTTACCATATTACTGGTGTGTTAATGGTAGAGTTGTGAGAGCAATATTATTTGTTCACTGGTCTTGATAAGGTTCTCCTAACTCCTTTTGGGCTGTGGTTAGAGTGTAAGAATGAAAGTCTGTCATTACAGTGGTTCCATTTTCCAGTGTGAATACTGCACCACCACATCATACTACATTCACAATTACATTCTGACAGAAATAAACACAGAGTGACATTAAACTATATTTGTCTCCTCGTTTTTCAGAGGACCTCAAACCCGCTTCTCCCCCAAAACTGGAACCTACGGCCCCTTCTCCTCCTCCTCGACAAGGAGAACCACCTCTGGAGCCTCCTACTCTGCGGCCAGTCACAAGGGACTGCCGTTCCCCCTCCTGGCCCTGCAAACGCCTTAAGATGGAGAATGAGCTCTCCATCAGTAACGTAGAGAACAATTATTGCACTAAAGCACAAGAGCGGTCAGCGACGCCGCCCCCCAGTTTGCACAGTGAAGTTCAGGTGGTGGCCAACGGTCTGCCAGCGCTTGCCGTCCCCTCAAGGCCCACCACCGAGGGAGTCGGACGACGAACCTCCGTACTGTTTAGGAAAGCGAAAAATGGAGCCAAGCTTTGCAAAGAAAGAGACAACCCTGTGCTGAATGGAAAGGGGCCGCAGGATGAGATTGCGAGTAACAAGCCTACGGCTCCCAGTTCCTCCACCAGCACCCCAACTTCCATACCTTTGTCCACTTTATCCAAGACCCCTGAGAAAAGCCCAGAGCCCCCCACACTTACTGAGCTATGGAGCCCTGGTCAAGACTCGTGTTCAGACACTGAACTGGAGAAGAGACTGGACAGTGGTGAGAAGCTCAACTTTGTTCCTGTTTAAACACATTTTTTTTTCTCTGACAAGAAAATTTAGAATAATCACTGTTGTAGAGAGTTGCAACACAGAACAGCATGAACCATATCTAATTATTATAAATATAAGATTTTTCCTGTATAACTAATTGAACAAATTATGGAATCACTTTAACACTTTTTAACAAACACTTTAATTAAAGGGGACGTGCAAAATCCACTATTTAGCTGTTAATTGCATTTTGTTGCTTGGAATCTCTAGGAGTGCAGAAAAAGTTGAATTTACTCTTACCAGGTGCTGCAAAGATATCTTTATTTTCTGTTTGGGTCATATTTTTCAGCCCATTCAGTTTTCTCTATTTACTATGACGTTTTCTGAACTATTACGTCAAATTATCTGTGATGGAATTGCAAAATAAGGTCTGGACTTACCAACTTAAATTTCCTTGTCTTAATTCTCCTCTGGCTCTGGGTCAGACTCTGGTTCCGGGTCAGACTCTGGATCCAACATTTAAGGCTGGATGGACAAATTTTCTGTTGTTGACATCTTTTAGTTAACAAAATGCTAACCCCCTCTCTCGAACAGGAGTGGAGCTGTCTGGAAGCCGGAGGCAGGGAGGGGCGGGTAGGGGCGGGGCTTGAAGTGCCTTAAAGGCATCAATCAAATCCAGCTGCTTTGAGACACCAGAAAAATGGTGAAAGAGGAGCTGGTAAAGTTAGAATAAGGAGGAATTTAGACCAAATAATTTTAGTTCCACTTTATAAAGACCCCAATGGAATGGTTTATATGTGAAAAAGAAAGATTTAAAAGAATGACAAGTCTACTTTAATCAACCGTGTAAATGAGTTTGTAGTTGAGAGTACCTTTAGACCTTCAAGCTGTTACTCAGCTGATTTATAGGGAAGAAAGAACCCAAAATATGTTTTTTTTATGTTTACTAATCAGCTTTTCATCTGTAGTTCTATTTCACTGAGTCAGACAAGGCCAAGGATTACTGATATTAAGTTATTTTCCTCTCGTCTTTGTAATATCAGAGGCAGTTGTTATGTTATTTCTCTGCTTTGTTTTCAGGACTGACGAACGGCTTTGACAGACGCAAAAACAGCAGGTCTGACTCTGAGTCGAGCTCGTGTCCAGTGCTGCACAAAGAAATGTAAGACGCTGTTGTTTATGGTGTTTGGGTGATAACTAAACATATTTATAACACAAAATGTTCTGTCTCACAGCAACTCGCCACCCAAACGAAGCCTTGGAAAACCATCCCTTTCCAAAGTTCCTCTTCTTGAGATCATCAACGGAGATTTAGATTACACTGGTATTTTAACCTGAAACTGTTTTTGTTCTGTGTTGTTCATTTTTTTAATAAAAAAAATATTCAACTGTTTTCTGTTTTCCTGAAGGCAACAGTGGTCAAATGTCAGAAGACGAGATGGAGCTGGAGCCTTTGGACCTGGTGTGGGCCAAATGTAGAGGGTATCCCTCCTACCCCGCTCTGGTAAGCACTTCCTTTGATCTAATATGAACACGTTGTTACTTTTATGGGAAGCTCTAAATTCTGTTTTGGACTGCTGTTCCAGATAATTGACCCAGAGATGCCTGAGGAGGGTCTGCTGCTTAACGGGGTCCCCATTCCTGTCCCACCCAAAGATGTCCTCCGTCTGGGCGAGCAGAGACAAGAAGAGACTAACGATAGACTCTACCTGGTTCTTTTCTTTGACAACAAGCGGACATGGTGAGTTTGATTTATTCTATTTTGATGTTATGCTGTAATCTTGTCTCATATTTGAGCTTCAAAGTCTAGAAGAGATTATTTTGGCTAAATTTAGTCTAGAAAGAGTTTTTTTTTTTTTTTTTTTATTAAAATGGTTCTGGTGCTACAGCTGGTTCCCCAAAATTAACAGCAAGTAAGCGTGTCAAAAAAGCACCATTAGGAATATTTTAAAATCACATATTTAAGTAATTTAAACTTAAGTTTACAATAATTACATGATTCCTAATCTATTTAAGTCTCACTGTTTATAATAAGTCCACACACACAATTTAATTTTCCACAAAACTAACATGAAGTTAGTTTGGTTAAATCTTAGTCATGTTTACAGAAATCATCGTTGTTTGTATTACAGGCAGTGGCTTCCACGAGACAAAGTCACACCTTTAGGCGTCGATGACACAGCCGACAAGTTACGCATAATGGAGGGCCGCAAGTCCAGCATCCGCAAGTCTGTGCAGGTGGCGTACGACCGAGCCATGATCCACCAGAGCCGAGTGAGCCACAACCAGGGCTTTGTGACCTCCAACTACCTGTAGAGGGCGCCTGTCAGCGCCCCGAGACCGTCACTATCCACCGTTTTTCACGTAAAGCAACAGGTTGGTCCATTCCTACCACCGTGGTCTGAAGAGGTTTGCCCTGTCAGGACTAAAGCCTCAGACTGTATTTAATCAGTGAACCACTAGTATTTGACACAGCAGTGATGTTTATGTGTTGTTATTAAATGGACGGGTGAATGAAGTCGCTTTAGGCCCCGTGTTGCTGCAGTCAGTTGGCGTTAATTTCCCGTTCAGGGACGAATCAGGTTGTCAGCTTACTCCACCTGGATGTCATTAATCTGCGTGTCTGGATGAAACGAAGTATTCCAGCTGTTTTGTACAATTCTTCTGCCAAGGGATCAAACCGTCAGAAAAGAAATTTATGATACAAACTGCAGGAGTCTGATGAACGGATCACTGCCTTCTTTTATACAATAGCTTTTTTTTTTTTTTTACATTTTATTCTTCTACAAAAGATTCTTGTATATTTTAATGCCATACTTGTGTACATAGGTAAATGTAATATCAAACTTATTTTAATTTAATGTTGCAGTTTTTAAATGCGTAATTCAATCAGTCCTTATTGGGCAAAGCGAGGCTATGTATACTTACTGCAGTGTTCTGAGCTTGTTTTAATATAAAGTCTTTGTGTGTTTGATTGTGTATTTTAGGCCTACGACACAGTAAGGCAAGGTTTTTTATATTTGAAATCTCTTTTTGATACAGAAGAATAATTTATTTATAGAAACAGAACTATAAAAATAAAGTTTTATTGATTAAATTGAGACTTATTTAAAACAAAAGAGGGAGTTTTAATAAGCATTTAAGATTTTCATGTTTTTGCTTAAGACCAAGTTCTGTCACTGTTGTCTTGTTTGATGAATTTATTTATTTTCCTTAGCCCCAATTAATAAGCTTGTACTACTGTCATATTTTATCTGGTCACCAAATTTTGTCTCTAACCCTTTACTTTCTCATTTTGGGAAATAAATATTCTATTACAAACATTTTTTTGTGTTTTTATCTTCAAGTCCTGTAAAAAAAAAAAAAAAAACCAACTTAATATTTAAAGGCTGTTAGCTAAACACAAGACTTTCATTCAAAAACCAAGACAAATTAAATTTTCAAATCTTATTTTCCCTTCCAACAAACTCCAGTTATTAATCTTCACCTGTTGCTTTATTTTACAATTAACAAATTGAAAGGTAAAATGTACTTGAGCTGTTTAGGACAAATATAAAAACACCTCCAAAATATTTTGAGCAACTTTAAACATTTCAGAAGCTGAAGTTTTGTAAGTGCTGGACAAGTCCTGTTATATACTGTATTAATCTTCCTTCAGTTTCATGACAAAAACAAAAAAAGATCTTACATTTAAAGACAAGTTTTAAACTGATGTAAAAAGAATTCCAGCTATAATTTGTGCGTCTGCCCTTCATCTGTGCGCTCGCTGCTGTCTGGTCAGGAGGAGGTAGTTGTGGTGGAGGGTCTGTAACTCCGTCAGTCTGCCCAAGAGGCGACCGAACCGCTGCGGGCCCCCTCGCGCTGCTCCACACTGGGCCCCACACACCCTGGACAGCAGGTCCAGGATCAGCTCCTGCATTTTCTCCACACAGCTGGCTGCATGAAGGGACGCCCGGTCTGTACAGTGAGGGCACGGAAACACACAGGTTCACAAGAAGATCTATAAGTCACACAAAATACAGGCTGACTTAAAAAAAAAAGATTTATATCTGTTAAAGAGCCTCAGATCGGTTCTCAATTTTAACTGTTTTTGTATGAAATATTTTTATTTTCTGTTTTGTTTTCGCACTCTACTTCTACATAATTTGTGCTACTTTAGTCATTCATATATTAAAATGAGATGAGTGCTATGACTTTTAGTTGAAATGAGCTCAGGCTGCTGTGCAAAAAACTGAAATTTGTGAAAAAATTAGTTCTTTAAGACACAGTTTAGCAATCCCAGTAACAAATGGCAAATAATCTTCCTAATCGATATCTACTTCCTAAAAAGTATGTCTTCAGAAATAATTCTTAACCTTCTAATGATTTTATTTTCTTTAAAATTTACCATTTTTTTTTCTGCCGGCTGCCGTAGAGTCAGAAAATCCCTGCATATGATTGGCATTATTGTGATTTTTAGGGATTCCTCTTTTTAAATAAATGTCTGGAATTTTCAATGACATTTCAGACCAATAAAAATCAGGTTTTCAAAGGAAATCTTGTACATTTAGCTTAGAGCTATCCTTATGCTACTTTTAGATTTTTGCTACTTTTAGCTATCCATCTGCTACTTTTAGCTATAAATTTGCTACTTTTAGCTATCCATCTGCTATTTTTAGCTATAAATTTGCTACTTTGAGCTATCCATCTGCTACTTTTAGTTATTTGCTACTTTGAGCTATCCATCTGCTGCTTTTAGCTATTATTTGCTGCTTTTAGCTGTCCATCTGCTACTTTTACCTATCCATTTGCTACTTTTAGCTATCCATTTGCTACTTTTAGCTATCATCTGCTACTTTTAGCTATCCATCTGCTACTTTTAGCTATCCATTTGCTACTTTTAGCTATCATCTGCTACTTTTAGCTATATATCTGCTACTTTTAGCTATATATCTGCTACTTTTAGTTATTTGCTACTTTGAGCTATCCATCTGCTACTTTTAGCTATCCATCTGCTAATTTTAGCTATCGATTTGCTACTTTTAGCTATCCATCTGCTACTTTTAGCTATATATCTGCTACTTTTAGCTATCCATCTGCTTCTTTTAGCTATCCATCTGCTTCTTTTAGCTATCCATCTGCTTCTTTTAGCTATTATTTGCTACTTTTAGCTTTCCATCTGTTACTTTTAGCTATCCATCTGCTACGTTTAGCTACTATTTTGCTACTTTTGGCTTTTAGCTAATGTTTTTCTTTTAACAGTTTTAGCAAATTTCAAAAAAGGACATGCAGTGTTCGTTTTTCTCCTGGCAGTTGAATAGATTTGAAACAAATCATTAGAAATAATTCAAACATGGAGGAGCTGGTGTGACCTGAGCAGAGCAGAGCTGTGGCGGTGAGCAGGGCGTATTCTGCCTCCGTCACGCGCAGCACCACCATGCTGTGGAGGAAGTTGAGCACTGAGCCGAGGAGATCGTCACTGCCCCCTGTTCACATCAATAAACAGAAAATGACTTAATCAGTGATTTTAATTGGTTTTATTAGTATTATTATACATGAATAAACTCACCTGAGCTGTTCCTGCTCTGCATGTTTTCCTTGGTTTCTGCATCTCTGAGCCAGCTGTGTGTGGACATGCTAAAAAGCTGCAGGACTGATAATAGGGATTGTAAAATGAGTCATTTTCTTGTGTTGAAATGTGCCTTTGTTCCTCGGTCACACTGTGGTTTATTCACCTGGACTGGGGCTCGCCGGGTTGTGGGAGAACTGCTGAGCTGAGAGCAGGAACATGACCTCCAGCGAGGAGACGGACAAGAGAGCAAACTGGTCTGAGATGTCCAGGAGTTCAAAGCCTGTGTGGAGAGGACATGGATTAAGTTTTGTTTTTCTTCAGGGTAAGATTTAAAAAAAAAAATCCAGGTGTTGCGTTAAACCCCTCCCACGTAAATGTGACACATGAAAGCTCAGGGTGTCTTCAGTGTGCATTCAAATAAATTCAACTTGACTAAAACTGTTTCCCTTAGAGGAGAAAAGTGAATCACCAGAACTCAAGAGGCTCCTGTTCTTTTTTTCTCTGAAGTATTATATAGATTTTTTTTTAAAACAGTTTTTATATAAAGACAAATCTAGAGTTTAAATTTAGTATTTTATGAGGACAAACTTGTAACCAACATTTTTCAGGAAATGACGCCAAAAAAAATTCAGATTTATAAAACACACTTTCAAGCAATTTCTCTTTATAGATCACAGCTGACTGGCAGACTTTGTGCACAAGGTTCTGCCTCCAGTTCTGCCCCCTACACACTCAACCATAAACAGTCAATGCAAAGTACCTCATGAATGTTAAGGTGTATTTAAATGAGTCAGCTGATCGATGTTAA
>JARVJO010000024.1:21343386-21355585 GCA_031762555.1 Cynodonichthys magdalenae | reverse complement strand
ATTTTCACGTCAAGTTTGGATTTTATAAATCACAACCTTTGCGTGAAAAGTGGCGTACGCAAGTTTCTGGGCTTGTTCTGTGCGTACGCAAGGTTTATAAATCCAACCCCAGGAGATTCTGAATTGACTACTCCCTAAAACAGGGCTACTCAACTGGTGGCCCAAGGGCCACATCTGGCCCCCGGGTGACTTCCATCTGGCCCTCCAATGACCTGCCTTCTGACATTAAAGGCCATCAAAACTAGAGAAACAAAAATTAATAAATAAAAACAACGTGAGCTGAGTAGCTCTTCGAAAAAGCTGAAATTAAGTTGTTCAGGCTAAAAGCAAAAATACGCAAAATGGCTAAAAGCTATTTTCAGTTTGAGTTACAGCTGCCTGTGGGAATAAATATCTTGACCTGTGGTCTGACTGAACCAAAATAAACATCACAGTATTTTAGTAAGGAGGGCAGTGAGTTTGATTTTCATCAGTAAAGCACAGTGGTGGTAGTTCAGTGGTATGGGGTTTTATCTAACCTAAGCAGAACACAAAGAGCTGTTTCAGGGAAGTGAAATTTCATACAACTAAGAAGCTAGTGAAGCTTTTTTTCCCCCAAATAATTTAAAATTCTTCCCTTCTGTTCAGTTTTTGAGTGCATTTAAAAAAAATTCTGTTCAACTTCTTACTGTCAAAACAATGTAGAGGACCACACCTTACCCCTATTAAGTAATTTAAATATGTTAAAAACATACAAAGTCTGTGATCTTTTCTGTTATAAACACCCAAATGAAGTCACATCCACCTTCACCTGAACTGTCGTTACCGAAAACTGCTGTGGTACTTTAGAGCTCAATGAACCTCTACTTCTGGTTTTAAATAAATACAGGTGATTTCACAATTTAGAAAAGTTAACGTGATTTATAAAATCAAGTTATAATATCCTTTGTTTGGTAGTTTAATACTGTAAAATGACTGACTACAGTATGATGAACGATCACTCCTACCGGGCACTGTTCTGGCAAACTGCAGCAGCCTTTGATGGTGGGGGGGTACAACCTCAGACAGACCCTCCCCGTCTTGTGCACACTGCCAGTCAAACACCTGCCCGCATGTAAACAAGAGACAACATGAGCACAACAGGAAAGTATTAAAGTCTGTTTATAAACAGTAACCGACTTTGAACCTGTGACCGACCATAAAACTGCTGCTGTCTTGATCTCTGAACTGCCGGTGAGCCTCCACCATCTTGTCCACGGTATATTTCTGCTCCCGGGTCAAACTGACAGACAGAACCTGGAGCGGATAGAAGTTAACACATGGAGGATTAAACACGTTTCAGTGCATTAACATTAACTCAGCACTGTAATCCCATATCATGGCACTGCCACTGTTGTGCTTTACTGATAAAACTGTGCTATACTATTTAAAATCCAAACATTAGCTGAACACAGCTTTGTAATCTAAAGATTCGTGAAGGGGGAGATGACAGGGAGCAGGGGTACCTGTCCAAGTACCCTGCTGGTAGAGCTGACCCTCCTACTGTCTGTGTTCTCCTCTTCCTCCTGCCCTCTGCTTTTACCTCCTTTTCTTAGTCGTTTGGATTGACACTGTACTTCTGTAAGAAGGCCTGCAATTAAAAAAAAAACAAACTCAAAACTTTATAGTCATTCAAAAAACATTTAATAAACTAATTTATTGAAACATAAATATTTCATTTATAATCCCCATTAACCATTTCTCTGGTTAATGGCAGATTTTCTTACACTCAGCCAGCATTCCTACGGCCCGACACTTCCTCAGCCGGCAGTCCTGGCACTTCCTCCTCATGTACATGTCCATCTCACAGCCGCCGCCGCTCTTACAGTGATACACGGCCTTTTTAGTCACGCTGCGCCGGAAGAAACCTGCAGGAAAACCCCACAGAAAGACCTTTAAACTGAAAACCTACAAAAACCCAGTCAGAACGCTGAGGCCTGAATGAAGCTGAAACCATCATTTTACATTTAAAACCACCAGAACAGAAATAAACCTTATCACAAAATGCTATAAGCTAAAATTAGAAAAGAAGGAGCTAAAATTACCAAAACAGTAAACCAAAGACAAAACCTAAAATTGACAAACCAGTTGCTAAAGTTAGCAAAACTTTTAGCTAAAAGCTAAAATTAGCAGAACAGTAGCTCAATATTAAAATAAACAAAATGGTAGCTAAGAGCTGAAATCAACATAGCAGTAACTTAAAGCTAAAAACTAAAATTAGCAAAACAGTACCTAAAAATGAAAATTACGCAAACAAAAGCTAAAGGCTAAAATTAACAACAAAGTTAAAAAAGTAAATCAACAAAAAAACCTTTGCTAAAGATAGCAAAATAGTAGCGGTATGTAAAAACTAAAACTAGCCACACTGAAACTAGAAGCTAAAATCAGCAAAACAGTGGGCAAAAGCTAAAAATAAGGCAAGTATACTGAAATATATATTTACAGCCATGTTTCTGAAGACTTTCACATTAATTTTAAAGACAATAAATAAATAACTAAATAGATATTTTAAAAGTACAGTAGTTACAAAAAACAAAATTCATAGCAGTGATGTCCTGAATGAGCTGAACATTTTGATGCCTTTATGACCAAAAAAAGTTTGCTGAAGCAGTTTGAGTTCATAAATATACCTTTACATCCTTCACAGGTGAGAGCGTTGTAGTGATACCCTGACGCTTTGTCTCCGCACACCACACACAGCTCGTCCTGACCTCTGCTCCTCCCTCCCGACCCCATCCGGGACCTCCGGCCGAGTGGCACCGCCCCGAACCCATGAGCCAGAGCCCCAGAGAGCGGGTCCGGGCTGGGATCACAGGGGGGCTCCAGGCAGTGAGGGTTGTACTGGTACGAAGCGTGGCAGAGCTGAGAGGACGAGGCAGAAGAGGAAGGTGAGGGGGTGGAGGAAGACGGAGAGCTGTAGAGGGAGAAGGGCAGGTTGGCAGGGAGGTACTGTTGTTGGCTGTAAGGGAGCAGCTGGAGGTCGGGGTCCTGGAGGGGATAACCAAGAGGTTCAGCCAGCATGTCTGAAAGAGAAATCATGAGACACAATAATTCTGATGGATGTTTGTTGTTTTTTCTAGTTTATGTAAAGTACCCACAAGTCTGAAAAAAGAAACTTAAGGTATTATTTTGACAAAACTGTATTTCAAAACCAAAGATAACTTTCGTCTTCCACCTGACATTTAAAGATATCAAAAACAAACGCTAATAAAAAAAAAATACATAACAAAATCACAAGAGGTGAGAATGCTCGAATGCTTGGCTCCTCTTAGCCATATAAAATAATGAAATCATTTCCTTGTCATATTAAGACTAATCCACAGGAGAGAAACTGAAGTATGACTAAATGTTTCAGGACACTCGATGACGCAGGTCCAAGTCAAAGAGCGTCACTAGATCCGGATTTTACGTAACTCAATGAATTCACCGTTTCTATGATTTTGAAAATAAAAGAGTTGATGTTGAATGAAACTTTGTGAACTTGTTCAGACTTCAGAAACAGGATGCAGCTGAGAACTCCGAGTGCCATTTAGGGCATTTTGATCCGTCTCATTAGTTTAGTCTCTGATGGACAGTTGTTGAGTCGTCTCCACTGAGAAAACATGTGTGGTCGCTGGCAGCTTATGAAAGTCCAGCTGGACTGGATCAAACAGAACTGCTCTGGGGCCTGTTAGACACCGATTAAATGGACCCTAGAACCGGACTCTGAGGACTCTCTCCTAAAAACAGAGATGTAATTTAAATGTGGGGTGGCAATTTTTTCAACATTCATCCTCATCATTTATCTATGGCTATAGGAGATTTGGACAGAATGAAGATTCAGCGCACCACAAATGGGGGACGAAAAACTTTTTTAGATACATTTTTTTAAATATAGTTGATTTATTCTGTAAAATAATCACTGGTAACTTGTTCTGTGGGTTTAATAGGTTTTCCAGGAGATTATACCCCTAGACCCCCTAGAACTGCTTCACTCCACAGCTTTCTGTTAACATGAACAGGGGTTCCTCGTTGCTGTCAGCAGATGGCTTGTCGGCCGCGGAGATGACAGCATCTGAAGTAAAGCAGGAGGAAATGAGGAGTGGAGAACTTATTTATAGTGGCTGAGCGGGTTGGAAGATAGTTATTTAATGTTATTTATTGGGTTTTTAACGTCCTACAGGTTCTGAGACTTAAAATGAATTTGTAACTGAATTTTTGAAAAAAATCCGTGAGATTGCTCTATATGTCCGTATACCTGCAAAATGAGGGAAAATCTGTATTAATTATGGACAATCCATACAACTTGACATGTATATATATCCAGATGAATATACATTTATGCTGAAAATGACATGCAGGGTTTTAGTGCATAAACCCCCCCAATGGTAAACCTTAAGCTACGCCCTTGCCTATCAGCACCTGTTCTCTGTTCTCATTAAGCCAGTTGTTTCTAATTTCCTCGTCAGCTTCAGTTCAATTAGTCTCTGTTTTCACTTCTCTGCAGTCGACCATCGTGCTTTAATGCCTCGTCCGGTTTTCACTCAGTAGTTGTTTTGGTAAAAAAGAAAAAGATGTTTGTTGATTCAAATGACGATTTGAATTTAAAAGTACTGATCAGCCTTGCTTGCTTCTGTCTCATGTATGAAACTAAATATGGCAAAAAATAAAAACTTGCAGCTTAGATGTCAGCAACATTGTGCAACACAATGTGGTCCTAAAACTCCGTTACAACTGAATGTATACAAAAAACTTCATATTAAACTCGTCTCCTCCACTTATCCAGATGTTTTCCGTCTTTACCAGATGATGCTTAAAGTGGGTTAGAGGGGAGGGGAGAGGAGGAGGGGGGTTCTTATTTTTTTGGCGTGTGATAGAGCTGCGATTCGTACTGTTTGTAAACCATTTGTGCGCTGTCTAAACACTCCTCCACCTCCCTTCCATCCCACGCACGCCAGGGAGCTAAATGACCCCAGTAAACTACCCCCCGTAACTGCCCCCCCCCCCCAAAATACAGGGAGAACATGTCGATGATACGTTTCAGTATAAATAGATCCTCTGATGCACGCTCAGACGGATGAACTTCCTGGAGAATCGTTTTATTTTGTCAAAACTTGATCATTGATCCGCTGTCAGGTCAGATGCATTTTCAAATGATTATTCAAATGATACCAATGTAAACCTTTCATCTGTAAAAGAAAAGGTGGAAACAGCTGTTTTGTTTTTTTTATTTCAAATGTTTGAGGTCAGGATTGAACGAAAATGAGTTGACATAAAATGTATTTCACATGAGATCAGCTGTCAGCTTTCAGGTCAGAAGGTCAGCAGTAGTTGTTGTAGTCAAACGTTAAAAATAAATAAATAAATAAATAAACAATCTCATAAAAAATTGGGAAATGTGGCGCTCAGAGTAAGTGTTGTGAATGACTCTCAGTTGTTTCCCAGACAAATTTTAACTCTGCATCTGTAAATTTGAACAAGTTAAAAACATTTTTGTGATGTCTAAAGTCGATTAGCTGTGTCAGTTACAGATGTACATCCAATGACTACTTACTGAAAGTTGTATTAAGAGATATTTTGCTTACAGATCAACAGAATGGACTCTAATAGTTAATGGCAAAGTTTTTAACAAAGATCTTGTGCAACGTTCACGCTCAGATTATGTGTTATGGTGAGATTACTGAACATAAATCAAGAGTGATATTTAAACCTGAATTTTAGCTCCATAATGACAGTAAATTAAATTCCAATCACTAAATAGAAATGATGACAGATTAAAGCAGATCAAACATTCAAATCAACGGGAGCTGCTTAAAATACAAAAACTATGAAGCTTTAGGATCTCAAAACACAAAACAGAGGAAAGAAGTGAAAGATAAAATCATCACGAAGGAGCCGGACTGTGATGGTGGACTCACCGTAGTACTGGAGCTGCTCAGTGGAGCAGTAACCCTCAGAGGGGGAGAGAAACCCCCCTGCAGAAAAGCTCATCTCAGGCTCCGTCCACTCTCTCATCTGGACAGAAAATCTTCTCTCCGGCTAATAATACAGGATCTATCTTCTCACACACACACAGACATAAACACACTCAGTTACTCAGAGGAGTCCCACAGATTATGAAGGCTTTGGGAAGTGAGGAGACATTCCTCAATCCCCAAGATGGGTTCAGGTCTCTTAGCTGTCCCAGCTGATATTCCAGCCTATTAAAAAAAAAAAAACACGTCAGAGAGGAAGAGTGCAGCTGAGGCTCTTCGTCAGAGGTTGATGAAGTGCTGGAGGAGGGTTTAAGAGTCCCTGAGGGGGTAGACAAAAGGGAAAGTAGGGACACCCAGGAAGGACGGGGTTGGAGCCGGGGTCCAAACAGCTGGACTGCACGGACCAGAGAGGAAAGATGGTGACCTTATCCCACATGAGCAGAGGGAAAGACATTCTGTGCTTCTTGTGTTGTAGGTGGAATTAAGGAGGTTTAAATACTAAACTATAAAAATGAGGTTTTATTCCAGATTCGTTATCTGTAACTATTTAACATACCTGCCCAGTTTGTCCTCCAGACTCAGGAGTATGTTGACTCTGCCCTTTTGTTTACTGCCGTTCTGTTTGTGCTGCAGTTAATATTAGACAGCAGTGAGATTTAGAGGGTCTCAGGGACCTCTGCCTCCCCCACAGACAGTTAGCTGCAGTGAAAGGATTTGAGGCCCGAGCACAGGCCTGAGTATCTCTGAAGAGGGCCGTCGGACACGCAGCTTGCTCACTGAGGATAAATGGTGTCCTCCTGTCCTCCCGTCCACCCCGCTCCCTGACTCAGCTGGGACTGACTGGTGGATGGCAGAGGGTTAGAGGGAGAGCTCATTACTCTGAGGGCCTTTATGGTACCGTCACAATCAATCTCAGTGAGAAACAAAACAGGAATGTGGCTGCATGTATCGCTAATGAAACACGAGAGTTGAATGCTTAATAATAATGAAAGATTTTTGCAGAAAAGAAAATTATTTGTTGTAAAATAGTTAAAAAGATTAAATTAACTGAAAAAAATTAACTGAAAATGTTGATATAAAGAAAGAAGAAGCAGAAGTTTGCTGAATTAAGCAGTAAGAAGCTGACATTTCCACAAAATGATGCATTTAGCTGAAAACAAGCCAAAAACTAGCTCAAATTGCAGAAAACAGCTGAAATTAGCAGAAAGTAGCTGAAAGGAGCATCAAAAGTTTACACTAGTAGGAAGAAGCTGACAGAAGTACAAATGGTTTAAATTGGCAGAATAGCTGAAAAAGAAAAAAAAACTAAAATTAACAGAAAATTAGCTGTAAATGCTGCTATAAAAAGAAGAAATAAACAGAATGAGCAGAAGTTTGCTGAATTAAGCAGTAGCTGACATCTCCACAAAAAATAATTTAGCTGAAAATAGTAGCTACAATTTAAGAAAACAGTTGAAATTAGTAGAAAGCAGCGGAAAGAAGTGTCAAAAGTTTAAATTAGTGGAAAGATGATAGAAGTATAATTGGTTTAAATTAGCAGAATAGATGAAAAAAAAATGAAAAGAAGCAGAAGGAAGCTTAAATTAGCACAAAGAAGCTAAAAAGCAGATCCAGATCAAAATGTGAAAGTTAAGTAAAGATTTATAACTATTTTGAAGGATTTTAAGGATGTTGAATACAGCTCCTTTCATTTTCAATCAGACAAAAAATGGCCAAAAAAGTTAAAGGTTTCAAAATGTATAAATTGCTACAATACCAAAAGTCATAACCTGAACTTTTTAATATATAAATTGTTGAAACAGAACAAAACGAGGTGCGTACCAAAAAACATATGGAAGAAAAATTGATCATCTTAATGTGCGAACGCTTGATAAACATTCACACAAATAAACTTATTACGAAACACAAGGAAATTTGTGTGTAGATTATTTCTTTGTTGTAACAATGCTTCTTGGTAATAAATCTCATAATGTTGGAAAGCCTGTTCATTTCGCTTTAAATGGTGCCACATTTGAAAGGAACAAGCATTTGTGGGATGAGCAATAGAGCTGAGTATGTGGGTTGTGCACCTGAAAAATTTGCCAAATATTCTCCAAACAGCTTATTTTACTGTAGCTTTTGAATCTTGTTTTGAACTTCTGGTACCCCCCGGTGCTGCCAATCAGCTGCCCGATATAAGATTTATTGCCAGGAAGTGTTGTTACAACAAAAAAATTATCTACCAAACACAAACCTCTAATTTTCCTGAATTTTCCTCTTTTTCTTAAGATGCATTTATTGCTGTACAGAACTTTGATGCAACTTTTATAACGTGCAGCTTTTATTTTGTAACAAGCTTCTTAAATAAATGTGAAAAATGACATCATCCTGCTTTTAATGTCTTGGTGGCAAAGTTCATCATGACTATGTTCACTTAGCAGGCCTCCTGAATGACACGGTGGGTCTCAATGAGCTTATCTGTATGAAAAAGGTTTAAATAAAATGATTTCTCTGTTTTATCCCATCGTCTGCTGCAAAACAAATCACAACAATGATAAACCTGACCTCTGATGGGTGGAATGAGAACAGCGAGGACAGCAGCGCTGTGAGGGACTCTAAAAATGATGGGGACAACATCTGAGGGTCCAAATGTCCCCATGGATCTTCTGGAGGTGTCAGACTTTGGACACACTGAACACAGGCCTAACTGTGAGGTCTTGCCTCGTGGGAGAAGAGTGTCAGAAAGAGAGAAGAACATGAGGGGGATGACTTTTAGGGGACGCACACATTAACAATAATTAGTAAAACTGGCCTCTGATATTTAATTGGATCAAGATCCCGAAAAACAAACATCCACACGAGAAAATGAATAATCTGGACCACAGAATCTTTAGTTTGGCAGCCAAAAATACACAAACTTGGGCTTTTCTAAACACATTTTCTAAATTGGTGGTATGTTCAAACCCTTCAACTCATTAGTCCCAAATCACTCACAAGACAAACTCAGAGATAAATTCAGCACTTCATAAATCCCACTCTGGACACGATTCAGCTCCTGTCCTTATCAGGCAGCTCCTGCAGCTCGATAACAGCCTGTTCTGTTTACTGACGCTCTGCTCGCAGCGCTCACATTAAAGTGGCCCCTGGATTTACTGAGTAAAGTCCAGAACTTCTGTCTGGGGGGGATGGGGGGGATGGGGGGGGGGGGTGGCTCGCATGAGGAGGAATGTAAATTGTCAAAGGCTACTTAAAGCATTTGTTTGAAACCATTTCCTCTGTTCTGCCGAGACTTCTTATTGTTTTATTGATTGCTCCTTCTCTTCTCCTTCCTAAAAATGTTTTGTAGAGACTTGACTTGATAAATACGTTTCAAGTCTGGACAAAAGCAGAACCAGAACTTGAACAACAAACGTTTCAGTTTCTGAGCCACAAAAATCACAAAAAAGGCAGAAACCTTTAAGCTCAACTGTGTTAGGTTAACACATTAAATAAGGACAATAATGAACACAGTAAAATTTACTTATGTACTTCTCACAACGCAGTTTTATCTTGTTTCAATTGCAGCAAAATTACAAAAAATTATTTTTTTTCTGGAAGTCCTTAAGAACTCAAACTTGAGAACCACTGCTACTGAAAATCAAAAGCTTTTGGTGATTATAGTGTAAAAAAACACCACAAACACCAATAAAATATAATTATTCTCACATAAATAACTGTAAGTTATCATTAATATAGAATGGAGCAATAAGAACTCTATAAAAAACATAATCTCATTCAATATCTTAATTTCACTTCAATAACTCACCTGTGATTAGTCTTCCTGCCACGCAGTGTGAGCTTCAACATCCAGTTTCTCTTTTTTTTTTTTTTTTGTATTGTGGCGAGCGAGCAGGACTGCCTCTGTTCTTTTTCCCTCTCTGACACACAAAGTAAACACAACATTTCAAAAGAGACATAAGCAGGAATTTGTCCTGGAAATCTGAGGGGATGAAATAAAAAAATAAATAAAATAGCTATTGAGGGAAATAAAATGTGAAGTTTTGCCACGTGTGATCATTTATTCGTGTTGAACTGGCAACCATGAATCAAAAAGGTCCCCCGTCTTCTGCCTGTAAGAACCGGAGTCGTCTCATTAAGAAATTCCCGACATTAAGTGTTTATAAACAAGTTCTCGGTCGTGTCTGATGATGGATGGATGCGCCCTATCGCTGCCTCGTCCTGCTGACTCCTCAACCCGCTTAACAATCTTTCTGCCACTGTTTCCCAAACACCCCCCCCCACACACACACGTTCAGCTCCTGATATGTTCTGTTTTGAGTTGACCTCCTCGGTGGGTGGGCCCTCGCTGTTGTCCGAGGGGGGTGATGTGCGTTACGGGGGAGACGGGTGATCTTCTGCTAATGAAGAGAAACACCACGGCTGTCGAGGCCTCCCAGGAGTGGGTCAACAGCAGCCTCGGCACGCTGAAGTCAGTTTGGGCCAGGGGTCAAAGGTCAACACGAAGTCCAAGATCAGCCCTTGACTGATAGAAGAGAGAGGCCAGAGAGAGCGATGAGTCAAAGTAACAAGAAAAAACTGTAACTGTAAGAAAAGATGTGGAATAATTGGCACTTAAATCTTTTTTTTTTTATTTCGTCATTGTGTTGCAGTACACAGAAAAACATTTCTTTACATATAAAAATCAACTTTTCCATAAAATGTGCAAAATCTGACAAAGATAAAATAAAACCTAAATGAAAAGATCTATCTTCATTAAAACTGACCATGCAGCTATACATATAAAAACTATTTAACTACAAATAAAAACAAAGGCTAAAAAAACATTCCTTTTTTTTGGGTGTAAATGACAAAGTGATTAAATACAAACACATCACAACAGTTCTAGTTCCTGGAGGCATTTTAAAACATGGTGGATGAGAGCAGACTGGGTTTACTTAACCAACTGTTTGAAAACCTAAAAGCACCGTTTTAATTGAAGAAAACCCTCTTTGAGGTACGTCAAGACAAACAAAAACTTTAGAACATTCAGACTTGGTCCAAAATTGACACACAATCATTTTAAAAACTACAAATTATCAGAATCAGAAAAGCACTTCATCCAAAAAAATATTGTAAACGTAATAAATAAAAACTAAAAATTACTGTTTTCATATGTGATAAAAAGTGGTTTTGAACAGAGGTGAGTTTTTAACTCCAGGCCCGTCCTACAGGGCTCCCTGTTAAAAGTTTCAGCTCCGGATCAGAGGCGCCGTCTCGTCGTTTTCGATACCGTTCACATTCAGAGCCGGAGCCTTCCGGTAAATTAAGAACTGCACCGAAATCTAAAGGACACAGTTAAGGATATCAAAAACTACAGAGGAGTGTTCAAGTAAACAAAACTACATATGTGATAAAGATATAATATAATGCATAATAATATGAATGTACATAGGTAAATGTAAGATTTTTTTAGCGTCATATATAATATTAATATTTGCATTTAAAACCCAGAAAGTATTATTTGATCAGAAAACCAGAATTTAATTACGATGAGGAACTTTTAAATTATTGTTAAATTCTCCACTTTAAAAGCCTTAAAATGATGAGTAGTTTGTTGAAATTTGGTGATTTATAACCTGGCCTGGCTACAAGTTAGTTTTGTTTAATTCTGTCAATTTTTGGCCCAATTTGGCCCTTCGGACAATCTCAAGGACATCCTGATTATCATGATGGCTCTAAAGACAAACTTATATTCTGTCTGTGGTGTGAGATCTAGTTGGCTCGGAAGGACGTCCAGACCTACGGAAGTCGAGAGCAGACGTTTTCCGCATATAATTTTTTCCCATGGTTTAATGTATTATGTCGTTATCACAAAAAAAAAATCAACATGTTGTTATCATGAAATAACATTGACTGTTTTCTTGAGATAACAAGTTAAATATGTTATCACAAAATACTAGTGAGCGTTTTCTCGAGATAAGTTAAATATGTCGTTATCAAGAAATAAACGTTTTTTTTAAGAGGAGTTAAATATGTTATCACAAAATAATGAGCGTTTTCTTGAGATAAGTTAAATACGTTATCACAAAATAACGATGAGCGTTTTCTCGAGAGAAGTTAAATACGTCGTTATCAAGAAATAACGAGCGTTTTCTCGAGATAAGTTAAATATGTCAATATCAAGAAATATCGATGAGCGTTTTCTCGAGATAAGTTAAATATGTCGTTATCAAGAAATAACAATGAGCGTTTTCTCGAGATAAGTTAAA
>JARVJO010000024.1:21320518-21335617 GCA_031762555.1 Cynodonichthys magdalenae | reverse complement strand
AATTTTATTGTTTGGTTGCTAAATTTACCACATCATTTTTTTATTAGGCCATGTTTTTAGTTTTTCAAGCCATTTATTTCTACATTTATTTCTCATTATGACAGGTTTAGTCCTCCATACTCCTCTTTACAAACAACTTATAAAGCAATAATAATCTATAAAACATGATCTGGACACTGAAATAGTTTTGCAAAATCAACAGCTGTACTTTTTATTATTTCAGGTAAATGTAATTTATTCCTAGTTATTGAGCTTACACTAAATGTCTACAAATACTCAAGCCTACATGTAAATGAGTTACTGAGAAATGTTTGAAATCTAAAATATGAAGGAATAAAAGTACAACACTTAATCTTTCCAAATCTCAATGTCTAGTTTTATGTTTAACGTTTTATAAAGTGTTTACAAAGTAGTTGTGGCAAGTCCTGTACTTTTAAAATGTCTGATTTACTCACTACACCCATCTTTTCTGTTAAATAATTACTGAGAAGTAGATAATTTTTGAAATCCAATACTGTCCACACAGCTAAATACCATCAGACATTTTGTTTTGTAGTCGGCATCATTTCACTCCACAAACATTTCCTCTGGTGTATTTCAACATGTTTTATTGAGGACATACCGGAACATCTATACGGCAGCAATACTTTCAGAGGGTTAAACTCTCTTATTTACAGAACATTTCCACAGTCGTACAAACACTTGGTAATCTCCATGTCAAAGTATAGATATCATACATCAAACACAACAGGAGATTTGAAGGGTTTTATAAAGCCGATGTCACAACAAATCTACAAATGCAAATGATAGAAAACAAATATCCAGTTGCTAACTACAACAAAACGGTTTCTACTTCAAAATCTGTACAAGTTCGTGTCCATGAAGTACAGAAGGAATGAAGCTCCTCCCTCCTTCCAACATGAAGGCTTCCAAAAAATTCAACATAGCAGAAAATTATTCTTTCAAAGGAAACAATGAAGATGATCCAGTTTAGAAAACCTTGTTCTCGTTTGTCCCTTTCAAAAATTCAAAAGAAAAAAAAAATCTAAAGAAATAAGTGACTTAAGAGGAAGACAGTTTTTCCACTTTTATTAATTTTTTTGCTTCTAGACGTTGGTTTTTTTACTTGATGTGGACGACTTTCTCATCCACTTTCAACCGTTTGCGTCTGGGTTGTATGAAGTCCTCCTCCGAGTCGTCCGTGTCTTCCTCCTCTTTCTCCTTTTCGTCCGGGGATTCGGGTTCCGGGATTTCGGGGAAGCTTTGCCCGGGGAAAATCTCCTCCAGCTTCTCCTCGAAGTACAGGCTCACCGCGTTGCCGGATATGGCCATCTCCGACCCCACCTGTTGGAGGAGGAAGAGGAGGAAGAGGTCGAAGAAGAAGCGCGTGAGGAGTGGTATAAAAAAAGGAGAGAAAAATGCAAGAATACAAAAATCGAGTGGGGGAGGGGAGTATGAATGGGTCGAGGCAGGAAGGAGGAAGAAGAGAAAGGAGGAGAAAAATTAGATTTGGTTAAAACTTGACGGCAGAGCGGTCCCAGCTCAACCGTGTTGTGCAGAGCAGGAATATCCCGCCTTCCTGTCCCACTGTGGCTCCATGAAACATTTCCACCAATCAGCTACGGGTCAGACCTTCAAATATTCCCTGCAAATTCAGCTGCTGACATCCAGAATTACAACTGAAATACACTGGTGGACTTTTAAAAACTTGTTGAAAAAAATAAGCCTTTATGAAACCATGAAAAGTTTTGAACGTATGTGACAAACGAACAGTGTTTCTGCTGGTTTACAGTGAAATTAAAAACTACCAAACCTGTACTCAAGGGGGGGAAAAAAAAGAAAAACGGTCACAACTTTGTTTTACTGACTCCTGTTAATGTTACGTTTGAAACAACAAACCTTCAGCTCTGAAAACTGAATCCTCCACATCGAACCGAGGATCAAGTTCCAAAGTGGAGAAAAAGGGCAGAAACAAGATATTCTTCTTCTTTCTCCTGCCTTTCATTTTATTTGTTTTATATGTTTTTTCTTCTATTATATATAGAATTCATTTTGTTTTTAATGAAATTAATAAATCTTAAAATAAAATTTAAAAAAATATCTGAAATCCTGTTTTAGAGCAGTAGCTACAGAAAAACATGATTTTGAGCAGAAAAGCCTTAAATTGTCATTATTTTCCCTGCGAGATGAAGCTTTTTCATTTCCAGCTGGTAAATCTTAACATCCAAATATTGTGTAAAAATAGAATTTGGACCAAATATCAACAAGTTATCCTGATTAGTCAAACCAAGCCATATCTCTGGAACCGCTAATATCAGGATCCAGGTTTTTAAATGTAGCTTAAAAAGCAGGAATCTGAAAATGTGCTCAGGTCCTTTAAAAAATGTGACTTAATCCTCAGTTTGATGTGATGAGTAACATGTATGTTTATGTTTAAGCATTTTTCAGCTTTACAATTAATCTTTGATATGTATTTCTTCTGTAAAATTCAGGCATTTTTATGATAAAATACTTTATGTATCAAGTTCATTCTGACACAGAACTCCATATATTTTTCATTTCATGTGTTTATCAAAAGTCCAACTTTATATGATGTGATTTCTATCAATTAATTAAATCTTATGCATATTCCTAGTCAGATCACAGCTGGAACAGGCTCAGGAGAGAAACCCAGACCCCGCCCCCTCTCCAGCTCCTCCTGTGGGACCCAAATGTGTTACCAGGCCAGAGAAAATATATAATCCCTCCAGCGAGTTCTTGGTCTGCCTCGGGGTCTCTTCCCGGTGGGATATGCCCGAAAACCCTCTAAATTGAGGCTCAATCTACTTCTTTTGTGTTAGATTTAAAAACTCAGTGTCGAGCTTTGAAATCTAAAAACATAAACCAGCACTTCTAGCTGGTATTGCTCACGCTGCACACAATTATCTAATAACTGTAAAGAATTGAGCGTGTGTTTTGAAGTGACAGTTAAAATATTTGTTTATTCAAATTATTTCACTTATTATTTTGAACAAAACTTTAACTCCTCTTAGGGATTAGAGGTTTTCACCACTTGGTAGTGAAACGGCATAAAGTGATTCAAACTTAGTCTCATATTCTTCATCATATTCAATTACCAAACAGAAAAGTAAAACATGAAACTGAAAAAAAAAACATTAAATAATTAAAAATACACAAGCGAAAGGAAAACATTTATATTCCCTGACCTTCAACCCAGTGTGAGTTGATTTTAACCTTATGGTGTTTTTTATCTAGTCATTTAAATGTATTTTTTTTTTACCTCCACTGATTTAAATATAATATTCAGTGTCTGCTTGTTTATCGTGCAGGACTTTGGTTGGTTGTTACTGTTTTTAGGTGCTTTATAAATAATGTATGGTATGCTTGTAAGGTATGGTAAGTAAAACATTTCTTGGAGCCTCAGTGGGAGGGGACAGGGTATCCGTGCTCCGTTTGAAACAGCTTACCTGCGTATTAATCTCTTTCTCCTCATCATAAACTTGGATTATTCGAGACATCTAAAAGGGGTAATAACATTACAACAAAAGACAGTGAAGCAGCAGGGGAGGAGAGAAGTCATAGCACAGAACGTTTATATAACAGATAAGTAATCTGTTTACTGTGCTTAAAAAAAAAAAAAAAAGAAAAAAAGTGTCAATAATACAGATAAGTACAGAAAGTACAGATCACACAATACACAAGATGTATGATCCTTTCCTCCACCTTTACCTTTTGATCTTGGTGCAACAACAAACTTATTGATCAAACCTCAGAATACCTCAAACCCCAACATAATAAGCATGTGAAGTGATCACCTCCGTCTAAAAGAACAAACTTGTGTTGGACTGGGATGCAGTGTTAACAGGGTGGAGGTTGTTTCTGTGAGCGGTGTGAAAGAAGGACTCTGTTAGTAAAAGTGGGTAAAACTAAAACAGGCTGCAGTGGCTGAGCACCACCACATGCTGCGTTCACAGTGAGGTTAGACAGCCCCGCAGTTTAAATACGGTTTCTCTTCTGCTCTTAAATATTCAGCTGTTATTAATCAAACACATTGAATTTGTAAACCCTACCTCAAGTTTTTCTGAATTAATGGTAAATAAAAAAAATACAGGTAGTCTTCTGACAGCTTGGTTTGAACAGAATTATACTTTGATCAGATTCTAACTTTCTCATGCAGATGTGGATCAGGGCCCGTTTTTATTCAAACTTCTTACAGTGGAATTTTAGACTCAAGCGCTGATAAGTTTTTTATTTTACTCCTTTTTTTAAATGTAAATGCCAGTTATCAAAATTCTTAAAACTAAAAATCACTTTTACTATTGTGGATATTTAAAACAGCTCCAGAGGTCTCAACTGGCTAAGTGTTGCCACTAGGGGTCTGAGATGGACTGAGAAGACAGAGATCACAGCTGTCCTCCTCAAGAATACACTGCCTTTATGAACTGCGCTGGAACCTGGGGGCCACTTTGTCTGAAACCTCTCGTTCCTGCTCATTTCAGACGGCTCCGTCCAGCTCAAACTGTGTGTGCTCGTCTCCTTCGCCTCCCACCAGAAAAAGTTTCCAAGTTCTGCCCCGGCTCAGCCAATCCAGGGGCAGAAGTCTGCTGTCGTCAAAATCGTAAGCGCAACACAGCTTGAAAGCGTGGTTGGAACTGGAAATCGAGACACATTTGACTGAGGCTGAACCGAGGCGAACCGCATACAGGCAAGCCTGTGGAGAAGGGGCTTACGTGGACCGGGGGGGTCCCCTGCCTGAGCTTATAATGTACAGTGTAACTAAAATGAGATGTGGAAAATAGGTTTAGGCATGCAATGACAAAGAAATAAGGTGGGAGGGGTTGATCACACATACCAGTGAGCATTCTGTTCGACTTAAAGGCGGATATTTCTGTGCAGCTTGTGGAGATAATTACACCATTATTTTCAGAGTCAGATGGTGAGTGAATGCAGGCTACATGAGATGCAGTCAAAAGTCTTGGGGTTTTGTCCACACTCGTCAAGGTGGGATTGAGCTTTCCTTTTATTATATTTTATTTTTATAACTTCATGAAATCTTTAAATTTCATAAAAAATAACTTGTAGTAATCTCACATGATACAATGAATGGAGCGGAGGGTTGGTGTCGTCTTGGGCGGAGGGGATAACGGTGTAGCGGGTGGTGTGTGTGTGTGTGTGTGTGAAGTGCAAACTTAACATTACCACAAGCTCTGAGATGTAAAAAAACATCAAAGCTGAGTTTTTTTAATAAATCTGAGATTTTCTCTAAAAGTCTGTCTTCATGTGAATCAGGAAATTTTGTGTAATTTACTAATGGAGGTGGCTGAGGTGGAGTGGCTTAGGGGAGTCGTCCTGTAACCGGTAGGTTGCCAGTTCGATCCACCAATCCAGCCGTCTCAGTCATTGTGTCCTTGGGCAAGATACTTAAACCCACCTCTCCCACTGATGGTGGTCAGAGGGTGGCTACAATGTAGCTTACCACCATCAGTGTGTGAATGTCTGAAGTGTAAAGCACTTTGGAGTCCAATGGGACTTGATGAGGCGCCATATAAGTTCAAGCCATTTACCATTACCTTTTACAGACAATCAGTACAACGTGACATTTATAAACATTACTGTGTTGAAAGTGAACTTAAGATTTTCACATTTTTACCTTCACATTTCTCAGAATATTTTGAACATGAAATGGATGCAGTGATTGGTCCTTGCCTGGGGTTCCCTAACGAGGATCAGCTTTGCTAAACAGTAAAGTGTCATAAATCAGCTGTAAGACCGACACTTAAGATTTACGTCTACACTGAGACTTAATCACTTGATAACTTTAAGAAAATCTTTTTATACTTAAGTCACTTAAGTATGCTTTAGAGTATTTCTAAGAGGTTCAATAAATACAGGCCCAGATTTGCAAGATGAATCCTTTTCTTCTCAACCATTGAATTTTTACTGTAAGTTTTATTTAGACTGATATTTGAAACCAATAAGTTTAACCTGAAGAAGAAAAAAATTGACATTTTAAAGATGTCCTTAATTTACCTTTAAAACAAGATTTTATTTACAACCATTTTTTATTGCACTTTTTCCAAGTACAAAAAAACTGAACTGACCGAAAGTATTTTATTATTTATTTATTTTTATTTTGGCGCAACAAGATTCATTTGTTTTTTATTTTGACTGAGAAATTACATTTTTATCCAACTTAATATTTTTTTTTGGCCACTACGGCGAGATAACACGCACACAGACTTGGCAAACGTTTTACGCCAGATGCTGTTCCTGACACAACCACTGACCACAAAGCTATCACAGCCCACTAATGTGGAGCAGGGGGCTGCCATTTTGGGTGCGTGGGGAGCAGCTGGGGCTGGGGGGAGGTGTTAAGAATGGGGCAAATGAGGGCGGAAGCATATGTGGCTTTTAATTTTGATGTAAAGGTTAGGGTATTCAGGGATTAGGAGAGCTAACCTCAGCACCACCGATCCCTTTTAATATACTCCCAACTTAATATAAGAGGAAAAAAACAATACAACTACAGTACAGCTTTTTGAGTCATGCCTTATAAAGCCAAAGTGTTTGTTTTCTATTATTTGAAAAGAAAAAAAAAGGTTTTGTTACTAAATAAAACAGCTGAATGAACATCCTCCAAGAATGGTATTTCCATTCACTTCAGTCCAACCCTGTGTCTGCATGCACTCATATTAGCAGATGTCATTCCCCAAACAGGCTGGAAACACATGCTGCTCACCTCATTGTACTTTGCACAGTTTTTGAAGATAAGGCGCATATCATTCACAAACTCCTGTATGGACTTGTAGTACTGGGAGCTCCGCAACTGCAGCTTCTTCTTCACCCTCTTCAGGTCCATGGGCTGCTTAATGATCTTGTAGTAGTTAGGTACCTAGGTTTAAAATAAAAAAGGAGTCGAATTATGCCTGTAAATATTTAGGACTGGGAAAAAAAAGGGGGTTGACAGTACAGGAAAGAGCTTAATGCTGTGAGAATAAATGTAGATATTTTTAGGAAATGTATTTTTTTTATTCTGTTATCTGACTGACTAGATCAGAGCTGCACTATTATATTATGTACGTGTGCACATATCGTCACATTGCAGGTCCTGATGTAGAAGGCAAATTGAATCAACGTGTTATTTAAAAACTAGACCATAAGTCAATGAACTAAACAGTCGGGTTACGGCTTTTATTTTGACGAGTCATTTTCGCCAGTGGGAGTGGGCGGCTTCACGTTAAAAAAAAAGCTAAAACTTTAATTTTGTTGTACAACTTATGGGACAATATTAGCAACATTTTTTCAGAGAAGTGTTGTCGGTAAATTCTCGAGCTGTGGAGGAAGACGAGGAGGATCTAGACGTCAAACGCAATTCACGTTTGCACGATAGAAGAAAATATATACTCAGGTCCCAGCACAATAAAGGACAACAACTCAAATACAGACCCCCAAAAAAAAAAAAACATACTTGGAACATGCACAAAAAGAGGTAGATTCATTGTCAACAAGATGGCAGCAGAACTTAAACTGTTACTCAAGTTATCTGCTGGAAATTATTGTATTTTTTCATATCGTAATAAATATTGCAGGGTTAGAAAAAAATTGCGATGTCAGTTTTTTCCCCCAATATCTGTCTGATGGCAATCGCATTTAAATTATATTATCCATTATCAAGCAAGAAAAAAGGATCCAAGCAAAAAATCTGGATTGTGAATTAAGACCTGCAATGTGATTAATAGTGTTTGCTTATGTTCATGCATTCACTACAGTGGAGAGAAACAAGAAAGGAACCACGTCCTGCTCTCGGCAGTACAGAACATTTACTGCAACACTAGACTGATCGAGTATAGCTAAAGCTAGTATCTCACTGGACTGGGACTGCTGAAGACCAGCTGGTAACTCAAACATGAACATTGAAAAAAAACAAAACAAAAAGATTTGCAGTCTCCCTGAATTCAGTGTAAAAGATTAGTAAATGGTGCAGCTGAGAACGAGTAACAGGAAAGAAAAAGTGCCACAATGAAGGTTTAGGAAGTTTTTCTTGCGATTCTAAATGATTTGCTAGTTTAATTACTTCATCATTACTTCTTTCACTTTTCACTTCAGAGCAAGGGTGCTGCTCAGTCTGCAGCTGGGACTAAAAAGATTTCACGATATTACATTTTTATCATTTTGCATTTGGGAACCATTCATGCTGAACAGTTCCAATGCACAGCCTGGACAAATTAGCTGCTGTCTTTATGATCTGTGCATTTCATCCTGGATGTGGCTTTTAAAGGTTTTATGTATATCTTGGGATTGTTAAATGGTTTTTCCAATGCAGTTTAATCTGGCTAGTAGAAAGTATAAAAATAGAGAGAGACGTTTTTAGGTGTATGAGTTTTTTCCCACTGCAAGGCTAAGTAAAATGTTTCACAAAGTTTATAATGTAGTTTGTAATGAGTGAATACTTACAGAGATAGGAACAGGTTCCCTAAAGCCAATGCTAAGCTCATGACAGAAGATATACAAGAGGAGACGTTCACATTTCTGCAGACACAGAAAAAAAAAAAAAATTAAATCACTAAAGATCATAAAGAAGATTTGTGAGGATGTCTTGAGCGTACTGACCCGTTGGTCTTCAGCACCCAGGCTCGGATTTTCCTTGGTTCTCGCGCTTTCGTCGCAGTACTCTATTTCAGGGCTTGTTATACTTCGGCAAAATGTGCAGAGGAAGTCACCCCTGAGACAAAAAAATAAACACAAAACAAGAATTTTTAGAATTATCTAAACTTTTTTTTATATTTTAACAAATTAGGTAGCACTGTTGCCATAGTGACGAAATTCATTTAGGATGCAGAAATAGTCACTTTTCTAGTTTTTGTTTTAAAGCTCTACTAATCATGAGCATTTTTAGATTTTTGCTTACAGATTTGTTTTTCTCGAAGTCACTGTTATATAAATCTAGAGTTAAACCAGTGTGACAAGACTGACAAACCAGAACAGCATTTATGACCGATCACTTACTGTGGGAAGATTTTTATAGTGGGAACGTGGCATTTCATGTGGAACACTTTGGGGCAGCGGTCGCAGCATAGCAGGTTACCACCGTTGATACAAACAGCGCACCAGTCTTCATTAGGATCGTCCTCTTTTCTCCCTCCTGTTGCTTCGCCACCTTTTTCTACATTTCCATTAGTGAGCAAAGAGTTTGAATCACTGCTGCTCTTCTTGAACGAGGTAAAGGAGGTGGCAGTGTTAGTGGAAGAGGACGATGTGGTGGCACTGGCACCATTCAGTCTAGAACAAGGTGCATCAGACTCGGGTTCTGTTTTGATGCGGTCACTAAGACCTTTGATGGCATCTTGGCCTGCAGATACAAGTCCAAGGGGGCTGTTCTCTGGACTGCTCATCTGGCGAGAAAAACAAACACAAACCTATTAAAACATATCCTAAAGGGGCGTGCTGTCTTATTATACTTGTCTAAATTCCTAATTACATCATTTTAAAGCAAAACGCTTACACACAACATGTAAATTTTAAAACATCTCACAGTATCAGTATATATATTAAACTACTATGGTTTATATTTTATTATGGTTTATAAAAACTGTTTTCATACCATGCAGGCACTCCTTCCAGCATCTTTGCCTCGTTCTGTTTTCAGAGAAGTCGTCGTGCAGCTGTAGCTGTCCTCTGTGCCGGGTTCCTTCTTCACCTTCACCTGTTCTCCACTGGTTCCACCTCCTGTGGCCCCTTTGCCTGCTGAGCTAGAGCTGGAACCAATAAAACAAAGTGGTCACTAATGCATTTGTTTGAACGCACTAAGAGCAATAAAAACAAACAACGTAAATGAAGTGAACTCTTTCCAGTTAGAGCATTTAAAGAGGAGAGGCACAGTTTATTGATAAAGGTTCAAATTTCTTTTCAACATCCTGAAGTCTGAACAGCAAATTTAGCCGTTTCTGATCATTTTAAGCTTAAGCTAGACTTGTTCCACCAATATTTCCTAAATTTGAGTCACACACTGTAATAAATGTATTTTTTTAAAAGATTTAATATAATGAGAGGGAATGATTTTGATTGCAAGTTTTAAAATACTTTTGTTTAGTATGCTTTGATTTTTACATGAAGGATTTATTTTAATTCCTGCCAAGCTATTTATCTGTCTTTGGTGCTGTTGCTTATTCACAAAATGTTTCTCTTTGGAGCCTTTTAACATCAGATACTTGCTTCAACTGTCTATAAAACTCAGTTCCTCATTCTTGCTGGTTTATTTTGGCCTTTCTGTGAAAACTGCTGCCTAAACTTTGAATTTTTGCCATTTCTCCACAACCACAGAGGTGGTTTTTCTTCATCGTACAAAATACAGTTCTACTCTTTCACTACTTATCCTATTTTTATTTTACAGAAAAGAGCTATAAGAATTATCACAAGAAAGCATTACTTGCACCCATCTAATATATTATTTCATCAATTGAAATTATTAAAGTTTTATGAGTTGGTTGATTATAATATTCTATAGATTATGTATAAAGCTCATAAAAAAGTGTTACCATTGAACATTCAATCAAATTTTGTTAAGAGGGAAAGCTGCTATTTTTTGAAGGGACGGGAAATGTTTGTAAAGCCAAAAACCCGAACAAATTTGAAGGACAGAAGCACTTCGGTCAAAGAAATTAGACTATGGAACAATTTAGAAAAGGATTATAAAAGTATGGATTCAATAAATTTGTTTAAAAAAAAGGATCAAAGTTAAATTGTTAAACAAATATGTAATTGTCTAATTTGCATTGTAAGAGTTACGGTTTGAGTCGTTGAATTTTTTTGTTTTGTTTTATTATTTGATTATTTTTGTTAAAAATTTATTAAAAAATAGGGGCAGATATAAGATTTTTTTTCTCTTTCTGCTACCTTTCATTTTATTTGATTTGTATTGTTTTGTTGCATGAAATGTGTTTTTTTTAAATGAAATTAATAAATTTTTTAATAAAAAAAAAACATATTGAACATGATTTTCAGAATGAACACAATTTACTGGTAATATTCAAACCAATTTTTTTTTTTCTAAATCAAGGTTGTAAAAACAGAGCAGAATAGTAAGAGTTCTGTCTCCTAATTATTTTTTAGCTGATGTTTGGGTAGTTTATGTAGCTTCGTGCCGACTCACCTGCCTCTGCTGCCTGTGCTGGATGTGCTAGAGGGTCGTGCTGGTGTGTGAGCATTGGATAGACCTGCAGACAAGAATTTATAATAATACAGTTACCTTTAGTCAGTTCAGGATTTATTTCTACAACACAATCTTGCTTGATGTTAAAATATTTAGTTTCTATAAAACACACACTCAAAGCTATGAAAAATGAGAGGAGGGTGCCTCTGTTAGAATTTATGAGTACCTGAAGATCCAGGAGAAAGTGTTGATAGTCCAGGTGAGGAGTTCAAGTCTATTGATCCAAACTGATGTGTGCTGGCAGAAATGTAACGAGAAAGAAGCTGTCCGAGGTTGCTGGAACCTGCATCTTCCAACTGGCAGAATAAAGCACAAAATGGATCAAGTATTCTGAATAAATATAAAACTTAGTCAAAAGACGAGCCAACAAACAATAGGATTATTTTGTTTCACTGTTTTTTGTTTCACATAATCCAATTCAAAAATACTTTATTTATCCAAAAGAGAAATTACATTACAATGTGCTAATCCTTCTTAACCAATCAGGATTAACCACTGGACTGTCTGTGAAATGCTCCTTTTGGACACTTTCTCTTTAACAAAAAGGACAATTTAAAAAAATGTATCCATCAATAAAAGTTAATGATAAGTTAACATTTCCAAGCTTAACTCTGATTTAAAAAGAAACCTTAAGTAATTAAATATGTGCACCTGAATAGGAGGGATCTCAGGTAAGCAGGGCAGGTTCTCAGGATTAGTGACGGAGGGGATCAGCTCAATGGGACCAATTATAGGGCTGGCAGGTCCTCGATGAGCGTGGGCACCAGCCATACTGGCACTGGTTGGACTCGTGGGACTAGCGTTGTGCAGGGACGCCACCGGGAAAGGGCCTGCGTGGCCTGGATTGGAATGCTACAGAGAGAAAGAGAAGGATGAAATAAAATGATGGACAAGAAGACCGTGTAAGAACAAAATGGAGTAATGACCACAAATAGAGGAAAAAAACAATGACAACAATGATGAGAATGCTCACTTTCTGAAGTTTAAAACAAACAAATAATGCAGTGGAACACATGCTGCACAAGACAAATAAAGAAGAAAAGGTGCCAAACCCCTGACTGCAGTAAGAAACGAAACCTTGGGTGGCTCATCTCAGATTCTATAGACATCTGGACACAGAGAAAAAGGGGCTGGATATAGTGGAAGTTTTTCTTACCTAGTCTCACATGCAGAAAATAAATGCAAAATTTCACGAGTCTGCCGTATAGAATGGGAGTAAATAGTTTGCATTAAATGTATGCAGAGTTTCCCCACCCATTGCACAAGGAGGGCGGGCTCCACCGATCAACTTCAATATTTTCTTGTATACAACTGAAATATTGTGTCGCAGAGGATAATTCCTCAATTTCTCTCTTCCTCCCTGGCTCCCTCCCGCTGTAGGCAGTGAGGGAGAAATTGCATCCTACATCGCCCAGAGCGAAGCTTTTATTTATTTTCTTTTTCTCACCGAAGTCGGAAAAACCTTTTTAACTGCAAAGATGAAAAGAATATGTGGATGTTCACTTCCTCATAAGTCCATCTTGCTAATTTAACAGTCGGCTGCTGCTCTGGAAGCGGAGCAGAACATTTCAACAGCTCACAGTATGGAAGGCTGTTTTTACATTTAATCAGCTTCACCACACCTACATTCCATGTATCTGAAATTGGTTTATGACTAAACATATTCATTATTTAAAATTCAACTAATCTAAGTTTTATTGCAGACGTTTTCATGTTCTGTAGTTTTTTTTTATTAAAAAAAAAGCTGCACACTCTTAATACTAGTAATATTTCTGTTGTTGATCATTCTGTGTTCAAAATACTTATTTCTTATTTGAAAACAATAAGCAGATCTTCTATACTTAAAACCAGCCACATTTTCAGATAGACTTAGAAATAATCTACTTTAAACAAACCTAAAAAAACTGTTTGAAGCCAACCCTGTTGAAGAACCTGTATCAAAAAAAGCCTACGTTTGATTTCAACAAACTAGTTCTGCAAGTCCAAACAAGACAAGCTCTAATTTATTATCAAAGTGTTCCTGAAATTATTATGCTCAGGCAGAAAATGATGCAGAAACAAGGATCAGTAAACACTGTGTTGTAAACAGCTTTCTTAATGAGATGTTGGGTTGCTTTTGACCAGCCTCCACTGCTGTATCTGTACAATCCCTGCAATTACACCACAACTGACATTTTTTGAACAAACAATAATTAAAATGTCATTGCACTTCCATACAAACACATCTGTACTGACCTGTCTCTGTAACTGAGGCTGCATGAGGGGTGAGAACTGTTGTCCATTATGTCTGGGCTGAGCTGTGGGCATTCGGCCCTGAGGTGGACCTGGCAGACGCATGTGATGGGAAGAGGGGTACATAGAGGGACTGGGCCCACCGTTCATACCCCCAGGTACTCTTTGCAGCTGCTGCATACTGATGAGTCTTGGAGGCTGGAGGGGGAGCAAAAAAATATATATTTAAATAAAAGCAACATTATTATTTTCAGTCCTGATCCAAGCACAAAGAAATACTGTACACGCCATTTTAACAGTGTAATGAGAAGTCAATCATCAATCTGCAGAAAATGACCTGAAGCTTTAAAATTTATCAATGAACCACTTTAGCAAACCAATAACATTCCTGCTATGCCTTTTGGTATTTGTGCAATTTATAATTTGCAAAATAATTAGCTTTGTCTGACAATTAAACTCCCGCCAGGGCTCATTCCAATCTGTTTTTGCTAATTTTTCCTCAGTTATTGCCAAAATTCTTCCATGGTTTTTGCTAATTTCCTGCTTTTTGTTAACAATTCACTACATTTGTCTTGAAACTAACCATCAGCTAAAAGTACAGTTGACCTCCATACCTGCTGCTGAACTATGGGTGGGCCTGCCTGTCTGGGATGCTGCTGGGACATTTGGGAGGCAATGCGCATTTGTTGCTGGATTTGCTGTTGCTGATGCTGCTGCTGCTGCTGATGCTGCTGATGATGTTGCTGCTTTGCATAGGCAGCTTGTTGCATGTGCTGCAGTCGGAGCTGAGCCAGGTTGATCTGGCCTGGGTGTTTGCCTGGGTGACCCTGGGCAGGTGAAATGGTTGGTCCTGCCATCATCATATTGGGAGGGTGTGCAGCTGGAGGAGGTTTTTCAACTACCAAATTACCTACAACCGGAAAAGGCAGATGTTAGTGAGCTCCAAAGACACACGCTATAAACACCTATTATTGATTTAGTATTGTGCAAAAGTCTTCAATCATCACTTATATATTAACATTTGCTTTCTTGTAATTTTCAAGAGGCTTTGATCTAAATCTCAAGCTTCCTGAAGACCCTTCAAAAGTTTTCTTTAGACTCAGTTTTTCACTAGTTTTCAGTCTAATATCGGACCATTTTCAGAAAATTGTTTCCATACACCACTTAACTCTGACCTAGAAATAATTTAAGTATTTAAAGCGCCTAAACTTAAGAAAATCTGTGTTGTGACTGAACACAAACAACTTAAAGTTTACTTTTTTTTGCTGAATCTATAAAAAC
This sequence comes from Cynodonichthys magdalenae, assembly GCA_031762555.1. Lineage (NCBI taxonomy): Eukaryota > Metazoa > Chordata > Actinopteri > Cyprinodontiformes > Rivulidae > Cynodonichthys > Cynodonichthys magdalenae. Next base: position 21,320,895 of record JARVJO010000024.1, on the reverse strand, counting down.
CGAAAGATACCACATTATTTCTAAAATAATCATATGAAATCTTGGCGTATATGAGACAGACCAACATACATCTTTCAAATTCCATGTCAAGTCTTTACAGAATTAAAAAAAAGTTCTTAAAAATGGGCCTTTTAAGTACCATTAATCTGCTGTAGGTTATATTAGGCCTGACACTTGTTTTGACACACACTGCACAACATGCGGTCATTAGCTATGTTTACATGCGCAAAATTCTTTGATCGGATTGAAATATATTCGGATTAAACAATCCGAATATATCGTTTACATGGACACAATCCAATCATGAGGAGTGTTTACATGCACCGGACTTTTATTCAGAATAAAAGCACTGACATACGCAGAGTTGTTAACTTTCC
>JARVJO010000024.1:21297824-21309466 GCA_031762555.1 Cynodonichthys magdalenae | reverse complement strand
GCCCACATTATGAGACGGGCGCCATGAGACGAGCGCCATGAAACGGGAGTCTTCAGGCTGCAGCAATACCCGTCTCCTTTATTTTGAAATTCATCACCGGAAGTGCTTATTAGTCCCAGAGCTTTTGGAGCTGGTACAGCAGTGTGCGAGTACAACAAATTAATCCATAAATTGATTAATATGGCCGGGACGGCTTCAGTGGCCGGTGAAGTGTTTGTCGATGCATTACCTTATTTTGACCAAGGTTACGATGCTGCAGGTGTCCGAGAAGCTGTGAGTATCAGGATACAAACTGAAGCGTGTTAGCTTAGCATGCTAACACGATGGAGTGGAGCGTTATGGTGTGACATTAGCGATCAAAAGTGGCCATTTCTGTATTTAAATCCAGTAACACATACATCTTGTCTATTTGTTTAGGCCGCAGCTTTGGTTGAGGAGGAGACCAGAAGATACAGACCCACAAAGAACTACCTGAGCTACCTTCCTACGCCTGACTTCTCTGCCTTTGAGGTTAGAGTCAAACTGTTTAAGGTCTTTATGATTTTTACAACGTGACACAATTATTTATTAATCCCTTGTTTTTTCTCCATCTTTCAGACAGAAATTATGAGGAATGAATTTGAACGATTAGCAGCTCGTCAACCTCTGGAACTTCTGAGCATGAAAAGGTAAATCCTGTTTGTTGAAGTGATGATTAAATCAATATTAATGCTATGTTAAATTTTAACCTTTAGATTACATGTAATAGACAAACATGGGACCTCATTGTACATAGATTATTCTTTATGATTGTGGAAAATAAACTACCGTAACTATATTTGTTAGATTTATGTGGTAATGATTTCACATTAAATGCTTCAAATTATTACATTTCACATTACATTTCAAGATTTCTTATAAACTTTATTTTTCTGAATATTGGTAACTTATTCAGACTTTTTTTTCCCCCCCACCTATGTGAAGATATGAGTTGCCTGCACCTTCATCGGGACAGAAGAACGACATTACAGCATGGCAGGAGTGTGTGAACAACTCAATGGCTCAGCTGGAGCATCAGGCGGTCCGAATTGAAAACTTGGAGCTCATGTCTCAGTATGGAACCAATGCATGGAAAGTCTACAATGAGTAAGCGATGGCAGCCTTTTCTCAAAGATAATAACTAGGGATGTTCTGATCAGATCAGTGTACTGGTCAAGGTATTTTTTGTTGATCAGAATCAGAAGCTGGCACGCTCGGCTCCTCACCTTTTAGGGGTTTATGTTGCGTCAGCCACACTGCAATCCAACAGCTGTATTGTTCAATTCAACTCCAAAAATACTTTATCGATCCCAAAGGGAAATTAGACAATGGTACGTGCTGTGATCTAATCCTGGGGCCAGTTGTTCAAAAGGTGTTACCTGGATCTAAGTTAACTGGATTTTGAAATCTCCTTTTTTGCTATCCATGTCACATAATCCGTCTTTCTTTTATCCCAGATGTTCAAAGAAAAGTAGGATTGGATCAATTTATCCAGATCCAACTTTTCAAGATTACCAAATCTGGATAGCAAGCATTGTAAATTAGACTGCTTATCACACTTGCTTAAAAAAAAATGGTGGAACAGCCAACATGAGGTCACTCAAAGTATATTTATTTGAAGAAACGTAAACAGAAAATACATAAAATCCTTTTTTATTATCTTATGACCAGTCATATTATAGCTGCTACACAAAAAACATTCTATGCATTTTTAAAATTTAAACTTAAAATGTCAACCTCGAAACAGAAATAAAACCCACTCATTAAGTCTTCTACTGTGGAATGGCTTACGTTTGAAACTGTTCTTTCCCAAAGGAGTGTCCAACATAGTCCTCACTTTGTCTTGCACAGTAAGGCTACAAAGTGAAGTCCATCACCATCCGTCTCTGTGATGAGGTTAATGATGCACCTGAGCCAGATGAAAATTAAAACATCTAACGAGCTCACAGAATATCAGTGACTGGACATGTAGGAAGCTATTTTTGAACAATGATCTTTGGACTGTACAAATTAAGTAGGCATGTAGCAAAAATCGAAAAAGTTCCCATATTAAAACCCAATTTACTGGATGCAGCTAAAATCAAATGAGCAAATAATACAAACTTTGTTCAAGTTGGTTGAAAAATTAACAAGTTATTCAATTTTATTGGAATTCTGGCACTGATTCAGTCAGATTATGCTGCTTGTGGGCCTTAAAAACACACTTTAGAGTCAATCATTTTTTTATGAAAGTTATTCAGAATGTAGATAACAGTTTACACTAAAATATCTTTTACATTATAATAAATACTATAAGTCCGCAGTGTGAATTTTGATCACTGGAATCTTAGTCTTTTTTAATATTTTGGCAGCTATTGAGTGGATTATTTTATTTCTACTTTACAGGTCTGTAGTGTAATGTAGTCCATGATTTCACCTGCAATGGTTAGAGAATTAGGTAAAAAAAAATCAATAAATAAATGTAATTCTACTACATGATGAATGTTGTTTATTTCACAAGTTGGAATTTAATTTAAAAAACATTTTGTGAAATCATCCCTGAATCCACCAAACTGCTGGGATCACAATAATCCAGATTTTTTTTTTTTGATCAAAGTAATCACAATCAAAATAAAATGTTTTCAACAACACAAACTGAGGGTTTGATCCAGATTAAAAACCAGGATTGGATTACACGATCGTTTTTTGGACAACCCATTTTGAATATTTTATCCAATCTATTATCCAAAATCCGATCAGATTACTTTTGAACAACTGGCCCCTGGAAATTTAAGCTGCTCAAGCACCGATTACAATTTTCTCTGCCATTGGACAGTAAAAGATTCAAAGCAAATATTTTATATGGAGGTCCCAGATGCTGTAACAGTCACAAACATAAAAGCACTAATTTATTAATCTGGTCAGGTGCAGTATTTGAAAATAATCCAGTAATCCACAGCTTGAACTGAAGAAGCAGTTATAAAATGGAAAAATGAAAGCCAATATGAAAAATTGGCTTTGAGCATTTTTTTCACGTCAAACTTTTTCTGACAATTATGCACATGTGGTTATTATCTGTTAGCGATGTTAGCATCATCACTGCTAGCAGCACAGTGAGCTAACTGGTGTTTTCAAAGCAGCAACAAGGAAGCCTAATTAAAGGCATTGCACTGACTGGATTTGGGCTCATATAATTCAGGAGGAAGACTTTGAAGATCATTCAGTCTGGCTTCTCTGTATCAGCCAACCTTTATTTTTAAATAACTTCAATTTGTGTTGGGGAAAAAGATACCTTGATCAGGATGTGATCTGAAGACTGGTAACTCTTTATTCTTTCTCCACAGTAATTTGGCTTTTATGATTGAGATGGCTCAAAAGGAACTTCACAAATTCAGGTAAAATGATAACCAAATAATTATGTTAAAGGGATATTAAAAAAATGTTTTCACACCCACATATTTAACCATTGATTTGATACGCAGAAAGCAAATTCAAGACTTGAACTGGCAACGTAAGAACGATCAGTTGGCAGCAGGAGCCAAACTGCGAGAGCTGGAGTCCAAGTATGTTATTTGAAAAGCTTTTATGCCAATTTCACAAAATGCTAGTTAGATTTCCAGCCATCCTAACATCTGTATTTGTTCTTTAACAGCTGGGTGTCACTTGTGAGTAAAAACTACGAGATCGAACGGGCCATCGTCCAACTAGAAAACGAAGCCACTCAGCTCAGACAACAGCAGGGCGATGAAAACAAGGAGAACATCAGGCAAGACTTCTAACATCTGGAGGTTTCACCGTTACTGCGCTGAAATTAAACAATCTCTGTGAGACAGATTTCTATTTGCTTGGACTAAAAACTGGTCTGATGTTACCGTGACATTTATAAGGAGCTGTCCACAAAACTTTAATTAAACCACATAGTTAACATTTTACACCCACACTAAAAATGTGTTAAAGCAAGATGTTGTACATTTTACTGTAAGAAAGCACAGAATATAACACATATTACCACGTTTTATCCTGCAGTTAGTGATGGCTTATGTTTGGTAAGGATAATTTATTTTACCAGTCTACACCCAGCTATTATCTGTGTTCTGACACACTGGCAGCAGTACTTATTAGTTCATATTCTCCTCATGAGTCTTGCTTTTAAAATGTTTCAGTTTCAGTAAAAGTTGCCTTTCAGTAAATTAGAAGTGTACATACTTTGTCAAGTCCAAATACAAAAATGTTTGTGACCCTACAATATCTTCAATTTGTTATTTTTTTTAATTGTTTGTAATAAAATGAACTTTTAATATTTTTGTACTGCCTTTGATATTTTTTTTTTATGCGTCACCACTTGTTACATTTTTACACTCTAATAACTTCTCAGTGTGATAAATGGGAATGAGTCAGAAGCTAACAAACAGTATCAAGTTTTTTTTATTCAGTTTTTTTAAGAAGACATTTTGATTCATGTGTAACTTTTGGTAAAAGTTCATGTTTTTGAAAAATCTTTCCAAAACATACATTAACGCATTTTTTTTTTTGTTCTGATTTTGTCACTTATGGTTCCGTCCCGTTTATTATGAATCACTGCAGTAGCCGATATGAAAATCTATGCAGATATGTATCTCTTATTAAGGAGCATGTATGGAAGGCAAAAGATGCACAGATGAATTAAAATAAAAGCAATATTAAACGTCATGCCTATTACCTGCCACCAGAGTTTTTCACTAAGATCAGCTTATATTAAATAACAGTTAAAACAGTTTTGGTGAAACTTTGGAAAAACAAAAATTGTAAAATCCTAGATGACGTGGCTTTCAGGGTAAGTCTTGGTAATGATGCTCAGCTACTACCACATCAAATTTTAGCACATCTGTACCTAATTGTTTTATAAGGTCAGTTGGTTGTGGCAGCCATCTTTAATTGGGTTGACTCAAAGTATTTAATAAAACTTGTTTTCCTTCAAGTTTCATTAAAATTCATTCAAAAAGTTTGTTGGTATTTTTGGCTTAGTTAATTTATATTTGCACACACTGAACACTTTTGTAGGAAATGTAAAATGAACATTTTTTTTCCCTTAAATTATTTTTGGACAAACGTAAGAATATGAACACATTTCTAAAGAAGCATAAAGCGGAAACAAAGGTTTAAATTAAGTAACTTATAAACAAAAAATATCTAAGAACCACTTTAAAATTGTATTATTTGGCACTTTATCAGAAGCCTGCAGCACAAACAGAATGTTCTCATTTATTTAATAGCATATACAAATACTTTGTATTATTATATATCTGTGGACCAAACGCTCGTGTTCAGACTTGGGGAGTTATGATCGTATTGCTGCATTTGATAGAAACACTGAAAACAAAAATAAAATAAACAGCTGGAAATTGAATTAGACTTTTAGACAAGTTCAAAAGTAAAAAACTATTATTTTACATAATTATCTTGCACTATAAAAACATTAAGTTTATTTTTAAGTGTTCCCACATTCCTTAAACAGTGAGCGATGCAATAATTTTCCTCTTTCATTCATAAACAGGACGGCCTGAAAGAACAACTTGATCTGTGGCAAATCAAAAAGCCTGGTTGCACAGAATTAGCTGCATGAAAAGCCAGACGTCCAGCAGAAAAAAAAAAAAAGGCAGCGAAGAAGGTAGACCAGGTCTGAGGAGTTTTTACAGACACAAACTAAAGAACGAAGTTTATCAAAAACCCAACAGAAACACTGATCGTCACGCTCCGTCATATCCTCGTTTTCCAACTTTCGCACTTCTCACTCACGCAGGTTTGCAGGCACCGTTATACTGTTAGCAAAGAAACTATAGAGTTCTCTTTAGGAAAAGTTATCCTTTGTGATATATTCATTTATTCCACTATGTGCAAAACTGGACAGCCATTGGTAGCTGAAGTAGCAGAGGTTTTTTTTTTTTTTTGGCCATGCCCCAGTCTATATACTGAGAGTATTGAGAGCTGGTACTAAAGTCACAGCCTCTTGCAGGTTCTGGTTCTGGTCCTGGCCCCCTTTACCCTGAAGAAACTTTTGCCGATGCCTCTCCTCTTGCCGCTTTTTCTTTTCTTGCCGCTGCTGCTCTTTCTTCTGCTTGTTTGACAGCTGGTTAGGACAGAAACAAAAACGCATTTTTTAATTTAGTCCTACAGTGGCGCAAGATGCCCCATTTATACAACTTGTTTGGACAAATGTGAATTAACAGGAATACAAAGCTTTCTTATCTATTTCACCTTAGGTTTTTGTGCATTGCTGCCCTCTGCTGGCTGCTTCTGCGCACTGCAGACTGAGCAGGATCCTAGCGTGCAGCTGCCCTGGCAGGGTTGGCCAAGCACAGAACCAGCGAGCCACTCGGCATTGATTGTTGCTGCACTCAGCTGGAGCAAGTTCTCCTCGTCACCTGAGACATAAACAAAAATATAGTTATTACAATACATGATGTGTTTTATAAATGTAGCTGTAAAGACAAGCCTTCAGGTATCAAATCTCCAAGCGTTTTTTATCTTCTGACCCTGGATTCCTCGGTTCTTGATGGAGCTCAGGATTACGTTTTCCTCCTCACGTGCTGTCGGAGATGTTTTTTTCTGTCTGTCCCTCTGGCCGTCTCCGAACTCACGCTGATGGCCTTGTGAATTCTCCAAGTTCTGCAACAGCCCAAACATCTTAGTTTATGATGCCGTTGTACAAGTACAGCTGGAAAACAACCTTCTATCACCAATAAAGTAACACGTGACATGATATGTTGCCGAATTAAAGCACAACAAAAGAGAAAGAACATTTATTTTGTACTTTCAGGTATGACGGCTAATATTTCCTACATATTAGTGTAATAAATATCAATTGTGAGTTGAGAATCCCTGTTGGTTAAGTGTGAGCTTAAAAATGATTTCTACAAATCAAATAAAACCTAAAAATTATTATTATTATTATTACTAGCAGCAAATGTTTAACTTTTTTTTTTTAGATTTTAAATTTATTTTGGTAAATTTACAACATTACAAGAAATGGAAAACAAAATGAAACACTATTTTACAAATACAAATTAATAATTAACCAAAAAAGGAGTAGGCTGAAGCCAAGGCAGACATCTACTGTCCCTATATACGTATACCTTAAATATACGTGTATACATATACATGTGTACATGGTTACAAGATACAAATATAAATCTACATAACAGTATAAGTTTTATTATGTTAAATTTTAAGGCTCTTTTAAAGCTCACCAAAAAAGCACATAATTTGAAATCATCATTCAATTCATACCATAATTTCACTCCGACAACTGAAACACATCTAGATTGTACTTTACTTTTCTCTTTAGCACATCCAAAGATTAACAAACCTCGTAAATTATATTCATTCTCTCTTAACTTCAATCATTTCTGAATTCCAGAAGGAAAAACTTTAATTCAATGCTTTTTTCATTATTTCTATTATTTTTATGTATACAATGTCCTGAATTTTTAAAGTGTTACTTTGAATAGAAGGTTTAATAGTTGGTTCACAATATCCTACTTTATTAATAAGCCTAAAATATTTTTTTTTGTAACTAATACGTCAATAGTTGTTTTATTTGCATTGCCCCATATTTCTGAGCAATATGACAAATAGGGCATAATCAAGAATAATATTTTTAAACAGATAAAACAGTGGTCTTTACTGATAAAATTTACACATAGGCTGTTTGTGTTGTAATTATACCCTTTAAGTTGTGATTTTTTTATGTTTTGTCCAGCAATAGCTTGTCTCATACTCTTCCTGTGTAATTTTTTGAGTCAGAAGAGGAAAAGTTTGAGAAGCACTTTTGCGTACCTCTATGCGAAGCTGAGCAGGACTCTCAGAGTTGTCTCCAATCCGCCTCACACTATCATAATGATCTCCGTAGCGATAAGCAATGTGCAACTCTCTGCACACAGGCTTCTCTGCACCATTTATCTGTGGAGGCGACACAAGGAATAAACCGTGGTGCGCAACAGGTGGGTTGGGAGGGGGCCACTGAGTTAATAGCACACTAGCTCATGTAATGATATTTTACAGTCTTGGTCTGTAGCTTCATGCCTACCTCCCATAGCGGTGTGTTGAGCTGATGGATGACCACTTTCACCTGCTGACTGCGAGCAAAAGCTACAATGGCATCATTGCCAGCAAACGTACCAGGTTGGGAGAGGTTTGATACTGGGGTGGGAAAACAGAAAAGGATTGTTTTTATAAACTTGTAGTTAAATCAAAATCTTACTCTTACATTATAAAATAAACACAATATTTTTAAGTCAATTAAAAATGTACTAATCAATCAAAGCAAAATAATTAAAATTGATTAAGATTGAAAGCCTCATGTTGCAGGTAACAATTTTGACCACCAGGGGGTGCAGAATCCCAGCTCCTCAAAACTGACAACAAATTAAATCAGTAGTGTTCTTTCTATTATACATTAGTGAACCATAATATTAGAAAATATTAGTAAATTTTATGTAATTTCAAACTATTTCATGTGTGAATTCAGTACTTTTTGTCCACGGTTTGTTTTCTTACAGTGCTGTGCAAAAGGGACGTCATCCTCAACAAAGGGTTCAAAGTCGTGTCGATGAGACATCATATAATCAACAGTCTCCTGTCGAAGACGCAGGTGATCCCGAGAGTGACCCTCCAACTGGTCACCGAGAGCTCTGAACAGACAGTTCCTGCAGGAGACAAAGATGATGACTACATAAAGGAGGTTCAGGGCGTCTGTGTTTTTGCCAAATGTAAGGTTTCTACAGCTGTCAGAATGCTTAAATCAAAGCCTTAAACTCCACTGCTGCTTTGATTAAAGAAGGCATTGGCAGGAAAATCTCTGGCTTTTAGCCAACAATACAATCAGTGCTGCAAAATGCAAGCTTCCTAAATTCCTACATTGGTGGTTGCAAACTGTAAATGTCTAAACACAAATAACCCCAAAACATGAAATAAATAATTAGGCTAATTTTCACCGACTGAATATTTAACAAAAAGAAACAATGGTTTTAGAGGTTTGCTGGTCCACAACATACAAATGTGTGTCCAAAAGTTAAACAAATCATCAGTTATATTAAGAAAACAGCTGGTTTTGTCCATATAAATGAGGAATAATGAGTTATAAGGTCATTCTAGAGTCAATCATTCTACAAGTATAAAATATTCAAAAAGCTATAACAAAAAAAATCCACTTTTTTTCTTCTTTTTCTACAAAAAAAACATGGCAGTGGAGTTTTGATTTTCTAAATTGGATTTGAACTAACAAACTATACTTCTAGGACAATTTTCTGTAGCCAGACGAGAACAAAGTTGAGATGTTCTGTCATAATGCACAGCACCACGTTTAATGAAACCCAGACACAGTACTACAACACAAACAGCTCTTAATGCCTTCAAACTTAAACTAAAATAAAAAAAATATCGGAAAATATCAAAATAGTTTGAAACATTACATTATACAGAAGTTGTAACATCTTGAGATGTCAAAAACTAAGTTCAGATGACAGGATCAGACATGCTACAGAATCTACACAGAGAGGAAACCTTTGCAGTTTTCTGACTCTTACCCGTCTCCAGGGACCTCCCTCAGTTTGAGCCCCAGTGCCTGGAGCTGATTGGAGAAGCTCACATACTCTGCACCTTCATCGCCGTCCTGAGGTCGATTCTTGCGGTCCTTTGCGATGGCACGGCGTGCTGCTCGCTCATCCCTCTTGCGTTCCAGCTCACTCTTTTTATTGCTCCGTGCAGGCTTGGCTGTCTGTTTTCGAGACATGTTCGCTGCAATAGTTTCTTTTTGGCCACAACACCAAAGAATGTCTTGCTGTGGCAATAAACTGGCGCTTCATTAAATGAGCCTGCTCATCTGCAACCTATAAAGAATAAACTAAACAAAACAAATTGGTGTCAATTTAACAAACTAATAAAGCAAACATTCTATTACAGTTTATACAATGCCTTTTGAAGAATAGGGCGACTCAAATTTGATTCAAAATATTCCTTAAAACGTATGATTGTAAATTTTCTTTAACTCAACAAAAAAAAAAGTATTTAGATCAGGATAGTTTTACAGTATGCTGAATTTACAATTTGTTCATCATTTAAAAGCAGAATAAAATTTTATTTTGATAGCTTTAGCTTATTTAATTTACAAAAAATATGTCACAAACAATGCTAGGTCTTTTTAGCAGGTTATAAAATGAACAAGTACAAAGAGTTTTAAAAATATATGTTCATGTCCAAAGCTCTTTGGAAAATTTTCAGTAAATGTTGTCTGGTGCTCAGACTTTAAAAAATGATCAAAAATAACAAGAGAACACCAAATCACTTAGGTAAAAACTATTTTGTATGAACAGAGATAGCCTAATAATTCGCTGACTGGTTTTAATCTACTGCAAGGCAACTTTAAAAAATAGTCAACCACGCTTGCCTTACATTATCATAAATTATGTTCCAATTTAGTGTAAAATAGAAAAAGTTATGTATGTTAGGTTGAACTAACAAGACATTTAACAACATATTTTAAACTCAAGGGTTTATGATAAATTTAAAAAAAAACATGGATTGTGACTATTATGACTATGTCTTTCATAAGTAAACAAATCCAGACGGTACTGGGATACTTTGATCTATGTGCATATGGTGATATTTCTTTGGTTTTTAAACCTACTTTTCACTTACTTTTGCAAAATACAAAAAGTAAATGTCATACATTTAAAGACGGCGAAAGAACCAATTTTATATACAATTTAAAAAAGAAAAGTATGCTCGTTTTGTTGTAGTTGTTGTTAAAGCTGAGACGTTAAATGTTACCAAACTGGAAAAAGCAGGGCTTCAGTAGCAAAATGTTGAAATGTTTTCTACTGAAACTATTACGTTTAGTTTTGTTACACATTTAGCTAACACATGTCGAAGTTAATTGCTAAATACGTACAAAGGGCTACCCAAACCGAAAAACATTCCTTTCTGTTGAAAGAACTGTTAACCAAAAGTGGTATTATTTAACAACGATATAATCAAGCTAACGCGGTTAGCTAAAAATCATGAGTGACTGATTTGTATTTCATCTACTCTTTTTGTTGCATACAGTAAATACAGAGCCAGAACAAATATTTACGCAACCAAACTTACCTTGGATAAACGGCAGACGATGAGATATATCAATGTTTTGGCTCTGGAAAAGAACGCTAATGATAGTACGTTTTTGTTTACAACAGAACTTCCGCATACGTATATAAGTGTGCGTCAAAATGTACGGAAACCGGAACGGGTCAAAAGGACAAAAGTTATTGGTAGAAAAATTAAATTAATTAAACCTGTCTTTATGACATCGCAAAGAGCACCTATAAAAATAAAATAGAACGGGTACAGATAATGGATGGATGGATAGTACAATAAAAGGAAAAAACAATGTAACAAAAACACATATCATTATTACATAATCATAAATAAGATGTGCCAGGATATAACAAGATATTATCTCTAAACGTAAAATTTGCTCAAAAGAAATAACAAATTGAAAACTGCTTTTTTTAGCATTCAGACACATGCATGCTCTTGTAACATTACAAAAAGAGTAATATCTATCTATCTATCTATCTATCTATCTATCTATCTATCTATCTATCTATCTATCTATCTATCTATCTATC
>JARVJO010000024.1:21280574-21292116 GCA_031762555.1 Cynodonichthys magdalenae | reverse complement strand
CCCCCCCCCCCCCCCCCCCCCTGCTCACAGCTTTGCTGCATGGAGGAACAACGTGCGTGCTCGACACATAAATAGGTAATGATATAGGCGCGCTTTCAGGCCGTTCAAATGATAATAATAATAATTTAAAAAGATAATCAAATCTGAGCAGCAAGTGTTGAGCGGCTCACGCAGGCCCCGCACGGTGCCGCCGAGAATACCAACCCTGCTGGGCCGATTGTGGACCACAGGAGAGCCACAGAGTGCAGGGACCGGAAGGGCTCAGGCTGATCACCAGCCAACCTGCTGTTTGCTCAAACTGAGATCTTTTAAATGTGCAGATAACAGCAAGACGCTCATTATTAATATACGAGTTCGGGTTTAATTAAAGGCTCATAAAAAATGTCATGCTGAAGTATTTAGCTCAAAAAGTAAGGACATTTGTGTTGGGTAGATTATTTCTGTGTTGTAGAAATGCTTCAATAAGTCTTAAATTATAGGAAAGCCTGTTATATTCCCCTTTTAAATGGTGCCACATTTATAAGGAACATGCATTTTAAACACATGAACAATTAACCAAATCTTCTCATTGCCAAACAGCTTATTTTTTTGTTGCTATTGACAATCAGGTGGTCCTTTTTAGAAGTTTTTAAGATATGTTGAAGCAATTCAGAAATGAGGGTCCAAACTCAGCGTAAACAATACATTCAACCACATGGAACCTTGAGTCCTCCCACTCTTCCATGAACCCTCAAAATATAGTCAATATAGCCAGTCTTTTGCTGGAGTGGATTACAACAAATGTGCATCATTTGACATTTAGATTCATTATAAATTGATCTTATTTCACTAACTGTTGTTTCTGAATGGAGTTTCATAGCAAAAGAACAACAAAATAGAGATTTGGATACACTTGCAACCTGTTGTATTTGAAAACTGTCCTTATTAGATCCCGAGTGACCTTAAACCTACAGGTGATCAGTTCACAGTGCTGAAAAGATGCACCTCAAACAAAGCTGCAGTTCACTGCAGTGTGAGAGCTGATAATGAGCAATATTAAGAAGACAGTTTTTTAGCCTTTAAATCTAGAAATAGCTCCTCATCAATCCTCCTTTTCAGACATGAGTAAAAAGTAAGGAAAGACCTCACTTGTACGATGTCATACAGATTATTCAAGACAAAATATGTGGCTCTTTAGAACAAAATTTTAATCCCTGCATGCTAGGAGAATTCTGCAGAAAACTCCTTCTTCCCAGCAATTAGATAAACACACCAGTGGACAGAATGCACCTCTGCCCTATAGTGCTCAGGTTACAGTAACCACAGCCGTCACTGACCTGGAAACACTCCTGAACAGATCCAGTCATCTGTTGTCACGCAGAACGAGAGCGCGGAGAGGAAAGCTCGGGCTTTTCCTGCCTGTCCTTCCATCCGTGAGGCGTGGAGGTGTCGGGCTGCCCACAGCGTTCACCTTATCGGGCTGGAGGACACAGCTTGTGTCATCTTATTTGGCTGTGTTCATGTTCTGACTCAGAGGCCACTGGATGCAGCTGAGTCCTCTTAGATGGAGTAAATCCTGGCGCATAAAAACTGATTGTGTGTCAGGGAACGTTTGATCTAAATTCTGTTTTAAGATTCTTTAAAAAGTGTTGATTTATAGCAGAAATATGAGTTTGTAGAAGCATTCTCAGAGTTTAAGTGGTTTAAATATGAACATATGGTTGAAAAAATGCAGTGTTCTTCAGAAGACAAAGTTTAATTTTAACATGAACAGATTTCAGCGTCAGCGCTCACATCGAAGAGATTATTCCCACATTTGACTTTTAAAGCTAAATATGCTAAATATGAAGGAGAAAATTATTTCTCTAGTTGCCAGACAGGTAACAACTGTCTCTATTTGGGGTTTATTGGAGATGGGCAACTTAAATAATGAAAGGGGAAACAATGTTTTGTTGACAATAGAGTGCCACATACCGCTGCACATTTAACCAAATGTAATAAAACTGCAATTTTATATTTTAAATGTTAGTGTGAATATATGTTTATTAAACCAACATTCAGTGCAGTAACCTATTTCATGCTCTAACACATGTATAACAGTTGTACCCTCGTTTAATACTGTAAATATGTATACAAAACATTTGAAGCAAACAAAAAATAATCACATATTTTAGTGAGCTGAAGTGCAACAACATAAGACGTCTTGACTTCAGAAAAAAATGCTGTTGTTTATATAATTGTGACTTCAGTAAATGTCACATATTTAGCTTTGTGCAACATGTAGTGGCGATTTATTTTAAAATCCTTCATGGTAGATGGCGTCTCTAAGCAGACTAAACACAGAGGTTTGCATTGAAATTCTGTGAAGTACCATTTTTTTTAGTTTAGCTTTTCAGTTTATTTTATTTCATTCATAAAACAAAACAATCTATATACAGTAAAAATATAAAAAATAAAACCATTTAATCTGAAATGTGATTTTTTTGTCTAGTTTTCTCTTTCCTCCGCTCTTACCATTGTTCCTGCCCGATCTGTTCCAGATGCAAATCCGTACCGTCAGCTCATTTGCGTATGCGCTAAAAGAAATTGAGAGGACTTTGTTTTTAGCATGTAGCATTTCGTTAGACGGCTTCATGACAATGGATTCGATTTCAGTCTTTTGTCACGTGATATGTCTCATAGAAAAGGCAACGTTTGCAACAGATGTGGATTTTTATTTCTGGAAAATAATAAAACGGAGATGAGATGAATTCCAATTCGTTTAAGTTTGCAAGTTGATAAGTATGTACACACTGTAAATCTATATTTTATTAATATCAGAATGTCTAAATCTATCCATCCATCCATCTATCCATTCATTATCTATACCCGTTTCTTCCTTTCAGGGTCACGGGGGTCACTGGTGCCCATATCCAGCTGTCACAGTGCGAGGGGCGGGGTATACCCCGGACAGGTCGCAAGTCCATCCCAGGGCTGTATATGATATTCTACAGAAAATAATTTAGCACACCTTTATAATTAAGTATGAAAATAATTTCCAGTGTTTTGTCCTAAATCGAGCACATTAACCAGTAATCCAAAAGTATATCTTTTAGCACATGTGCAAATGAGCTGATGGTACAGATTGTGCTTCATATCGGGTAGTGACGACCATGGCGGAACATTTCTTCCTCACTGATAGAGAAGACGTGTGCACGAAGTGGCGTCTGTGTTGGAGGCACAATCTAGTGGCAAATGTTATTATTACAACCAATTCAGTGCCACTAAAACACTTTTATACAATTTAGTAATTTTCAAAAAATATTCTTGGAGTTGCTTTGAGTGCTTTTTATAAGAAAAAAATGTTTTTTTATTTAATTAATTTTTTTAAGTTTTGCAGGGAGGCGGGGCCTCATTTGAGGGGCAGAAGTCACTGCTGGCCCACGGGCCGCCAGTTGCCTATTTCTGATTTAGGGGACTATATGTTTTTCCTTGTGTCTCTGTGTGTCTTTTTGTGTTATGTGTTAGCAATATATAAAACACTGGACAGTTTTTATTAAATAAATTATTAGATGCACATCTACTGATTAACATTTGGAGTCACCTATTCAAGATGGCTGCCACAGGTAACTGTCTTTCTGTCATTCTGGTTTTTGTGGCTTCAGGTCTTGGTTCTGTCACAGTATTGCAGTGGTTTGTATTATTCTGTCTGATTGTTGCCTCATTGTCTTGTGTCTGTGTCCCTTATAGATCTGGACATCAACTTTACATCAGCTGTTGATTTTTTTTATTTTTTCTTATTTTTTTTGGAAAGGGTGGCACTATAAATGATTAGTTCAGGAATTTAAAATAATTTTTGTGCATGATTCAGCTCGTCGGCATCTATAAAAGGAAATCTGCTCCATTTTAAAAAACGTCACATCATCCCATCAGCTCCTTCAGTTTATCTTCAGCAAGTTTTCAGAATCACCGAAGTGCTATTTTACTCTGAACTGTCTCAACAAACCTCCATCAGTCCAAACCTGTTATCTCCGTAACATCCCAAAGTGTGTGAGTGCTCCTGTACTCTCTCCCAGCAGTCGGATCTCAGTTTCTGCTGCGTTCGCTTCTGATGTTTGTCAGGCAACTGCTCGTGTTTTTAGACAGGAAAACATTCTTCATCCTCTCCCAGGAGGGCTGTAAAGGCTGTCATGTCAAATAAAAGTAGACGTTTTACAACACTAATGCACAGTTAAGCTGTATGGGCTTCAATAAGTTTGCAAAAACTTCAAGGGTTCAAATGAGAAGTGATGACTTTAATTATGTTCATGGATTTGTTGTCTTTAAATCTACATTAAATCACATTTTTACATTTTTCATCTCAGATTTCCAGTTAGATGTGTTGGATGTTTCCACCATCCTGTAAATTTGTGGAAAACAATTTTCTAGACAATTCCTAAATGATCAAAAGAAAAGAAAGAGAACATTTACAAAGGAATGGCTTATTACACAAAACTAGGTTGTTTTTACATTTTTATACTAATTTAATCTAATATGGGGCCAAATGTCTTTCTAGGAAGCACTTATCACCTAAAACTTTTTTTTCTGAAAAAATAAACCTTCATATTCTTTTAATGCTTCTAGATCTTTCTGCAAATTTAAAACAACGACTCATCCGTGAACCTTTTATGCTAAAGTGCAGCCAGGGGACATCCGAGGGTCCTTAAGAGGGCTTCAGGGGTTTCCTGCAAAGTGCGGATTAGTACGGCCTTATTTAGATTTAAAAATCTTTAGACAAATCCCCATGATAGAAGAGATATGTAAGTGAACAAATGTGCAAACATCCCTTCTAATATGTCCATCATCTTCTCCTGTTCGTCCTCAAACAGGCATCATGTCCACTACGTAATCCCGTATGATGGGGACCATTCCCTGGTGGATTCTTCAGAGAACTACTTTGTGAGTGACAGTGTGACGAAGCAGGAGATGGACTTGATGCTGGGCCTGCTGTTGGGCTTTTGCATCAGCTGGCTGCTGCTGTGGCTGGACGGAGTCCTGCACTGTGCCGTCAGGGCCTGGAGGGCGAGTCGGTACTACGGTAAGATGGATCTCTGCTTCCTGAACGGCTGTGGATTTACCAGCTTAGTCCTTCGCTTAGGTTTTAAAGAAATCTTATTTACATTTGTTTTATTTTTAAGGTTGAAATGCTGAAAACTACGGAGCTCGTCCGGTGACATGGTAGAAAAAAAAATTATCACGTGGCCACGAGATAATTTTTTTTTCCTACCAAGTCACCGGACATTCACCGTAGAAAACAAAACAAACTAAAGAAAATGGCATCAGCTGAAATTTAATCGTCAAAGTTAAAACAAGCAGAACATAAGCTAAATATAAGCTCAAATTAATTTGATTAAATCTGAAGTAAAAAAAACAGTAGCCAAAATGATCAAAACAACAGCTAAAAGCATAAATTAGTAAAAACAAAAAGGTAGCTAAAATTAGCACAACAGCAGCTAAAAGGTTAGATTAGTAAAACAGTAGCTAAAAGCTAAATTTACCCAAACAGTATCTAACCTAAAATTAGCAAAAGATTTGCAGTACCTAAAGCAGGGCTATTCAATTAAATTGCTCCGGGGGCTGCGGTTACTCAAAGCCAACAAGGGGGCCGGACCCCCCCCCCCCAGGGAGACTGTTGCTCATTAACGGCAGTTGAAACACTGAAGCATTTTGTAACAGAACAAGTATTTTTATCTTTTACATTTTCAATTTGTTTATTTTCTTGCATTGAAACATAAATTTAAAATTTACAAATGATTTGAAAAATATTTTTATATTAAATTAAATTAATTAACAAAATAAAATAAACAATTTTACAAAAAATAATATAAATAATTTGGGGGGGCTCACTGGCGGGCCGGATGGAAGTCACCCACGGGCCAAATATGGCCTGTGTGCCGTCAGTTGAATAGCCTTGACTTAAAGGGTTAAATTAGCAAACAGAAGCTTAAACTTTAAACTAGCAAAACAGTAGCTAAAAGCTACAATGAGCACAACCATAATTAAAACCTAAAATTAGCTCAAATCAAAAGTCCTCATTAATTTTAATAATATTAAAAAAGTTATAGAAAGTTACATATTTTAAAAAGTATAGAAGTTACAAATAAAGGTGTCATCTCCTGAATTAGTTGCACATTTTGATTAATGAACAAGTACAATAGCTGATGTACACTGAATGTCCAATAGCCATTGGAAGAATCTTTAAACAGGAAAACAATTGTGTGAAATTTTCACACCAGGATGCTTAGCAGTCATGTAAAATATCTACAGGTAAAAAGACATTTTTTTGTGGCGAATGACTGACCACCATGTCTCTGCAGTTTCCAGCTCTTGCCAGGTTAACACAGCAGTTGGAGGAGCTCTAAAAAAATGACCTCCCTGCTTTTCATGGCCCATTTTTGGCTCTTCTCACCAATTTTTTTCTCAGTTTGCTGCGACCTCTTGGAAATCCTCCAACTGCTGTATGTGATTATTCAGAAGGAGGCACATCAGAAGCATCAGTCAGGAGAAAGTCATTTTAAAATGGCTGTTTTTTTATGCAAAGGAAAGACAAAATTCCTATATTATTTATGGGTTTAATTTGAGGAAACCTCATAGGATGATCTGAATACCTTCTAACTTGTTAAAGACCTGACCCAACAGTACCAGACTGGTCCGCAGACTGGTCCTGTTGGGTCAGGATACCAATCGGCCGGTTGTGAGCTGTGTTGTTTATTTGTCACCACCTTACTCAGAGGTGAAATAAACGAGTTCAGGAGCTACATGGGCAAACCTGGCAGCTGCCATATTTTTCAATAATGCCACAGTTATGTGAATATCAAGCATTTTGACAGATATTAAATGAAGACAAATGCTTGTATTAAAACAGCAGGATCATAATGTGTTTCTGAGCTGGTACTAAAAATAACCTGCTGTAAGCTTATTGGGAAACAAATGGCTCCCACAATAATTATCAGACAAAAACTCCAAATCACTACAGCTTTCATTAATAAAGCTATATTAACTGGATATAAGAGCCATGATGATTTGATGAATATTCATACGGAAAGTAAGTATAAACAATTTAGGAGTTTCCTTTAAAACTATTTTTTTTATTGTCACTTCTCCAAAACTAATTGGATCTAATTAAATTTTCTACTATAATCACAGTGTGTGACAGTGAAGCAGTCTAAGTTTTTTTTATTATTATTATTGATTATGTGCATCCTTTTTCCTACCTGGATAAAAACTGATTTCTATTACTCTTTCTTATTAGACCTCTTTAGTTGGAGCTTTGCCCTTTTAAATTATTCCACTAAAATCCATGAAATAAAAGAATTGGGCATATTCTTTTTGTACACAATGAAAAACATTTTAAATGTAAGTTTATGGGTTTAAGGAAGTGTTGATTTAATGTCAGTTAGGTCAGTTGACAAAGAGCCAATAACTTTTCCAAATAAATGTACTTTTAAATATTTGTCTGTATTATTTATTTTGCCATTAGCACATACAGTATGATATCCTGGTCACCCCACTGTCTCTTCAATGGAAATTGCACTTTACCGGCACAAGCTATTAATGTGGCATGATTTGAAATATAATATAAATAAGCTATTTTAAACCAGTTTTGAACAGTAACATTTAAATAAAAAGACTAACAATCAACGAAACTGTTTGTTTTACACAAAAAAAACTGCAGTTTCCATCTCTTATCAGACCTTTAAAACAGATAAAACATCAAAACAAAAAGCTAATATATGTAAATAAATGTCTTTAATCATCTGAACTTACATTCGTCTGTTTTTTTACCTGCTTGATCCTGTTCAGCGTTGGACAGGTTGTTTAGGCCATCACTGAATCACAGTGGGACAAATGATTTGCTCACATCTTGGGAGAATTTAAAATAAAATGAAATTAAAAAACATAAGGGTTCAATATAAAATATAGGAGTGCAGCTTCAAACCAGGCTCACGCAGATTGAGACGTTTCTCTCGCACCATCTGATGCTGCAGTGAATGCTTCATTTCCGCACGCTGTGTTTAAATCCAGCTGGAGGGGGGGGGGTTGTAGAAGATTTTGGGGAGGGTGATAGCTGCTTCTTAATTTCCTGTTTTCTGTCAGCATCCTCTCCCGCTCTCTCTTGGAAATATACGTGTCATTTCTCTTCCCATCTCCATGTGACAGATGAAGGATGCTCGTTGTTTTAGCGCCAGAGATGGAATGCAGCGGATTTAATGAGACAGAACATGTGGTTCATAGTTCAACAGCGCCGCATATTCTGGTGTGCTGTGCATGGTTTTCGGAGGGGATTGGGGTGGGGCGGGGTGGGGGGGATGAGCAAGGACATAAAAAGTCTTAGACGCTGTTAGATGCAGATTTGAAACGTTTCACAGCCCTCGGTGTGCGGGAAAACGCTCCCTGATAATCTCAGATTTAGCATCCTGGATTATGGAGGATTTACTTTCCCACAGTCACTGGGGTGATTCCTCGGGATTTTCCCTCCCTGTCGGTGGGATCAAACTCAAGTGGGAAAGCAATGAGATATGATAGCACTCAACTGTGCCAAATTTTAGCTGAATTATGATCATTTTTGTCTTGACGAGTCAATTAGCTGTGCCTGAATGGCTGTTAACGACTGCTAGGTGTACATTTAATGACCACTTTCTGAGTTTCACTTCTATCCAGGGGTTCATGAGATATTTTGCTAACAGACAAACATCGTTGTCTCCAACACTTAAAGGGAACATCCATGAAAAATCCACTTTTTTAACTGTTAAATGCATTTTGTTGTGAATTTATGATGTTTAATTATTACATCACAGCATTTGCGACGAACCTTCTAAATAAGGTTTGGACTTGCCAATTACAATGGTGGTCTTCATTCTCCTCTGGTTCTGGGTCAGACTCTGGCTCCAACATGTAAGGCTGGATGGACAAGTCTTCTGTTAACATCTTTTAATTAATTTGTAAATAAGATGTTTTTGTGCAGCTATATAGTCGTAAACCCCTTTATCAAACTAGAATGGAAGCTGGAGGGGGGCGGGGTGTGAAGTGCCTCGTTTGGATTTAAAGAGACAGCCTCAAAATGAGTTGAGGTGAGACACACCTCAGTAAAGGGGTGAAAGAGGGGGTTGTGGGGTTACAATAAGGAGAAACTCCACTTTATATAGACCCCAACTGAAGGATTTAAATGTGGAAAAGAAGAATTTAAAAGTGTGATATGTCTCCTTTAATGCTAACGATTTAACCAAAAATATTGTGCAATTGTGTAGCCCTCTGAGAATGTGGTGGGGATGATGCTCAGCTACTACCACACCAAATTTTAGCCCATCATTTGTAAAATTGGCTGAGTTTTAGCCGGGCAGCCATCTTGAACTGATTTGATTCTAAAAATCAATCATAGATACTGTCTATGTTTATATTTTCAAAGCTCTCCATGGCCAAGCGCCCAACTATATTAGAAGTCTCATTTCCCCTTACAATCCCAGATGCGACCTACGTTCACAGGATCAGAATCTCCTAATGGTTCCCTATACTCGCTTCAAGACCCACGGTGACCGTGCCTTCTCCTCCATGGGCCCCAGGCTCTGGAATGAACTCCCTGTTTATCTGCACTCCCTCGATAACATTGTTTCTTTTAAGAAATACCTAAAAACTCGCTTTTTTACTCATCATCATTTACCATTATTTGCAGCCTGACCCTAGTACCTGTTCACCAACCATGTGTTTATATT
This sequence comes from Cynodonichthys magdalenae, assembly GCA_031762555.1. Classification (NCBI taxonomy): domain Eukaryota; kingdom Metazoa; phylum Chordata; class Actinopteri; order Cyprinodontiformes; family Rivulidae; genus Cynodonichthys; species Cynodonichthys magdalenae. Next base: position 21,282,409 of record JARVJO010000024.1, on the reverse strand, counting down.
GTTGAGTATATGGCACCCCCCCCCACCCCTTTTTTTTTTTGTTTCCGGGACCGTTCTTCTTATTCTGATTTCTACAGTTTTTCATACTCGCCCATCTATTCATCTCTTGTTGTGCTCTGCCTCTAACCTGTTCTGAGTTAGAATTTATTTTGTCTTGTTTTGATGTTTAATTGTGTCCTTTTTGCCTTTATTGTTGTTGATTGTACAGCACCTTGTGAATCTGTTTCTATGAAAGGTGCTATATAAATAAAACGTTACTTACTTTCTTAATATGTTTCACTCAAATTTGCAGTGGTGAATGAGATATGTTGATAAAATCCGACACATTTGATTAATTAGGTAATATAAAAGTTTTTAAAAGCAGATCTTGCTTAGAGTGTGTGTTGGGAATGAGTCTGAGCTACTACCACACCAAATCTTAGCTCAGTATCGATAGATTGACCTGACATATAGCCATTTGTGTGTTGCCTAATGTCGATTAGCTTTGGTGTCTTGTTGTAAATTCACGTTCAAGGATTTCCACTTGAGAGTTTCATTAAAACTTCATGAACTAAATTTAGCACAAAAAGTTAGGAAATAAATGTTTGGTTTGTAACGATGCTTTTTGGTAATAAATCTATTGGAAAATCTGCTAATTTTTCTTTTAAATAGTGCCACATTTGTAAGGAACATGCATTTGTGGGATGAGCAGTAGAGCTAAGTGGGTTGCGCAAACAGCTTATTTTGCTGTTATAGATTCTTGTTTTGAAGTTCTGGTACCACCAAGTTCTGCTGATCAGGTACCCAATATAAGATTTATTGACAAGAAGCATTTCTGTAACAAAGAAAAAATCTACCAAACACAAATTTCCTTACTTTTTGTGCTAAGTACAGTTTGCTAACACTACATAAAAACACACATGCACAGATTTCAGCACCGGGCGGTAATCATTCCCAAACTTCTGGAAGGTTCTGTCGGCCCTTTGCTGTTCGAGTTATAGTTCTGAAGAATGCCTGTCGTGTGGAGTTGGCCTGGATTTGTAGTTTTAAGAACAAAGTAGCTGATGTGTGACCTGGATATAAGTCTGCTATGGAAAAGCTCCTCAGGCTAAAAATGTGGAAGTATCAGGCTAAAGACTGACACTTAAATACATCATTTAGATTTGTCAGGTTTGCTTCAGTGAACAAATGTGGATGAGGTTCCTGCCTGTGTGTTTATATGTCTGTACAGTAGTGTTAGCAATAAATCTCATTAAACAACGGATTTAGTTCAATAAAAGTTGAAGAAAGTAATCATTTGATGAACGGATTGGCTTTTGGAGTCAACTAAATTGATTTTCATCAACACAAAACTGACTGTAACCCAGTGAATTTTGCAGATAATTACTTAAAATGCATTGAGGTAGTAGCTGAGAGTCATTCACAACACATACTCCAAGCACTAAAAATAAAATCTCACCTAAAATTAGAGGGTTTAACTAAAACCTTATTTTGTGGGAAATCCATTCTTTCAAGGAAGGCTAGCCCTTAATTTGGTGCAGCAGTGAAGAAACATTTGTTTTATCCAGCACATTAGAAAAAAAAAGATCATTAGAGGATAAAAATGTGTTTTTCCCCACATTGTGGAGGAATACCCCTCATCTCTTTATGTGTGTGTTGCTGCTGGTCAGACACATTTAGCCTCAGAGCTGAGGAGTGAAGGTGAGGCTGAACGAGCAGGGATGTGTGTGTGTGTGTGGGAGCAGGATGGAGATGCTGTCACATCTCCACCCCCCATTTACACACACACACACACACACACACACACACACACACACACACACACGCACGGTCTAGTACAGCTATCTTTATGGGGA
>JARVJO010000024.1:21264129-21277999 GCA_031762555.1 Cynodonichthys magdalenae | reverse complement strand
CCAGTAAACGCGATAGCGCTCATCGACTTCAACGTCCTTATTTCGACGATCGTCTTATTTGACACAGTGCCCCCTCCCCCCGCCCCCTACAGTTGCTTCACAATGACATCCTTTCGGATCTGCAGCACACTTTTCAGAGATTTTGTCCATTGGTTGTCCACAATTTTCCAAAAGCACGCATCGACATTACAACTCGCCATCATCACCTCGCCCTTTCAAATTACCCACGTCCAATGTTTGAAGGAACGTGGCATTTTGCCATCCAATCAAAATGTACGTTTCATGCATGCTTTGGAATGTGCAAAAGGTCTATTAATTGTCAGAAAAACTGTCATCAATTAATATTCGCCTCTTTGCAATTACTGCAGTTACTGCCATGTGACGCATTTTTGTGTGTGACACTTTGACTATCAAATGCACGTGTGCTCGATGGTAGAAGGCAACACTGAGCAGCTAACGCTAATCCTAACTCTAACACAGCAGCAAAGTCAGAGCTGGGAAGTGGTACCACGTGGTGTGGCTGTTAAAATGAACTTAGTTTGACTGATGACTTGTCAGTATAAATTTAGAACATAGAAAAACAGCCAAGTGCAGTTGTCATTTGTTAATTGTCAAATTAATCATTATCGGCTAAATGACACAATTAAACGTGATTCTTTATTATTTTTGCTAATATTGTCCAACCATAGCCATTAGCATGTTTATTCTCATCTGTTATAAAGAGATAAAACAGTTGTCACACATAGATGAATCAGGTGATCTGATTTAACCAGCAATGGTTGAGGTCACAAGTCTTTGCAACTTTTATTTTGTGGGTCGAACGCAGAAATATTTGTGAGCTGCTGCTTGTACCTGTGAACCATTTGATGTAACATCACAGCAAAACTGACCAGAGTATCTCTGTAAAGCATTTCACAGCAGGGAGAAACTGGAAAAACATCAAATTTTTATTACTTTTTGCTAACCCGTGTCTTCTTCCTGCAGATACTCCATCCTGGTCATGGCTGCCCCAGTTCTGCAACCTTCGAGACCTCCGTCGCCGAGCCCAGCTCAGGCAGCTCGAAGACTCCAGCGGTAACATGGTCCACATCAAGCAGAAGCTCTACCACAACGGCCACCCCAGTCCCCGACACCTCTGACTCTAAACACAAGAAAGAAAATGAAAGATGAATTAGTCCTCCTCCCTTTCTTGAAACTCCCTCTTCCCTTCGACACACCACAGCCCCTTCATGCCAAACTTCCTCGTGGCCAAAAGTTGCCTCAGAGACCTGGAAAACTGCCCTCCCTTTGTTTATAATATGCTCCCCCTTTCAACCCATCAGACAGGGGTGAACCCCCATCTCTGTCTGCACTTAAAAAAAAAAAGTCCCAAAACGGAACGAGATTATTTGTTGCCACTGAAATCTTAATTTTATGTCCACCATTGTGGGAAGAAGAGGAAAAACATTTTTAAAGGTGTTTTTTTCTGTATAGAGACATTTTCTGTGTTTATTGTTAAACTTGGCATGCTCTCTTAGAACAGGGTAAGATTTGGGCAGCGTATGCAGTGGGAGGAGGCAAGACAGGTGTTTTTATTTTTCTCTTTCGGGTGGGACGAGGGGGGGTGTTTAAAGGGTTGGAATGCGACTGCCGGGTGGGTGAGTTTGGGTTTTTTTTCTGTTCGACTGCTGCTTCTGTAAATAAATATAAATACAGATAAGTGGGGATTTAGCAAAAGGGGGTGAGGCATGGGGTGGAGAATTATTTGTGTAAGGAAAAAAAATTAGACTGTTTGAGTAAAAATTACAGGGAAGGAAAAGAAAGTTGAGTCTGTTTGCAAACTGGATGTGAAATGTGATTTCTGCTAAAGAAAAAAACAAACAAAAAAAAAACACATTAATTAGCTTTGTTACCTAGTGAACTAACTGAATGTATTATTTTTTTCTGTAAATATGTGAGGGGGGAGGAGGGCGTGTGAGATGGTGGTCCGAGTTCTCTTTGCTAAATCACCATCGTTTCGTTTTACTCACGAGGACAAATAAATGCCAGCCACTGAATCAGTTAACACCCATCAGTGTTCCCCCAGCTTCCGTTCATCCAGTCCCTCCTCTATAGCAAGCTGTTTGGGTATTTATTTCATATTCTTTAGACCAATCATCATTTTCACTTCAGTTCACGATTAAACTGAACTAATTTCACATTTGGTCACTGCAGGTGAACAGTTTGGTTCATTACTCAACAAACACTTGTACTAGTAGCACTCTTTTGGCCAACTATTTGGAGTGAAAGTCAACTTTTTTATTTACTAGTAGCCCCAAAGTCCCAACTAATGGGTTTGAAGGGGCTAGTGGACCACAGGTCCAAACTAGGTACTACAAGTTAACTGATACGCATAAAAAACTGTTAACTCGTCAAACCAAACTATATAAAGGACAAATGAAGCCAAATAATATTTAACTAGTAAACTATTTAGCATTTTGTTTAAATTTAGCCTTACTAGTTAGTAAGGCTAAATTTAATCAGAGAAGTCAACTAGTGTGACTAAATTTGGCTCTACTATTTAAATAGTCAACATTTTAGGCGTACTAGTTGACATTTTTAGGCATAGTTAACTAATGAAACCGAAAATGTTTTAACTAATTAAATAATTAGCTTTTAGGATCTGACTATTTAACTAGTAAGGCAAAATTTAATTGCACTGCTCAAGTTGTGTGAATAAATTTGGCTCTACTACTTAAGTAGTCAACATTTCAAGTGCAATAGCTGACTAGTTTACATTTTTAGGCTTACTCATTAACTAATGAAACCTAAAAGCATTTTGGGCCTGACTAGTCAACTAGTAAGGCACATTTTAGAATAAATAGTCTACTAGTTCAACTAAATTTGTCCTAACTAATTAACTAGTCAACATTTTAGGTGCACTGGTTAACTAATAAAACCAAAAAGTGTTTAACCAATTAATTAATGAGAATTTTGGGCCTGACTAGTAGGCAAAATCTTGTTGACGACTACATCTGGCTTTACTAATTAACTAGTGAAGATTCTAGGAGCACTAGTTGACATTTTTAGGCACTTAACCAATGAGAACAAAATAGTGTCAACTAATCAACTTGTGAGCACTTTAGAGTTTACTAGTCAACTCTTCAAATGTTTACGTTTTGCTGCTTAACTAGTGTGGTTGATTATTAAGCATGACTTGTGTCAACTAGTTAACATGTAAAGATTTTGCAGATTACTAGTTAACTTGTACTAGTTAGCTAATTAAGTCCAATGGTTTACCAGTGCCCTAAAAAGCTGACTAGCTGGGACTTTTGGTTTACTAGTGTGCCAAAACGGCTGACTAGTATGACTTGAGCTCCAACTAGTTTGGCACAAGTGCTCCAGAAAACTAGTGTTTGATGAACTCGTGTTCAAACATTCAACTAGCGTTGACGCTTGACGTCAAAGATCAGGAATAAATGCACAGACGGTTTGCCATACTCCTCTTCCTTGTCAGGAGCAACCAGCCTATGAGCAGAGGGAACCCTCACCCAGCACCCTCCCCCACCCGCCCTCACCCTCTCTGTCCAGACATTGCTGTTGTGAGGATGAAATGTCTGTTTTATTAAAAGTGCCACTGAAGCACAACAGTGACCTCTGATGTTTGATTGTGTCGTTCCTGAGCAGCGGTGAGAGCACATTGTCACACTGACAGGATCTTTCAGATTGCTGATTGTGCAGCCAGGTCCTGCAAGTGGCGCCCGTTTGGATTATTAAAATTCAAACAGAAATATGGAGAGCTGCTGACTAACAACACTTCTGAGGTGACTAAACAAAGCCGGTGACACCGGGGGGCTGAGAAAAGCCTTTAGTTATTATTCTAGATGCATTGGGCCATTTTAGAAGATCATTTTTTATTTTGACTAGATATTTTTAAGGAAGTACACAATCAGTCATGACTCTGGGTTGGAATTTCTATAACGTTGAACGGATGATGTAGCAGAAGATGTGTGGATTTATATGAAGAAAAAAAAGTTAAACAAATCCAGATAAGATTGTTGTCTCTTTGTTTGGTAAAATGTTGAAATTTAAAAACAGAACAAATAACCACATGTGCCATCCTTCCTACACATTTGATCTTTCAAAAACAAAGCCAGAATCTCAGGACTTTATTCAATTGTTAAAGGTTTCTTCAGAAACCTTATAAGAAAAGGCTTGGCAATGAAAATTTTCAACATTTCATAAATATTCAACACTCAGCCTAAACTGAACTCACCTACACAGCTGTTTTACCACCTGAATACTAAAATCATAAATGCTTACAAAGCATGAAAAATAATAAGAAAGCTTGCAAAGTGTTAACAGGAACAGTGGAGATCAAGTTCAGATTAGAGGAAACAAGAAACGGAGAGCGAACTGGTTCGACTGGTAACAAAGGGAATAAAAACCAGTTTGAAAAATAAAACTTTTGAAATGAGCAGACTGAGGCGGTGCTGAGAAATTTTAAATAAACCTGGTTAGTTTTTCCCATAAATGATGTTAAACTCAAAGTTCTTGTAGCAGTTTTGAAATGCATGTTATTTAAATATAGAGTAAAGGCTATGTGAAAGCTGAAAGCTAAAAACTTTGCTGATTTTTGTCAAAGAAGCTGTTAAATTTAAAACTAAGATTAGTAAAACAGTTGCAGAAATGATCAAAAAAAAGTAGCTTAAAGCCAAAATTGGCCAAACAGTAGCTACGTTAAAATTGGCAACTTTGTAGCTAAAGGCTAAAAATTAGGCAAGCAATTTAAATATTTCAAAAGGTATAAAACGGTATAAAAAACTAGAGTAATTTATAAAAATATACATTAAAAACTAAATTGTGTCACCCAGTTCTTAACATGTTCTATTCATTTGTTTTCCTGGAGGAGATGAAACATAAACGTCACTGCTCTGCCAGATGTATGTATTCATTATTTCAGCTGACATCTTTGAGAGCCTTATTATCAACACTTTGGAGGAAAAAACTCTATCAAATGAACAGATACAAAAACGCAGAACTCTCGGTTGGGAAGCTAAATCTGTACGAACCATTTCACGACACATCTTGATTCATTTCCTCCAAATGGCAAATTATATGACTCATGTTGGAAAAGATGTAATTAAACTCACATCATACAGTCACAGATTTAAAGTGCTGCAAAAGAAAAAATGAAGAGGAACAAAAACAAAAAAAGAACTGCAAACGATAAATCAGCTCATAGATTAGAATTTACAGCAATTCAGTGACAAACGTGAGTAAAGAGAGAAAAGTTTAATAAAATCATGCCTTTATTAGTCCAAAGACTCGTCGTTTGGGACCAGATTTGACAAAGTCTGAAAGAAGTTTCTGGCTTCTTTCATAAGACAATTTCTCACACAGCTTCAACAACAGGATATTCTACTACAAACTGCCACCGAAGCTTCTTTTTTTCTTCTGTTAATCAGTGAAAGGGTTATCTGTGAAGTTCTGCAGATGCAACAGGAAGTGAAATTAGGGAGAGGGATGGTGGAAAAGGCCTTTTCTCTGAGATGAACACTACAAAGGATACACCTATTTTCTAACTGAGCTCCTTTAGAAACCTCTTTTTTTCATATTTTCTTGTCTCCTAAATGGATGGATTTGTCCATCCATCCATCCAACCATCCATCCATCCATCCATCCAAATATCCATTCATCCATCCATCCATCCATGTCATGGGGGCAGCAGCTTGAGCAGGGAGGCCCAGACCTCTCTTTCCCATGCAGCCACCTCTTTCAGCTCTTCAGGGAGGACTCCACGAGTTCCCAGGCCAGACGAGAGACATAGTCTCTCCAACGTGTCCTGGATTTTCCCCGGGGTCTCCTCCCAGTCAGACATGCTTGAAGCCTCTCCCCAGGGAAACATCCAGGAGGCATCCTTACTAGATGAACCACCTCAACTGGCTCCTCTCGATGTGGAGGAACAGCAGCTCTCTGAGTCTCTCCCAGCTAACTTCTTACCCTCTCTCTGCAGGACATCAGTTACCCTATGAAGAAAACTAATTTTGACTGACCACTTGTATCTGCATTAGGTGAGGGTAGGACCGTAAACCGACTGGTAAACAGAAAGCTTCTCCTTACAGCTCAGCTCTCTCTTCACCACAACAGACCAGTACAGAGCCTGCAGTACTGCAGAAGCAGCACCAATCTGTCTATCAATCTCCCGCTCCATTCTTCCCTCACTCATGAACAAGACCCCAAGATACTTAAACTCCTCTACTTGAGGCAGAACTTCACCCCCTACCCGGACTCCCTCGGACCCCTGGCTGCACCGAGAAATCCTGTCCATAAAGGTTTTGAACAGAATCGGTGGCAGCCCTGGCGGAGTCCAACTCCCACCTTCTGTAAAATCTTACACATTTAAGGGTTTGTAAAATCTTTAATAATGGCAGAAGAGGAAAATTGTGCATTTTTCATGTTAGCTAAATTAAAGGTCCCTGTACTTTTATTACAACCAATATATTTTCTCTAAATGAAAATGTGTTCTTGGGTCCTTCCTAAAAGATGCATTCATTTTTGGATAAATCCACACATGTTGCCTAACAACAACCATTTTTGTTGGAACTTTTCCACCAGGTCCTGCCATTTTCCAGCTTTACAATGTCGTAACACTTGTGGATGTTGACAAACTGAAGCAGTTTTAATCTCCTGTTGAATAAAACCACAGCAGGTTCATTTGGAGTAGATTTTGAGTTTGAACATATTTCCTACAATCAAAGCTGACTGAGGGCACTCTGCTTATGCATCACTTTCTCAACCATTAAAATGCCATTTCATAAAGGCAACTAGTAAGACTCAGACACCTCTGTGGTTTGAGTATTGAACACTTTTTTCACACCATTATGCAACCTGAGCCGGCAAAGCCATCTCTAGAGACCAATGCTTTCCTTTGAGGTGGTAAATCAACTCAGCGACAGAGCAGCAGCGCCTGCATCTTAATGAAAGACTTACTGTCTCTCTGCAGAGGTAGACTCAATTCTAATTTGTTGAAATATAAGCCCACGAGTTTTTCCCTCAGCACCCAATTCAATAACACCATGTTTCCAATCGCATCACTGTAGGCCGTCAATCGTCAAGTCAAACTCTTCTTGCTGGTTGTGTTAAGTAGAAAAAAAAATGAGACTAAGCAGCAAGTTTTTTTAATTTTATTTTTGTTACAGCCAGTCTTGCACGGTGTCAGGTGTTGTGGAACTCATTTAACAAAGCTCTAAGGTTCTCTAATTTTCCCCTGCAATGCAAAAATCATGAGTCATGAATATCTGAATTGTAAAAAAACAAGGCATCATCAAACTGAACTCACCATGGCTCACTTAAGTAGGAGTTTATCTGTTTTATGTGCAAAGAGCTCCAGGCTGCAGGCACAGAACATCAAAGAGAATAAACTTACAATCTTCAATTTAAAAATAAGTCTTTTAATGTAACCAGTAAAGTAACAGCTGATCCAGATACCACACTACATCTAATCCACACTATTGACCTTTCAGAGTCAATAGTTGACAGTTAATTTAGAGATTGTTAATGGAGCCAATCAAACTGTCTTTCTCTGGTCGCCTGGTGTTGGCCAAGGCACTTACCTCGTAACTCCATGTTCGACCCCATAGAGGACACACCTGTCATGATGATGGGGTCTGTGGCTGAATGAAAAATCCATCTATTCATCCATCATCTTTACCCGCTTCTTCTTGTCCAGGTCTCGAGGGTCACAGGTGCTCATGTCTAGCAGTCATTGTGCGAGGGGTGGGGTACAGGTCACAAGCCCATCACAGGCCAGAAATAAAAGCATCTGGAAGGCAATATAAAAAAAAACATCAAATAAACAGGCTAAAAAAAAGTTATAACTAAACTGACACAGGCATTAAATGCATATGAAACATTTAAAATGTATACGTTCACAAAATGTTAAACTTTTTTTAAAATTTGATAAAAATAATCTCACAAAATATTAAAATATTGATCAAAACGTTTTTCCCAGTCTTGCATCGGAATGACCGAGTTTTTGAGGCTACACGTGAACACAACGCTGATGTCGTATGCGGAAATAGAATAGAAATCATCTGACTGTTACTTCACTATCATCCAGGAGTTATTACGCTCCAAATATTTAAATATCGTAAATATATCCAGCCGGGAAGATGTCTGTGGCTTGTCTGAGCCGAAATGTTATGGCTTTTAGGAATTCTGGTGTGATGATGGTGAGTATAAAACCATTCCTTATCGGGTTTTCTTTCGATAAAACTTAGCTTCCGACTGTAAGTGCCACTTTTTTACTGTTTAGCTCGTGCTAAACCTAAAAAAGTGAGTAAAACTACCAATAAAACTGAAACATGACACGAAAATCTGATGCCACTGATTGCATGTTTTACATAATACCGAAGAGGTTTATCTGCTAAACATAACTAGAAAATCACATCAAAAGTTGGATATTCTTTCTCTTTTTAATCCATGATACTGAGTTAGGTTCGTTTATTTGAGGAGTTTAAATTTATAAACATATATCTGCACTTTCAAGATAACAATTATTGTTCCACAGTTTAATTGTAATGTCCTGAAAATGTCAGTTAGGTAATCTTTGGACAGTTGTGATGTAATATTTTCCTGTTAGTTCATCCAAGCTGCCGCTAGGTGGCGACTCAATACTGTATAATAGTCCCAGCCTGGGAATTATGTTGTTGCTGCAACAGACAAAATATCAAGAACAGATTGAAAATTATGCAAAATTTAAACTGTTCAGAACAGAGGCAGCATTTATTGCAATCAGATATGACAGATTTAATTGTAGAATGTGATAGCTTTGATTGCTTTTAGTGACATGTTTCTTTGTATTATCATTAAACTAGACAGAGTTAAATAAACACTATGAATATGCTTTATTGGTACATAAACAACAACGCTGCCTCTATTTTTATGCTTTTTTTAGTATATCAATAAGATAAGTGTAATTATTGCCCTTTTTTGTGTGTAACTTGGTTTTCTTGTTTGTAAAAGATTAAATTGAAGTAAACGGATAAGAATATTGATCTCCTTGATTGTCATCTGTAATACAGATGGTGCGATGTGCTCAGACTGCAGTCGCTCCGGCTTCTGAACTCAGGATTAAGAAGTTCCAGATTTATCGCTGGGACCCAGACACCCCCGGAGACAAACCACGAATGCAGACGTACGAAGTTGATCTCAATGCGTAAGTTACGATTGAATCAATGATGAGAACGCTGCCGAGCTGTACTTTACTCGTTAGTCCCGCACAATGAAATGCCGCTGTCGTGTGTTTGATTGTAATCCTGTGAACACAGTTGTGGTCCAATGGTTCTGGACGCCCTCATCAAGATCAAGAATGAAATCGATCCCACGCTCACCTTCAGGCGTTCCTGCCGGGAGGGTAAGAGTCTCTGTTCTATCTGATCTGTTTTTGTACTGTATTCATTGTAAAACATGGAGCTGATTGTTTTGGGTAACGGAAGTTTTCTGAACATTTACGGATTCCTTCAGGTATCTGTGGCTCGTGTGCCATGAACATAAACGGAGGCAACACTCTGGCGTGCCTTAACAAAATCGACACCAACACCAGCAAACCCGTTAAAATCTACCCACTGCCGCACATGTATGTGGTGAAAGATCTGGTGCCTGTAAGTTTATAGTGTTTAACCTTCATAAATGTGAGCATCATAACTGCTTTAAATGAGTAAAAACTGTTTGTATTCTTATTATTTCCAACAGGACATGAGCAACTTTTACGCACAGTACAAATCCATTGAGCCGTATCTGAAAAAGAAGGACGAAAGCCAGGAGGGGAAGGAGCAGTATTTCCAGTCAGTAGATGACAGACAAAAACTGGTAAATAACTTCATGCAGTCGCCTGAACAGATCTGAACTAAGTGCCTTTTTTATTTTAACTTTATGTCCGTGCCTCTATTAAAAGAGTGAGTCACAAAAAGCCACAGAGAGAAAATACAATTTTATTTCCTTGTTTTCACTCAACAGGACGGCTTGTATGAGTGCATCCTTTGTGCTTGCTGCAGCACCAGCTGTCCCAGCTACTGGTGGAACGGAGACAAATACCTGGGACCGGCTGTCCTCATGCAGGTAGAATATTTGCATCTATTTTAATAATTTGTTTTAGTCATGGAATTCATATTTTATTTTTTAAATATGAAATAAACCTCATAATAAAGCTATGATTGAACCTTAGATCAAACTGTATTTTCAAATAAGAAAAACCCTGGATCCTTGTCGTCCCACAGGCGTACCGATGGATGATCGACTCCCGCGACGAGTTCACCGAGGAGCGTTTGGCTAAACTCCAGGACCCCTTCTCACTTTACCGCTGCCACACCATCATGAACTGTACTAAGACTTGCCCCAAGGTGCTTAAACATCGATAATCTGCACATTTCATCGCAAATTTAAAAGCTTTGGTGTCTTATTGTCTGTCTGTTCAACAAATTTCTCTACAGGGTCTCAACCCAGGAAAGGCCATCGCAGAGATCAAGAAAATGATGGCAACCTACAAAGAGAAGAAAGCAGCAGCCGTATAACCATTATTTAATTAAACTTAGCTTAAACCTTAAAACTGAGTTGGGAGGAAGAGACGAGCCAACCTTAAAGTTTTTGCTATATTAGCAACTTTTAAAATGATTGTTTGATGTTGCTTAATGGAATAAAAACAGCAGAAGTGTAAATTACCTTTAAGCAAAATATATTATGTGCTTCAGCATGAAATGGACCACAATTATGCTGTTTGTATATTAACAACAACTTGCTTGCATGGTGTTAAATTTATTCTGATAATAAAATATGTGTTCTGAATTGATGGTGTTTAATTAAAAACAGGTTGGAAGCTTGGAATGATGGGATGTCCTGGGTTTGTGGGCGCCCCCGTTTCCTAACTCTGTTGGCATCCTGCTCTGGAACCAACAACTTAGAATAACAGGGAGAGGTGAAACAAAAAATAATAATAAACTGTTTTTTAAAAATATATGTTTTATGATATAAAAAAGGAAAAACATTTTATTTACATCTAGTAATATTGGTATTATTGTTTTACAATCTGTTTAACTATACTGCAGCCATTTTTAATGTATTTATTTTTAAGTGCCTATATATAAAACATAAACTTAAGCAATAAAATATGGGCTTTTCATTAGATAACATACTGGTACTTGTCAATAGGAACTAATCAATATAAATCGGATTTATTTTTACTCAATTATTTCACTAATAGAATAATAGAAAAAAATCTCTGTAGCATCACTGTGAACCTCCTTACAATTATACATGTTAATTATTTAAAATGATCTGCTGTTTCAAGATGAAAGCAGAAATTATATATAAAAAAATCTTCGATGAATGAAAACGCGCGTGACTTTTTTGGACGCTCGGGTTTGCCGTAGAAGTGAAGCTACTGCAGCTGACTCGTAAAGGTTTCATGTAGTGTCAGGAGACTGAAGCGTCTGTTTCTAAAGCTATGTGGAGGCAGTTATCGTGACAAAAGGATGAACAGGCGTGGTAGGTGCTTCTAAAAGTTTATATTAACATTTTTACCCCGGACCGAACTGTTGGGACAGCTTTTGCTAACCGTTAGCCGACAGTTGGATGCTGGTGTCCCGCTCGCTGCAGCAGTGAAGACAACTGCTGTCACTTCTAAACTGTTATCTTAACTGTAAAATAAATCACTTTTTAAGGATAACGACAAAAATCTTATATACCTATTGTACACACGCAATAATAATAAACTGAAAAAAGGCTCAAATCTGATCAACACCTTAATAAAAGGTTAATTATCCTGATCAGAAACCTATCAAACAAGTTGTTGATTACTTGGATGTATTTAAATATTGGAACTGTCTGACCTGACCTACAAAAATTATGTCGTACATTATTGTAAATGTTCTAATTAGATTGTATGTAACACATTAAATTCAATTATTTCTAAATGAAATATTCACAGATCCACTTATGTCTACAAGCAGATTCAAATGAATTGTGTGGCATTTAGCTTCAGTTTATTGTAAATATCCTAGACTATAATGACCCCAAAATTAAATGTACTCATTGCAAATGTATTAATAAGGGTGCTTTAATGTCTATGCATTAATTATTTAACGACACTGTTTGATAACCTGTATTAAATGAGGCCTAGTTTAAATATATTTTTCTTGATAGTCTTTTGTTGTTGCTGTAAAGCAGCAATATCAGTGTAATACCAGAGAAATCAACAGACATTTCTTGTCATGTCCTGCTTGTAAAGTCTGATTTTTTATACTCGTGATTGTACCGACAGTTTTTTTCTTCTTCTTTTGCTTTCTCAGCTAAGATGACTGTCTTGTGTCTGTTTCAACAGCTGTGAACTCATCTCAGTTCCCTTTTCTTTTCTGTGTAACGGTCAAGTTTGTGATTAAAACGAAAGACTGGACTCTCAGAGTTTACACCACACCTCCCTGAAATGATGCAGGATTTATGTTTCATTTTGCTGTAAAAGAATCTCCATGTAAATGCCAGCTGACTGCTGTTTGTAAATAAAACCGATCCTTTTGGTTGAGGACGGCCTTGAACAGGGCGAGCATGTGATCTGGTAAAATAACTCAGCCCTGATAAACTCTAACACGTGATTATTCTGCAGTTATTTGCTTACAGATTTTGTTATTGTTTAGAATATTTGTAGAGAAATTACCACGGGGATTTCAGGAACAGGATGCAGTTATTTCTCATGTTCAAGCAGGGTGTTTGTGTGACCTTTACACAACCTCTTATCAACATGTTTATATTACCTGGATAACTTAGTGTTCAACCAGTGGACTGGATGTTTACTTATGGCAGCTTTGATAAGAGAATACCTTGACAGGTGAAGCTATAATTAAAAGCAGAGACAAGAAGTGTCAAATTCAGTCACGGACCAAAACTCTAAACTTGGTCCAAGCCAAGGGCCAATCTCTGTCAGGGTTAGGGTTACATAACAAATTATTCCTACAAATTTCCTTTTCCAAACTATATATCATGTAGCATTTAAAACATACATAATCTAACAAATAAAGAAAAAATATTACATTTAAAAAGACACATATCACAGTCCAGCAAATCAATTAAAAAAACAGAAAACTCACTAGAATTTAAATTATTTGACTTTAAATTAGAAGCAAACACAGAAAAGATTAATTAAAGTCGATTCTCTATCATCATTTCCACACTCAAATCAATGATTAATCAAAAATTCTGAATTAATTTTCTCATAATGAAAGTTGGTTGACTGCGCTAAACACAGTGACAAAAAGAAAAAAATAATTTACAATAAAGTATTACCTTTGGGGCCAGATTCGGCTCACGAGCCTTGAGTTTGCACTTGTGGTTTGGACCTAGCGTTCCTTTTAAAGTGCAGTGACATCAAATATTCATGATAAATACAAATGCACAAATGGAAAGGTAACATAGGTAACAAATGGCTAAAATAATTTCACGCCATTGAGATAAATGGTCGAGGTATTCGCATGTGCAGCGACAGGAAGTGACAACAAAGAGGAACACCTGGATGTAAACAGAGCATTGCTACACAAAAAATGTATTTATTTGAGTCACTATCAGAGAGTGATGAAGAAGAGTCAGTTTGTATAAACAAAGACCAGGGCAAAACTTTTTGTTTTAATTTGGCCTGTAAACAGAGTATTGTTACACAAAAAGTAGCAAAAGATTTGCTGTTTCTTTACAATTATTTGAGTCACTATCAAAGAGAGATGAAGAAGAGTCAAAGTTTCTATAAACAAAGACCAGGGAGTCACTTCCTGTATCAGTTTGGCCACGCCAAGTTAACCCTCTAAGGTCGACGCCCGCTCCTGAGCGGGCAGAGGCATGATGCATTTAAAGGGCTTCTTCTAAAAATATG
>JARVJO010000024.1:21236289-21246775 GCA_031762555.1 Cynodonichthys magdalenae | reverse complement strand
CATTTTTTTTAGCTTAAAAAGGTTTAACAAAATCCAATAGTGGAGTTTAATTCCACCCCTAACTTCCTAAATACTTCAGGATTTTTCAGCCCTCTTGCGGTGTACCCTCTGGTGGGGACACAGATTATTTTGGGGACACACACTTGTGTGTGTGTTTGTGGTTTCAGAGTAGCAAAGGGCTGCAGAGGTCCAGAGGAGCAGGGCGTGCTCCTGGAAGTCCCTCCCAGAGCACGACCCGGTGGTTAAACTAGCGAGATGGACGGCTTCGAGGAGCGGCTCCTCTGGTCTTATTGAGCACATGAACGTGCAGCAGACCTCCACAGGTGTTCAGCTAGAGGCTGTTCTGTTTTATGACGCCCTCTTTCAGCTGGTGACGCCTCAGGACGCCCTGCCAACCTTCGGTTTTTTAAATGACTCTAGGTAAATCTTGTGAACTTTCATACGTGGCAGAGGGGGTGAGCGCAGTGATTTGTGAGGCAGTGGAAGACACAGATAAATAACAAATTGTGCCAGCTTGGACAGAGGAGATGGGTGATGTTACAAGTTGTAAGTAGCTGTTGATGTGTAACGTTTTCACTCTCAGGTCTCAGTCCATCTGTAACTTTTTTACATCTCTGTTAATGTCGTAAACTTCCTAAGCGGATGGATAACTGTGGTCATGTTGGATGAAAGTCTTGACGCCCTCCTTTAAAATTCTACCTAAAGCCTGGATGTCCACATCTTTTTTCACCTGTGGTTAACAAGAAAACGTTCTTTTTCCTCCAAGTAAAAAATCAACTGCTGTTGTTTATCTGCTTAGCTCTGTGTGACATATTCTGCAGTGGGAGGAGGAGGGAAACATGATGATTTCTCCCCCACGACTCAATATTTCAGTTTTATATGAGAAAATATTCAAACTTGTAGCAAAAAATCTGTCCAGATTTAATCCCATGTTTAATATGACCCCCCCAACATTATGGATGATTTTTGAGGTTAAATGTTTTGCATTATACAAGTATAAATACTAGGGATGCACAATATATCACCATTAATATCGGTATCGGTCCGATATGTAAAACTGGGCAGATATTAACGTCCGATATTGATTTCCCACTTTTTAGCTTTATGTTTCTGTTTTGGGAGGTGAAATGGTTGGTTGAGCAGCATCTGTTTGATCATGATAGTGATGTTGATGCTGCACAGCCAGGAATAACTGAACTAGAGTCATGTCAGAGGTCTGGTTGTTTATTTATAATATAAAAAAAGACCCAAGTGTGTTTGTGCGTGTTTGTATAATATAATTTGTGTGTTTGTGTAATATTGGTAAATATTGGTTATTGGTCATAACAGCAATAATTATATCGGATATCGGCTGAAATTTTCATATCGGTGCATCCCTAATAAATACAGTATTTAAAAACTCGTATGTATTTTCCACATAGATGTAACTCATGCACTGTGACGGCTGGATATGGGCACCAGTGATCCCTGTGACCCTGAAAGGAAGAAACAGGTATAGATAATGGTTGGATTTAACTCATCGTTCAGTGTTTAGATTTTATCAACAAGTTTTGATCTTTGTCTTTGTTCTAATGTAAAATTACTAAAAACTGTCAACAATTTATTAAAGATTTTTCCTTTAGGTGATATAGTGTTTATGTAAGACCTCGTGAGTTATCTTGATTTGACAGACTTTATTTGTTGGTAAAAACAGGAGCAGCTCTTTGTAAGTGTTTCAGCCTCCGAGGTTAAAAGCTTTGAACTGAAGCAGACTGTGTGTTTTCTCTCAGTGGTAGTTTAAAAAGGTAAAGTGTGGGAATCAGACTCTTTCTGTCTGTTGGGGGAGGTCTGCATGCCGCTCCAGCTCACACAGACATAACACACAGGAGTTCTTTTCAGAACAAAATCTTTGTTTGGGTTCGAACAGCAGACTCACACGGAGCTCACAGAGAAACCTGCTCAGGTGAGTCACATCTGTCTTCCTGTACGATGCCCCCCTCCCGTGCTTTATATTAATATTCAACAGAAGGATTATTATCTCTCTCCACTGAACTGAAAAGGCTGTGAACAGATGTTAATGAAACCCTCAGAAAGTAACTATTTGATTCACTTCTGATTACCTGCTGAGGTGGATCAAATGCTGCACTCAGCAGATCAGTGACTGGATCAACAGACTGTAAAACTCTCAACATGTGAAACATTGATGAGCTCTTGTTATAGTTTTACTCATCTTTTAACTTAATACTGAGCTTCATTTCTCAGCTGCTCTGTGTGGAGTCCAGCCTTTCTGTTTCCACTCTGGCTCCGCCCACATTCACCTGTTCCTGTCAAGTGTTTGTGTTTATATTCATCAGTCTCTCTCATCAGTGTCTGTTTCTGTTTCTTGCATTCTGGGTTCCACCTCCACTAACAGTGACAAATCTCTGTATTTTATCAGCAGATAAAAATACAAAAACCAGAACAACAAATTAAAAGAATGAGAACTAAAACACAGTCCAACAAAGCAGTTAATAACTGGATAATTGTGTAAAAAATAACAAATGTCTGTGGAAAATATGATTTAAAAACTGTGGGGGGAAATGTAACTATGATTTAAAAAGTGCTTCAAACAGAGCCAGCATTAATTAGAGTGAGAGGTGACAGATTTGATGTAGTTTGTGTTCCTGCAGCAGCTGAAGGCCTCTGTTAGAACAGCTTCTGTCTGTCAGGAGGAGGGATGTTCTGCTCATCTGTCAAGGACTGCAGTTTGTTCACAGACCTCTGAGGGTTTACAGCCAGGATCATCAGTCAGGATTTCAGATCAGTTTATTTGTGTTTGCATGGCTTACAGATCGTGCAATTTATTTAGTTTCGTAGGTCTTCTGGAAGTAGTAGATCTACTAAAGTTTTGTTTGGATTTTTCTGCCTGGTTTACTGAGCTGCATCGGGACAATTTATTTTGTTGTTCACCTCCTCTCACCTTGGCTCGTTTTGTCCCACACACACATTTATAATTTAATCTGCTGGAGTCTTTTTCTGGATAGAGGTCACCATTTATGGATGTTTATTACCTCTGCTGTTGAGTGTTGTGTCCAGCTGGAAGGATTTTTGCTAACACCTTTTTTGCTTTTGGACATTTGTTATGATGCGTAACCATAGCAACAAGGTGCTTTGTTATAACCGGGATCAGCTGATTAACATCTTGAAAGCTCTAATAACACCTCAACTACAGCCCCCGATTCCCAGAGGAGTTGAAAAGGAGGCACTGTGCATGCAGACCAGGAGCAAAGAGGAGAGACAGAAGGAGGAACTTCAAACCATCTCTTCCATCGATCATGATGGACAATGTGAGATCTTTGGGGAACAAGTTGGGTGGACTCCAGGCCCTAACAAGAACCCAGCCAGAGTATCAGGACTACAGTATTATGTGTTTCACTGAGACATGGCTGCAGGATTACATCCCTGACTCCAGCGTCTCTCTGCCAGACTTGCTGATCATACGATATACAACCCTGAGCATCCTCTTCATCAGACTGTCATTCTACAACAGAGTGTCTTCAGTCAGAGACTTCTTCAGATCTGCTGTAAGACGGACCACTACAGGAGATTCTTCCTGCCCACAGCCATCAGTATTTATAACAACTCTTTAAAGAAACAAGAATAATATGAGTTACAACAACATTTAATTTCCTTTTGGGATTAATAAAGTATTATTGAATTGAATTTACTCTGCCTGGCCAAAAGGAAAGTGTCTACTTGGATTTAACTAAGGTCTATGATGTGGGGTTGCTGCAGTTGGTCAGGTCCAGTTTCACCAACAGTCTGTGCTCAAAGAATGAGGTCAGCTGACTACCTGAATATACTGAATGACCAGGTTATTCCTTCAATGAATTGTTGGATTGATCAATGCCGTTTTGAAAAAGTCTTAATTTTAACTTCTCTTAAACTGTAGGAACCCTGATTTATTTATTTATTTATTTATTTATTTATTTATTTCTGTATTTTCCATATTTCAGGACTTTGCAGTGAACCTTTAAACTAAATTGCAACTTCTACTGCTTTGTTTTTTTTAATGACTTGTCCGAAAAAAGTAGAAAATGACATTAGAAGAAAACGTTGTAACATTCCTGCTTTAAAAATGAACATTCTGATGATATTTCCAACTTTTTCCTCCCCGTCTTCAGTGTCCTCAATGAGGACTGGACCTGCAAAGACTTGTATGGCTTCCAAAAGGGTCTGAGTCCTCGGGAGCAGAGCCTGAGGTAGGAGGAGTGTAAACTGAGTTGTTTTAAGTCTTAATCATTTATGATGTTTAATAATAATTATTATTATTATTATTAATATTTCAGGAGATCCATGTTTGGGCTCAACCTTATTGATGTGCCTGTGAAGTCTTGCATGAGGCTTCTGTTTGAAGAAGTGAGTTTCTTTCTATAAACTTTATTATCTAGGAATGTTTAGAAATTTTGCTGGTTTCCTAGTTGTTCTCGTCTATTAAGACTAAAGATTTTGTTAAATAAAGGTTGAAGCAAATTGAATTAAAGAAAACCTTTTCAGTAAATTTAAGTTGTATATGTAAGAAATTTGTCCAATATTTAAATTTTCAAATTTACTTTTTCTTCCTCTTCTTTCCCTGCAGGTCCTCAACCCGTTCTATATATTTCAAGTATTTAGTATCCTGCTTTGGGCCGCTGACGAGTATTATATTTATGCCTTCTGTATATTTATTATCTCCATCATCTCCATCAGTATCTCCCTTTACGAAACTCGTAAGGTAAGTTTTCAAAGAGTTGTGTTAATAAATTCTGAGCTTGTTTGGTATTCTCTGGATATAAACTTGAGTAACACATTAAATAAAAAAAAAGTTTTCCCCTCACGCAGCAAAGCATCACTCTGCGCAGCATGGCTCGATTTATAACAAACGTCACGATACGCAGAGAGTCAGGAGGTGAGTTTATAAACAATGAACAGGAAATCTGTTGGGATTATTAAAGAAGTGATATTCGGTCTGATTTTCGTTGGGAATTCTGCATAATGGTGCTTCAGCTGAATGTGTCAGAACACCAAAAAAATGTTTATTTTTCTGTTTACAAGAAAACAGAAACACACATGCCATCATGATTAGAAAACAGTTTGTCACATCCAAAAGAGTTGATTCATTTATCATTAAAAAGGAGAAAAATGTCCAGAAAAGTAATATACTGATATGTGTGTGTGCATATGTATGTATGTAGAAATATATTTAAGTATATGTATATTTTTTTGGGTTATATAATTTAGTAGGTGAACTGATTATTGTTTCAGTCTTAATTAAATCCCGATTTAGAATAAGAAAACTGAAGAATTAATTGTTTTTAATAACCGTTGGAGAAAGGTTGGATGAAATAGGTTTTTACTTCGTCCCTTTACTTTTCAAATATATTAATTTTCTTATCATATGTTTTGTTTTGTTTTCCTCACATTTCAAATAAATCAAATAAACTAAATAAATTTTTTTTTGTCTTAATAAATATTCCGAAGTAGAGTAGAAACAGAAAAATAATAAGATTCAACAAACTCAACAAAAGTTACAAAATGGAGGGTGTACATATTTTATTATTAAGAATTTTGTGATGAGATGAATATAAAAAGCTGCAACATTAATCTGTAATGTTCCTCTTCACATCAGTTTTAAAGCAGCACGTTTTACTGATGAATGCAGGAGTTTGTTCTCAGTTTAACATGTTTAAAAAATATTGAACTGTTGGTTCAAAACAATTAATTGTGGTTCGTAGTGCAAACTCCAAACCCTAGTTTTTAATGATGCAACATGTTGCATTTTTCTTTTTGCTCTCTTTTGTTTTTCCACTGAATGAATTCTAGAAGTAATAAAGAAACCAATTTCTCTTCTTTAGAACACAGCTTTATTATTTATCTGCGTTATTATTTAAACCTAGGAGTCTTCAATTAACCTAATGATCGTTTGTTTTCTCAGAGGAAGACTTTGTGAGCTCAGTGGATCTGGTCCCAGGCGACTGTTTAATTATCCCTCAGGAGGGTCTGCTGCTGCCCTGTGACGCCGCCCTGCTGGCCGGGGAATGTCTCGTCAACGAGAGCATGCTCACAGGTAAATTATGAACCCCAGCAGCACCGGACAGAGATTAGCTGGAAGTATTTGCTATTCATTTTCTTTCTTTTAACTGCTTTTATCATATTTTATGGAAAAATATGTCCGATTCTTACGAAGCTCTTTGCAAATAATAATAACAGCAAATTAGTTGCTTTAATTAAAAAATGGAATTAATTTATTGTCCTGTGGTATGTGAGGGCTCAGGCTTTTGAATAAATGCTCATAAACGAAGAAGTTTTGAGAAATATTTTACATAAAGTTACAATCATTATTCAAACCTGAGCAGTTTATCGTCTGAAATTGTTTATGGCCACCTTCGTGTGTTTACATATTTCCTGCAAGGTTTCATTTAATTTAATTTCAATTTTATTTCATTCATAAAACCAAACAATCTACAATTAAATAGAAAATGAAATAAAAAAACAGAATAAAAATAAAAACAAAATTACAGAAAAAAATTGTATTCGTGTATAAATGAGTTTTTCTCATTGTTGTGCTCAGGTGAAAGTGTTCCAGTTCTGAAGACCCCGCTGCCGGCTGCTGACAGGACCTACAGCTCAGAGACCGAGCGCAGACACACTCTTTTCTGTGGGACCCAAATCATTCAGGCCAAAGGAGGAAGACCTGGAGGAGGCGGGGCCGTTGCTGTGGTAACAAGGACTGGTTAGTAGAGAACATACGATCTACGGTATCTCTCTTTTAACGATGGATGCCAGCAAATAAGACAAATATGAAAATGTTTAAGTGTTCTGTTTTAAATTTTATATTCCCTAGGAGTGTTTGACTACTGAAGCTTTTACGTCGTTTATGAATAAATCCTTCGAGGATGCACGTGATGACGTACAATCTCACTAGATCATTGGTTGTAATTATGTGGAAAATACACAGAACATTTTAGGCCTTAAATGCACAACATGATAAAACAAATAATAATTGATGGTCAGTGCTGCAGTCTCATTGTGACCTCTGCAGGAAGGAGCGGCCGAAAGGAAACCAACAACGAGCTTTGATTCAACAACAGTTTTGTTGTTTCTGTTTCGTCTGCAGGGTTCTTCACGGCCAAAGGTGACCTGGTCAGCTCCATTTTGTATCCTCAGCCAATCAACTTTCGTTTTTACAAAGATGCTATGAAGTTCCTTCTCATTCTTGGCCTTATTGGTAAACTTCACCAATAACTAAATCATATTTGTTTTTTAACAAACTGTAAAAAAAAGTTATTTTAAAGTTCATTTGCAGGTGAATTAAAAGATTGTTTTTTTCCATTGTAGCTCTAACCGGCACCATTTATATTTTTGTGATCCTCTTCAAAGCTAATGTAAGTGCTCCAGTCAAAGTATAAAATCTGTTCTGGCCTGCCTGTAGTGCACTGAGTGTCAACACAGACCTGTGGCTCCACGTGTCCAGGTGACCTGGGTGCAGTTAATCGTTAGAAGCCTGGATATTGTGACCATTGCAGTGCCTCCTGCCCTGCCTGCTGCCATCACCACAGGAACTATTTATGCTCAAAGCAGGCTGAAGAAGGCCAATATTTTCTGCATTAGTCCTCCACGCATCAACGTTTGTGGCAAGGTCTCGGTTTTTTGTTTTGATAAGGTGAGGCTGGGATTATTCACATTTCTCTGATTCGTTTCCACGTGTCGATGCTGCAGAACTGAGTCGGATTAGTTTCCCCAGACAGGAACTCTGACAGAAGAGGGTCTGGATGTGTGGGGAGTGACGGAGGGAGGACCTGCTGGTTTCTCTGAACTTGTCCCGGATCCCAAAGTCCTGCCTCCGGGTCACATGCAGTCTGCCCTCGCCTGCTGTCACACTGTTACACTGCTCAAAGGTCAGCCCCTTGGAGACCCTTTGGAACTCAAGATGGTGGAGTCTACAGGCTGGGTATGAAATTATATAGTTAATTTTATGCGTTTCTTTCAACATATTTATTTTTTTACCTAAAGGAGCAAAAGACAGTTTAGCTCTAAAATCAGAAGTGATACAGCAGCAAAAATAAAAATTGTAAAAATCATTGTTTCTTTTTTGTTTCTGACTCCTCAGACTCTCCAGGAGCCAGAGGGAGATGGAGACGCTGTACATGCAGAATATGGAGGTCATAAAGTTTTGGCTGTTATGAGACCCCCAACTCAAAAGCTTTATGTTTATGGAAATGTGAGTTCAAAGTTTAACATTTTCACACTTCATGTTTTTTTTTATTGATGCAAAAAGGACTCGCTGATGAAACCACCATTGTTTGTTTTAATAATTAATAACAATAAAAACAACATGAGTTGACCAAAGTGCTTCACAATTCAGCTAAATAAATGAATAAAACAACAAAGCAACACAAAAATGTAAAAAAAACAAACAAGTAAGATCAATTTAGGAAAATAAATTACAACATTAAATCATTGGCTTTAAAATGATCTCAAACTCTACCAGAACGAAAAGCCAAGGAGTAAAGATGAGTTTTAAGCCTAGATTTAAAAGTCTCAACAGCCCAAATGCATAAGGTCACTCCAAAGGTTTGGGGCAAAAACTGCAAAAACCCAATCGCCTCTGACTAAGTGCTCTAACTGAACTATGGATGTTAATGAGATCACACAGGTAAGATGGGGCCAGATCTTTTATAGCTCTAAAATAAGCAATAAAATCTTAAAATCTATTCTAAAGCAAACAGGAAACCAGTGGAGAGTTTATCTCACAGGATAAGAATTACTTTGTTGAGGACTAGAAGTCTTTTATATCTGCATTTATTCTTCTTCCGCTCTCAGTCCTCAAGCGAAGCAGTGGCCATCGTTAAGAGGTTTCCGTTCTCCTCGGCCCTGCAGAGGATGAGCGTGGTGGCGGTGGCCCACAGGGGGCGCTCTGCTCTGGCTTTTGTCAAAGGTTCCCCAGAGATGGTGGCCAGTCTCTGTCGAGCTGATACAGGTTCAGTCAGAAAAGTCTTCCCTCGCATGTTTTTCAATTTTAACTTAGATGTTGTGTTTGGTCTATTAAAAAAAAGCTGAGAAGAATAAATATAAAATGTGCTGACTTTGTGTTTCCAGTGCCGCCACAGTTCTCCGGCACGCTGCGTTCCTTCTCCAGCGAAGGCCTCAGGGTTCTTGCTCTCGCCTGTAAACCAGTAGACGTGAATTCAGACTTGATGAACATTGAACGGTGAGATCAACGAAAGTTGTTTTATTTTTGTTTTATTAGAAGGGATGCTGTACACCTAAACATGACTTTGTGTTGGTTTGCAGAGGCGACGTAGAGAAAGACCTGCAGTTCCTGGGTTTGTTGATGATGAAGAACCTGGTAAAACCTGAAAGCGCAAAAGTTATCAGCACGCTGAGACTGGCACAAATTCGCAACGTTATGGTCACTGGTGAGAATATGTTCACCCACTAGCTATTTTTAAAATTATAGGTTTTATATATAGCAGAGCTTTTAATGCTGTATTTTTTCATAGGAGACAACATCTTAACAGCTATTAATGTAGCAAAGAGCTGTGGGATGGTGGGATATGATGACAAGGTGATTTTTGTCATCGCGTCTCCCCACACTGCTCAGACTTTGCCCACTTTGAGGTTCACCCTCGAAGATGAAGCTGCTGCCCAAAGATCCTCAGAAGTCACGACTCAAGTTGGTGTTCCTCAGAAACAATGCAAAACAAACCAAATTGTATTAGGTTTAAGTTATATTTGTGTAGTTGTTATTTATTTAATTTTTTTACTTCTTCTCCAATTAGGGTCTGTATCAGGGAGGTTTTGACTATCATCTGGCTATTAATGGCAAGTCCTTTGCTGCCCTTTGTGACTACTTCCCTGAATACCTTCCAAAGGTAATGTAACCTGCAAAAAACCTAGTAAATATATCCTGGTAACGGATCCAACAGGTTCAGTAGTGACGTGCTTTTATTACAGGTTTTGATGAAAGCCACCGTGTTTGCTCGCATGTCCCCAGACCAAAAAGCTCAGCTGGTGAAGGAGCTGCAGAAACTGAAGTAAGTTCAGGTTTATGTTTGGTTTATGTCTCAGAGGAGACAGGTTAGGAATAAAACAAAGTGTTTATAAAAATAAATAATTTGGAATCAAATTCACATAAAATGTGTTATTCTGCAGACAATATTTAATAAGTTGAATTATATTGATGAAAATGATATGTACATGTTTGCGTGATCCCTGCGTGATCAGAGATGATTTCTAGATTCAGGAAAACAATGAATTAAATAGAATGTGAAAGAAAAAAGTATAGGAGTAAAATATGTTAGGCGCAAAGAACGAGAGATTTTGTGTCTGTCTGTGTGTGTGTGTGTGTGTGTGTGTGTGTGTGTGTGTGTGTGTGTGTGCGTGTGTGTGTCTGCGTGTCAAGCTGTGATGTGCACCCGGCACAGCCCTCCACTCTGGAAATATTAACTTTGCGCACGAGTTTAATAACATAATTACTGTAAACACA
>JARVJO010000024.1:21215621-21231377 GCA_031762555.1 Cynodonichthys magdalenae | reverse complement strand
ACACATAATACTGTATTCCCGATACTCTGGCTGGGTTCTTGTTAGGGCCTGGACTTCATCCAACTTGTTCCCCAACGTTCTCACATTGTCCATCATGGTCGATGAAGAGATGGTTTGAACTTCCTCATTCTGTCTCTCCTCTTTGCTCCTGGTCTGCATTCACAGTGCCTCCTTTTCAACTCCTCTGGGATTCCGGGCTGTAGTTGAGTTTTTTTTTTTTTTTGAGCTTTTGAGATGTTAATCAGCTGCTCCCAGTTATAACAAACCACTTTGTTGCTATGGTTACGCATCATAACAAATGTCCAAAAGCAAGATAGGTGTTAGCAAAAATCTTTCCAGCTGCACAGCACCCAACAGCAGAGGTAAAAACACATCCAAAAATAGCGACCTCTATCCAGAAAAAGAGGAATTAAAAAAGTTTTTTTTTTTAAATTTCAGAACAAATGTAACAGAGCTACTCCAACATGCTGCCACCTTTAGCGGCACAATTCTAGAAGTTCTGTCTGTCTATCTGTCTTCCCCAACTGCTGCCAATTACAAGATTTATTGCCAAGAAGTATTGTTACAACATAGAAATAATCCAAACAGAAATCCCTTTACTTTTTGTGCTACGTTTAATGTCAACATTTGGAAGCCACAGTGTGAGAACCACATTATTAACTAATCAGCCATTTATTTTAAAGCTTTTGTTAGATAGCAAGAAAAATGAAAACTATTATTCATTTAAAATACTTTTTGTTCCTCAGATTCTCCAGGAACCAGAGGGAGACGGGGATGTTGTTCATGCAGAGTTTGGAGATCACAATGTTTTAGCTGTTATCAGACCTTTGACTCAGCAGCCTCACTTTCAGGGAGCTGTGAGTAAAATTTCCTGTTCAGTCATATTCAGGGTTGCAGGATTCTCCAGTTGTCGATGGGTGAGAGGTAAAGAACACCCTGAACACTACTGCTCAAGATAAAGCCAAAAGATCGGAGTGAAAAATCAATCTTTAACCCTGTCTTTTGAATCGCTCTTTACTCCAACGTTAATTAATTCAATTTTCATTTTGCTCTCAGTCCTCAAGCGAAGCAGTGGCCATCGTTAAGAGGTTTCCATTCTCCTCGGCCCTGCAGAGGATGAGCGTGGTGACGGTGGCCCTCGGGGGCCGCTCTGCTCTGGCTTTTCTTAAAGGTTCCCCAGAGATGGTGGCCAGTCTCTGTCGATCTGATACAGGTTCAGGCAGAAAAGTCTTTCCTCGCATAAGTTCTCAAACAAGTTTTGTTGACATGTTAACATAAAATGTGCTGATTTGTGTTTCCAGTGCCGCCACAGTTCTCCAGCACACTGCGTTCCTTCTCCAGCGAAGGCCTCAGGGTTCTTGCTCTCGCCTGTAAACCAGTAGACGTGAATTCAGACTTGATGAACATTGAACGGTGAGATCAACAGAACTTTTGAAACCTGGCTTTGCACATTAACACAAGTTTCTGTTGGTTTGCAGAGCTGAAGTAGAGAAAGAGCTGCAGTTTCTGGGCTTGCTGATGATGAAGAACCAGGTTAAACCTGAGACTGCAGGTGTTATTGACATCCTGACCGAGGCCCACATTCGTACTGTGATGGTCACTGGTGAGAATAACCATATTTGCACATTAAATACTTTTTTTTAATTTTTATTTAGAATAAATGCTTTATGTTGACAACAATGTCACCACAATTTGTTTCTTTGTTTTATTTTTCACACAGGGGACAACATTTTAACAGCTATTAATGTAGCAAAGAGCTGCAGGATGATTGTATCTGATGAGAAGGTGATTTTCGTCACTGCAACCCCCCAAACAGCTCAGTCTGTGCCCACTTTGAGGTTCAGCCTAGATAACGAAGGAGCACCAAACTCCACAGATGTCATGGATCAGGTTGGTGTTCATTAAACACAATACTGTGTTTGCTCTATGGAAGACCAAAACTGACATAATTAAAATAAAAGCAGAAATAAATAAATGGCCAAACAAATAAACACACTTAAAATTCACCAATTCATTTAAAAAAGATAACTTTTTTTTTATTAAAATGCATCTACAAGTAAGGAAAAGTAAGTTCAAACCAAAAATAAACAAACACATTTTTTAAAGACAGTAAAATTTAGGTTATGTGCTTAAATACTGTATATAATTCATTGGAACTGAGCTGTCTATAAAACACAAGAGAAAGTTCTCCTTTTTTAAATCAACCGGTGCATTTTAAGTGTATTTGTTTATTTATTGAGATTTTTTGACATTTATATATTTCAGGAATATTAATTTAATTAGTGGTATTGCTTTACTTCCCCTTTCATTAGGAATGTCCTGACTATCATCTGGCTATTGATGGGAGGTCCTTTTCTGTCCTCTGTGACCACTTTCCTAATTATCTTCCAAAGGTAAAGTGATCTGCATCAATCCATAAAAAGATATTGTGACAAATGCACTTGGTTTATCTAACAATTAGATGCTGTTATTGCAGGTTTTGATGAAAGCCACCATATTTGCACGCATGCTTCCCAACCAAAAAACCCAACTGGTGAAAGAGCTGCAGAGCCTGAAGTGAGTTTTTCCCACACCAAAGAGACAGATTGTGTAAAAAATATGGTATAAGGAAAATTAAACTTTCAGTGTTCCCAAAATTTTGTAGCCTCATTTAATACTCACTAATCAGAGCAGCAATTTCTAAAAATATAGTATTTTTTTCATTATACAGCTTAGAGCATGTGCTTTGCAAATTGCTAATCACACTGTATTAATGCATATCTATTTAAAATAATGAACAAAATTTTACAATGGCGTGAGTGTTTTAAATAACCAGAATTAAGCAATGTGGGAATGCAGTGGTTATGGTTTACGTCCAGTAAGACAGTAAATTTTCTAATTTATTGTGTTTATTTTGTCAGCTACCGTGTAGGTATGTGTGGGGACGGGGCCAACGACTGCGGGGCCCTGAAAGCTGCTGACGTTGGAGTGTCTCTGTCTGAGGCCGAGGCTTCAGTCGCCTCACCTTTCACGTCCAAGACTGAAAACATCAGCTGCGTGCCGCTGCTCATCAGGTGAGCAAACCCATGATTATAACATGAACAGAACATCAAACCAGATTTTTGTTTTCTGAAGTAAAAGTAAACATATTTTTGTTTATCTGTGCAGGGAGGGCAGATGTTCTCTGGTCATGTCCTTCAGTCTCTTCAGGTTCATGGTGTTGTACAGCATCATACAGTTCTGGTCTGTCCTCATCCTGATCACAGTGAGTAGCAGTGAAGGAACTCCTTACAATTTAGCTTTAAAGCGCCTGTGACATCCAACGTTTGTAATAAATATTAATGCATTTTTGGAAAGATAACACTGACAACATATTGCGGAAAAGAAATCTTACCACTGACATGAACAGTTGTTGAGATATTGGCATGTGAATTAACAGGAAGTGATGTCAAAGGGGAATATCTGCATGTAGACAGAGCATTGCTACAATGGCTAACAACACTTTTTGATCAGAGAGATGAAGAATCAGGTTTCAAATATTATTGTTTCAATAAACAAAGACCAAGGAGTTTTCTTTCTTAAAGAATTCCCCTTTGATGTCACTTCCTGTTTCACTTTGGCTGAGCCAAGTTCAAAAGAAAATATGTTAATTATGTGATCAAATTTGTGAAATCATGCGTATTATGTCAAGAGAGTGTTTTTTGACTTTTTGTATTTGAAGGGCATGTATGTAACAGGAACTTTAATCCTCTGCTTGTATGCCAAAAATGTATGTTTATTATTAACTGTAAAATAGGTGTTTTGTCTTTTGATCTTATTCTTTGCTTCACCAAAGCCCTTCTGTATCGCTCAGTGTTGTGATCTCATTTCTTTTTTGCTTTTTTTAAGATGATACTGAAAATACAAAATATTTTAGATTTACAGCAACATCTGTTATTATCAAAATTAGTCAAGACATGGCAACCACAAGGTCACAATCAACATAAACTTTTTTATCTTTTTCCTTTTTTTGCATACTTAGACCTCTGAATAGGTAATTTATTTGGCCTAAGATGCAATCCAAAAGATTATTATTAGAAAATGATTCAACTACAGAACAACAGGCAATCACACCTTCCTCAGTACTCTGACTTAAACTGATAAATGTTTGTGTTTAGGTGAAGACAACTTTGGGTGATCTCCAGTTCTTGTTCTGTGATTTGTTTCTCGTAACTGCGCTGGTCTTTGTAATGGGGAGAGGAGGCCCCAGTGAGAAGCTGGACCCCTGCAGACCTCCAGTCAGACTGATGTCTGTGCCTGTGCTTGGCAGCCTCTTCCTTCACACCTGTTTGATATTCGTGGGCCAACTGATTGCTTTTTTCAACACCATCAAAGAGAACTGGTTCGCTAATAGCTTTCCTTTTTCATTTTTTAAAATCTAACTTATAAAATAAACTTTATAATAAACAGTTAAAGCTTGTATCCATACAAGAAAAATGATCAAGACCTTTTCTGTTTCAGGTATATTCCATTAAATTCAACAGTGTTTGGAAAAGAAAATCTGCCCAACATGGAGAACAACTGCGTGTTTGATTTATCAGGTTATCAGTATATCTTCATAGCAGTGGTGGTCATCAAAAGTTACCCTCATAACAAACCTTTCTACCACAACAGTGAGTGATCAGACAAGCCTTTCATTAGACATTAGACTGTTCTTTGTTATATTTAACATTTGAAGTGAAACTTTCTGAACATTTAAGCCTCAGATGATTGTTCTCATCCTTCCAGGGATCTTTCTTTGTATCCTGGTCCTCCAGCTTGTTGTGATGACCTGGCTGGTGCTGTATCCCTGTGCCTTCTTCAACCAAATCCTTCAGCTCTACAACTTCCCTGATATGATCTTCAGGTTGACGCTCATCATGGTGGCTGCTGGGAACTTTCTGCTTTGTTTACTCGTGGAGGTTAGTGACAAACCGGAGCTTTCACATGTGACATATGCTGATCTAACATTTAGCTTCATCTTAAACCTTGAGGAATGTTTCCACACACAACATCGAAAACTAAGAGTCAGCGTTTTAATTATTTTCAGGCTGTGTGGTAATGAAAAACAATAGGCTACAAAATGTATTTACTTTACTCTTATATATTAAAATAACTTGGATTTGGTAAACTATCGAACAAATAAACATTTTCTGCCAGCTCCTGTAAAATGTAACGCTAGCTGCAAATTTTATAGGAGACAAATCAACAAATCATTTTTTGAGTGTATCAAAAATATAGCTTATAAAAATGAAGAATTTGAAAATTTTCTGAGGTCATTTTGACTAAATTCTCAGTGGCAGGTCAAATATAAAGTTGCATCAAAAAAAAACTTTTAATGGCAGCTGTTGATTTAATAAATAAATAATGAACAATTATATGGAGAACTCAGTTTTAGTTCCATGTGGGATCATTATATCTTTATATTTTCCCTCTGATTCAATTCTGATTCTGATTCATTTATGTGTAAATATGTGTCATTTTGTTTCAGTTGAAATATCCAAGTTTGATGTGAAAATAGATGTTATAATTAATTTTGAGGTCATTTGTACAAATATGATCTTTGGCAGCATTAACAGATAACCATGATCTGTTCGACCATCTTTAAATATCTTTAAATATATAAAAATCAAGATTCAATCTGTGAGAAAAACATTTTTCATCACTTTCTTCTTTGGTTTGTAAACCGTTTCTATTTCTCCTCCAGATGCTGATAGATTCGGGTTTGTTAAACTGCCTTCGTCGGCTGCGTGGAGAGCGTCCATCAAAGAAGCGATATAAATGTCTGAAGCTCCTTCTGTTCGACACATCATGGCTGGAGCTAAATCAAACTCTGACCCCAGCAGATCATTCAGTCGTTCACTTCAGATAGAGCCACATTCCTTAAATGACCAACAATGCAAATATGTTTACATGCACTAATAATAAATTATTTTTAATGTAATCATTGTCTCAGTGTTCTGGAAAAGACTACGTGCTCAGGTTAGTTGAATAAGCAGCAAGCTGAAAATCAGGTTTTTAGTAAATCATTTTATTAAATCAGTATTTACAGGCAGTTTCCTTTTTGAGCTCATCTAAGCCCATCTGTTCTGTCAGCGAAGTTTCCTAAACTAAAATCTTTTTAACAATATCCACAAATACCCCTCAAGATATTTTCATTTTATTGAACTAAAGCAGTAAAAACAAACCAGGAAGTAAAGATTTGAAACAATAGGCACAAGCTGAATTCAACAACTACCATAAAAGCTTTTTGTGTCGATGATCCTGCACTACTAAATATGGCTTTGAGATCTCCTCTAAACAGTTAAAAGGTGAAGAACATGAACATTGATTGGGCACGATGGTCCTGGAAAAGCAAGTCCTTTTTTGGTTCACGTCCTGCCGGGCCGTTAGTGAGTCATCGTTTAGTGAACAACTACAGAGTACGGTTCTAAGACCAAGATGCAAACAAAACACACACAAAAAAACTAATTTAAGGGAAGATGTGGACGTTGTTACAGTTAATATTTGCTCTACAGAGCACAGTTTCTAAG
Organism: Cynodonichthys magdalenae; assembly: GCA_031762555.1. Lineage (NCBI taxonomy): Eukaryota > Metazoa > Chordata > Actinopteri > Cyprinodontiformes > Rivulidae > Cynodonichthys > Cynodonichthys magdalenae. Next base: position 21,224,847 of record JARVJO010000024.1, on the reverse strand, counting down.
TGCCAACCTAAAAACAGACATGAGTTGTTTAAGCAATTAAAACTCGCTGGAAAAATACAATCTCGGTTCATTTCATTCATTCAGTTTCATTCACATGGACCTGAGTTCTGACGTGATCTACTTCAGTGGAGGACGAGAAGAAACGTTTTTTTTTTAAATGGCGGCGCAACGGGAAAGCTTGTGAAATACAGCAGTAAGTCCATCCCACGCTCCAAATTTAACACCACCTTTAAATAAAAAATTTACCTTAAATTTATAAAAGGGCTTTTGGTTTGTGTATTTTAAAATACTGCTCTTATACTGCTGCCATTTCATACAAAAAGAGACAAAAAAAGGCTAATTAAAACATTTAAATCAACCATCTCCTTTTTATCTTATTTAAATAAACATTTGCCACAAAGAAGACAACTAAAAAGCTTTAAAAAAGAAAGAAAAGTAAACAAAAACTGTCAGATATACCTCATAACGCACACAACCCCAAACCGTTTTTCTAAAAACAAATGGCATTTTACATTCTCTGGGTGCACTGATACTTTGAACAGTTTTCAGCATTAGTGGCAACTTTTCTGTAAAACACTACCTGCTGCAGTACAGGAAGTACTATTAAACTAGATGAGAATAACCAAAAATATTCCGCCTTTTTTCTGTATCAAAAAAATATATTCCTATTTTATAAAAACTGCAGGATTTTAGTTTTTTTAAACTTACTATCTTAATACTGATTAGATAAAAGTTCTTGATGACATTTAATCTGTTTTCAATAAATATCAGTGCATCCCCTACGATGATAAAGACAAACAAGAAAAAGAAACTAAAAGTTAACAAGCCACCATTTGAAAAATTAACAACAAAAAAACTGATGTTTGATATTATTGCTGGGAAGAAGCTGCTGAGCAGGAAGAGGCTCTGGTTTTGATATGGCGGCTTATCGCCTCATCTTTGAACTGTCTTTGAGTCTTTTTTTTTTTTGGTTTCTGCCCTTCTGGCGGTCTTTCATGGAGCCGCTGGGGGACAGAATGAGAATAAAGATGGAGCTGAGGGGTGTCTCCTAAAGGAAGGGGGATCATCACAGTGAGTCCAGAATATGTCCATAATCACAGTGCCAAACAGACTTGAGAGGAGGAGAGAGAGGAGCTCATTTCCATTCCACTTCCTCCTGGAGTTCCTCGCTCCCTGACGGCTTTTGCACGACAGCAAGAAGGAAAAGGAGGGCAACAACGCAGCCACAGTCACAGCACATCTGATGTAAGGGAACTGAAGGAAGGAAGTGTCAAGAAAGCGGTACTGGGTTTGATACTGGGTAGCTCCAAATCTCTCTACTACCCTCGACGGCCGGTCGCCCCATGATGCCCACTTATCTGTGCTGTCGGAACCCCTGCGTGCCGTCGGGGCCGGCAGGCTGCCGGACCGTGTGATTGTTTGATCTGGAGTCCTCTGAAGGCAGTGTGGAGTTATTGCGCCCTGGCCTGGCAGAGAGGAGAAAAAAGTGACTAAATTAGAAACAGAAAACTTTTCCCACAAGACAGAAACTGCTCAGATCTTGTTCTCAGTCCTAATTATTGAATGTCTAAAGTCGAACACACACGTCACGGTCTAACCCAAGAATATTTAGGCATATCACACTTTTAAAAATCCTTCCTTTTTCACATCTAAATCATTCAGTTGGGGTCTATATAAAGTGGATTTGCAACGCTTTGGTCTGAATTCCTCCTTATTGTAACTCCACAAGCCCCTCTTTCACCCCTTTTCTGAAATGTGTCTTAGATCAACTGGTTTTGAGGCTGTCTCTTTAAATCCCAACAAAGTGCTTCACACTCGGTTCATTTTACTTTGATAAATAGATTTGTCCATCCAGCCCTACACATTGGAGCCAGAGGAGAATGAAGACGACAAAATGCTTAGTTGTAAATCCAGACCTTATTTGGCAGTTCTGTCGCTCAAACTGTGACATAATGGTTCAGAAAATGTCATAGAAAGTAGAGAAAGCAGAACAGGTTGAACAATGTGGCCCAAGCAGAATATTAAGATATCTATGCAGAACCGGGAAAGAGTAAGGTCAAATTTTCTGCACTCCTAGAGACTCTAAGTACAAAACAAAATGCATTTAATGGCTAAAAAAGTGGATTTGGCAAGATATGTCTCCTTTAAAAGGAAAAAACTGTGCTAATAAATATTACATCTTTTTATTATAGGGCTTACATTTAAATATTTACTGACAGTTTTGTTTAATATGCCAAAAGGATAATGATGCTTTGAAAAAAGATCTAAAATCCAGATTCATTATTTTTTTAACCATCCATGTTGACTACTACGGAGCCCGCGAGGGGACATGGGAGTATTTTTTTCTTTTGCGATCCCACGCAATACTATTGCGTTACCTCGCAAACATTTGCATTCCCTCGCAATATTGTTTTGCATGTACTGAATTAAATCAGACTTTTATTTTGAAATATCCAGTTACTAAAACAGGATGTGTCGCCATAGGTTCGTGAAATTGACATTGATGTTGCGTGGCTGCACTACGTTAAAATATCGGCATATTACATACTTCCATGCACGTCTGTGTAATATACTCATTCCGTAGCTGAATTAAAGTAGCAGGCTAACTTGCTAATGGTGAGCATGTGAATTTGTTGATAAACCGGCAGGCACAACAGTGATAAACGACTTTTGCGAGGGAACGCAAAAAGTATTGCGAGGTAACGCAAAGGTATTGCGTGGGAACGCAAAACAAAAAAATTCCCCCATGTCCCCTCGCGGGCTCCGTAGACTACAGCTAAAGATTTGAACATTTTTGCCTGAAAGAATAGTTTTACATAAAACCTCCATAAATCAGCAAGCAACTTAACTAAACAGCTATCAAAGAAAAGAAAGTCATTCTCTGAGAATGCAGATCCAAAAGATAATATTTAAAACATATAAAGGTTTTATGCTCATGTTGCAAATCAACATGTAGTTCTTCGTTTTAACTCAGTAATATATGGCCCTCTAGGGGAGGGAGAGGAAAACAAACCTAGCCTGCCTCTGCTCTATAATGAAACTAAAAGTAAAGACAGATGATAAAAAAAAAACGAGTAAAATGTTATTCAACCTTTAAATATGCTGGCTGCTTAAAAACAAAAATGGTGCCCCACCCTGTCAACAGTACAGAAATATTCAGTCATACCTGGAAATGAGCTGATCTATTTGGCCCCAGTGCAGTTAGCTTCTGATTAAACCACCTAAAACCAACAGGTGAATTTTACCTGTCTGTGTTGGGTTTGTCCTGAGGAGCTTCCTCTGGGCAGGCGCTGCCCAGTATTCGCTTCCGGGCCTCTGCATACTCTGCTTCCCGCTGGGCCAGAGATTTGACCTGCGGCGAAGGCCTGTTCTGGTTCATGGATGATCCCAGGGACCCGTTGCTCGTTGGCCGCTTCAATATTCGGATCTGAGGTGGGGGAGCTGCTGGTAAGGAGTTGTCCTGTATTACCATGGTTGTTTTTAATGGCGATCGTAAGGAAATACTGGATTCTCTGAAAGGAAATACAAGAAAAGGCTGTTAAAGTACAGACTAAATAACTAATAACAAACATCTTTTTTTACATTTTCACACAACACGGATATAAGACATATTTTAATATGGCAGGTCTGGAACAAATTTGAGTTTGATTTGAAACTTTCAGGTTGTGGTTTATGTTATTTAACAGACCCATCCCAACCTCTTATACAAAACAGTTATTGATCCCATTAAGGATGGGAGGATATTTTATTGTCAGCAAGGAGCCACAGCCAATAAGAAAACAAAACGTAGTCAGGAAACAGAGAAATACATCACATATTTGGGCTATTGAGGTCCTTACTTTTCTTTCTGGCTGATCCGAAGCTTCTCTTCTAACCGTTTTTCCATTTCCTGAGAGGAAAAGTAGTGCAAACAAAAATTTATGAAAACAAACATCTGACTGATTTGGGACAGGAAACAGTGCAGTAGGTGGTAAGTTGGAGAGTGGATGGAAAGCAGGATTCAGTTACAAGCTATTTATACTTTTGAGGACAGCTGCCACGTCATAAGAAATTGTACGTTAGCCAACACTGGATGTACAATCTTGTGCAAAAGTCACCTTTCGTTTATTTAGATTTTGCTATAAGAAACGTGTGCAGACATTCACTCTAACATCTCTAAAATTCAATGGAAATGCAGTATACAAAACAAAAAACACATTCTGTACAACTCTGAGGATGAAATTTAATATTTCCGCTCGGCTTATAATCTTCAACTTAACTTTCCCACAGTTTCTTTACGTAGTCTTCAGAAATAGTGTCTCAGGTTTCTTGAAAACTTTTTTTGAAGCTCGACTTTAAACATTGGCTGCATTTTGTTCAATTATCTGTCGCAGTAAACATGAACATTACTTCAACGATGCGAGGGCTCAGCTGAAACTAACAGAGCAACAAGTTGTAGACTTAAAGTTAGAGATAGATCAGTTAAATTAGTTAACCAATTTTAATTGACTGAAACGGGCTCATGAAAATAGGAAAATTAAGATGCTGCAGCAGCTCTCACAACGAGCATTCTGTAGCCATTTGATTTTTATTTAAGTGAGAATGCTGTTCTACACTTACTGGCCACTTTATTAGGTACACCTGTCCAACTGCTAATTAATGCAAATGTGGAATCAGCCAATCACATGGCAGCAACTCAATGCATTTAGGTATTTAGACATGGCCAAGACGATTTGCTGCAGTTCAAACTGAGCATCAGAACAGGGAAGAAAGGCGATTTATGTGACCATTTCTAATGATCAGCGCAGACCATAGAACATTTTATATCAGTCAATCTATATTACAATCCAAAATCCAGAGGTTTTGTATCTAGGTATACTTCAACTGCATTAGTGACATGTTCAGGATTATTGTCACACTAAAATTAACCTGGTACAGGTCACATAATTTAAGAAAAGTACAGCATAGTGGATCAAAACTCTTTAACACTACCCTATATTTATTATTTGATCAATTTTCACAGGATTGTTTAACACTTATGATTGAAATGAACTCTCAAATCACGTGAGGTTCCATTAAGAGCTAGAAAAAGTCCCAGTTGTACCTCTCTTACGACCTGAAAAATAATAATTATATTAAAAATAATAATATATCACTCTAAAAATTATTATACATAAGGACTTGATTTGATTAAAACACTTGAAAATGCCCACAAAATCTTGGGAAGCTACTGTGAAATGTGACAGGACAGTCTGATACAAAGTAAATTACAAAAGAAAAAAAAAAGACTGCTATGAGTTGCCAGCAAAACATGTGAAAATCCTGACGACAGAATTACAAAAAAAAAATCTGTTCAGTAAGTTTAGTCCAAGAAGCTGCTTCACTCTTCACCTCCAGACGTCATAAACTTGCGATAGTGTCTGCCAAAACACCGTAAAGTTTTTGACTATATCAAAGGACCAGTTTGACAACAACACAAGATCGAAACACGACTACGTCTTGACAACATGGTCAAAAATATTGCCCAATAATCTGGCCTGGCCATGGAAAATCAAGATAATTAAGCAAGATATCAAGATAAACCTAATAAAAACACAAGCGATCATTATTGGCAAGACAATATTCACGGATTTTGTAGTAAAAGGGACGTCAAATGTATTGAGAGGAGTGTCTTTTTTTTTGCAAAAAAGTAAACTTTGTCTTAATTGACACATTAGCGGGACCCGGCGTTACGTAGCATGACGTTAGCTAGGCTAGCATTAAACCTTAGCACTTCGGAGCTCCGTGGCTAGCCTCCAAGAGCCACATTTGGTAACAAATATTGGTCATATCAACGTTTTTTAAACAAAACATTCAAATACTTAACGTCACCAGGCCAACTGAGTTTGTGTTAGCAATGACTAACTTGACAACAAACGCTGCTTAACTCGGAAAGTTTCTTGAAACTGGTGTTAGCATTAGCCACATTGTTGGCCCGTAGTAGAGTCGCTTGACAGACCGAGTAGTGTTGGGAGAACTTTTACAGGGAATCCCAGTCATTATCGGCGAGCACCTCGAAACAAATTTTTTTTTAAAGTATAAATATGTTATCCCTTTTACTACTTACCCCGCTATCAGCAGCTTCCTCCCAACTTTCGGCGACCTCTTCATCCATGTTTCATTTTGCCTCAGACACGCTGCGGCGGAGCTCCTTCAGCTCGGATCCACCTCCGATGGCCGCACGCTGTGTCGTCATTCTGGCGGAGTTCCCCACAGAACCCGGAAATGGGCAAAAACTACCATAACAGTTGTCCATACTGTGCTGTGTAAAAGTTATAGATCACCCTTCTTTTGCATACCTTGCTTTAACAGAGCCAGCTTTATTGTAAACCTTTAAAATATTAAGCCTAAAACGTGCAATGATAAAAAAAAATCTTATAAATATAGCTATATATATTTACAATTTCAATTAACTGTCACGCGGATTGAGTTGTACTATTTCAGAATAGTATCTTTTTTAATCCTTGTGTTGTATTTTGACCATGTGTGATATTTTTCAACGAAATAAAAATACACTGGAATGGCCAACCACGGCTAACAAGGCGTAATTTTGGCCGCCATCTTGGCAGGTGCTAGTAGCGTCCATAATTATTGCCAGCAGCAGACCATGGTTACTTGAGGAAAAATAAAACAAAACAAGACAAGGAGCCTGATGTTTTACAATTAACTGCTACATAAATTAAAACCTAAACTTTAGAGAACACAGTATTACATTTATTTACAGTTTTTTCGTTAGAAATACATACTGAAGTGTATGTTTTGTGTGCTTGTGAAAGTGATGAAATCTTTGAATGACCCATCAGCATTCAATTCTTAGATTTTTTTTATATTTTTTTAGTTTTAATTTTAGCTCAGGAGCTTTTTGTGGCTTGAAATAATCTGGTATTAAAGCAAAATTGTGTTAACCCCCCCCCCCCCCCCCCCCAGCTAATATTGCATCAATAAAAACACCACAACAGAATAATTTTCATCAATTTTATTTTTGTTTATATTGATTATAATTTAAATATAACAATTATTTACTTACACCCATTTCATTGGTTGTAGTTGGTATAAATCTTAATATGAAGTACGTATTTACCTTTGTGACACTTCACAAAATTAATGTCATGAAAAAATGATTAAAATAATTGGCTTTGATGTGAGATAAGTGTTTAATATTTAACATCTACCAATTTCTTAATTTTCAGCCTGCAACAAAATCATCAAACTTGTGGAAATAATACTTCTTGTTTCTATCAGAGCAGAATAAAACTACAGTCAATAGATATTCAGTGAAACAGTTCTACAAAAGAGGTGCAGAATACTGTCTATATTGTAAAAATAATGGCACACATCATGAAATGCAATCCTATTAATGTAATAGGGAATAATCAACATTAATTTTAGAAGCTGCTAACTCTTTGTTTGTCACATTCTATGTATCATCAGAGTGGAAATTGCTGATTTCCATGCACAACTCTGAATTTAACAAAACAAAACAAAAAAATATTACATTAGCCTCTATAAAAATCAGTTAACTTTGTGTTTTATGTGCATCAAAACTACAAAATGACAAACATCTTTCAAATGTTAATTTCTCATGTGAGTTTAAAAATAACGTTTTTGTGTAATTTTCTTCATTTATCAGTAAAAAAAAACAGTTAAATCGTAATTTTACAAAATGTCAGGGTCTTGTTTGGTCTTCACATTTCGCACCGATGGACGTAGTATCCTGTCACATATCCTAAAATGTAGATAAACACCAGTGCAGCTAGAGCTCCTGCTGCCTTCATTGCTAATCCAGTTCTGCCAGCACACACTCTGTTGTAAATCCTAAATGTGAAATGAATAAAACATAAATGAGCTTATTTCACCAAATTATAGCTTTGACCATAAAGATTTTACAGACTGAAATACCAATAAAACTCATCTTGGTTTTTCTTTTATTATCACAGTTTTATCAATTCAAAATCTAGCTCTTTGAGTGTGTCCTCAGATCTATGTTTAATGTTCATCATACCTTCTGACAGCAGACTGTGAAGCTTCTACGTTCATGTTGATGTTGTCCTCATTCCAGCGATCATAGTGCACGTTGCCAGCAGCGTTGGACTCCATTGGAGGTGTTTTGCTCCTATTTTATCTGGTGAAATAACTCAATGTTTCACTGGAGACAGAAAAAAATAAAGCTGTCAAAGTTAGGATACAGTGCTATGGTGCAGGAAAAACAAATTCTACCTAAATGGTTCTGATTTTGTTAAGCATTTAAAATCAAATCATTGGGAAATGTTTATATTACCAATACATGAACTGTTTTAGCAGCGCTTTAATATTGCAAACACAAAAATTTAAAATTTCACATCTTGATAGTTTATTATTGTTTTTATGTAGCTATGTAAAAGTTGAAGTTATTGCACATTCCTGTTCTACTTACATTTTATACACTGAAACAAAACAACTTCTAGATTTCACAATTATGCAAATTAAGGTAAACCACTGCTCTTCTGTTACTTTTAAAATATTTGCAGCTCTGTTGGCAGAAGAAAATAAATATGTCCTCACCAATAAATAAATTCCTTGAGTCATCTCAAGCAAACTTTTCTTAATTTTACATAATAGAAAAGGTTTGTCTCGCTCACCTGTGTCTGTGTCCAACCAGTTTTAATATGTCTTGCTAATGCACAACTGACAAAGAAAACTGTTCCTCCTGCTTTGTATGCTACTCAGGACAAAGTGCATTTGTTTGCTAAAGCCATCCTGTCATAAATCTACATGTATCAAGATGTAGCCTTTAACTTCAGTATATGACTTTTTCCTGAGTGATAAAAACCAGCTCAGTTCTGTGTTGCTTTAAATTCCTGATTTTTATCACATCTTGTACAGATAAGCAATAACATATTAAACACTTTTACAATATTATAACCAGTGCCTCACATTTTAATGCAGCAAATTAAAATTTCCTCTTTGATGTTTTCATTTATTCTTTAACTTTGCTATAGCGCAAAAATGGACCTCTTTTGTCTAGGATAGATGGAACAAAACAACAGCAGCTAATTGCTTCATTTGATTGGGGCGGCTGTGGAAGAGTGGTCTGGGGAGTCGTCCTGGAACTGGAAGGTCACCGGTTCAATCCCCCGTTCCAGCTGTCTCAATTGTTGTGTCCTTGGGCAAGACACTTCACCCCTGATGCCTCTGATGTGTGTCCCATCAGTGTATGAATGTGTGTGGC